>OZ014442.1:15236260-15259924 GCA_963966035.1 Acleris laterana | reverse complement strand
TACATTTGCTGTGAACGCGCCGCGTCGAGAGCGCGTCTTTAGTGTAGTAAGGGCGCTGCGGGCGGCGGCGGACCGCGGGCGAGACGCCCGGCCCGAGGGGGGGGGACCGGGGCGGGAGCGGGCACGGGCTGCCGCGCTCCGCCGGCGGCCGCGCGCCGCGTCTGCGGACAATAACTGCGAATGTCAAATCGTGATCGCGCTCGCGACGCCGGACCAATCCGATGGCGATTCCGATCGTGATCAATTTGAGATACCCATTTAGGCCGCTGTTGTACGAAATTTTTCATAATATATTATAGTTTTTGTTTGTCTTTATATAGAAATCGTTTTCTTTAATAATTTGAAAATAACCAAAAATAGGTACCAAATATAGAAAAGACATGATTGTTTCTTAATTTTCATAAAGCATATTGATGCTTGCATGTTGTATTGTGTTCAAAAAATTACGATTAAAAAGATATCCTCAGTATTGTGTTTTAATACTGCCTCAAACCACCTGCACCCGACCGACTGCCTGTGACCTGGGATGCACCGGCATGAATTTAAAAAGTAAGTACGCAGAATGAGATCTGAATAGAAACTCCAATGAAAACAGAACACATTAAAGGATTACCTCATTGAAAATTTTACTAACAATAACCTCAAAGCCTAGTTGGACTTCTCCAACAGAATTTCAGTAGCCATCGTCATTCATTTGAAAGCCTTAACAATTATTTAATGTTTTAACTTTTTCACGACATTAACATAGGTTTTTAATTTAGAGTGCCAGAGTGCCAACCTTTTTACCGGACTGCCAGAAAGGGTTTTTTAGGGTGTAGACCCACCATACCCATGAGGGTAGGGTAAGGCTGAATCATAACCCCCGTAGTAGTGCTGGGATTTGATATACCTAAGTATTTTTACTTTGTCATATGGGATGCTATTAATTAGTACTTCCACTCCGACCAACTCAACTGATCAACTAATCAAAATTTGTATCATAAATATGAGGTACGTTTAGGTTATGTTAGATTTTCAGCCGGCCCGAAGGTCCAAAACACTCAGGAAACGGAGCTCCGCGATAGCGTACCTGAGTCGACTCTGTTAAATTGGATTTTGAAATATAACATTTGGTCAATTGATCTGTTTAGTTGATCGGGGTGGAAGAACAAAACCTGAAAGCATATAGTACACAGCACTACGGGGGTATGGTTCAGTCCCACCCTACCCCCTATGGGTGTAGGTGGTTCTGAGGTTTTTTATAAGAAATATAGCTATAGTTATACTGTGCCGCAAGCAAACAAATAGGAATTAAATAAAAAGTGACAAGTAATAATAGAAAATATACATTTGAATATACACCGTGTTTTTTTTGATTTACGATAATTTAAGGGAACGTTCTTTAGGTCAATTAAAGTTAATTTCCCAAAGACAGACAAATGATAACTCTTACGGTTTTAAAGATATTTAATTTTTAAATTTAATCAGTTAATCACGTTGAACTAGTATAAAAGGCTCTTAATTGATAACAACAATTTTCTTTTAATTCTTATGAGTAAACAGTTTCCAATTGTTAGGTTTGTATACGCGTCCATGGAATTAGTAAGTACTAACGTACATCTGGAAGGTGCACTACACCGATAACGCGAGCCGAAAGAAATGAACTTCTTAATAAGAGCAGGTAGAACAAAATACAAGCATTGAAAGCTTTCAAACAAAATCTAGTATTAAGTTGTTATTCAAGTGTCAATTTGGAATTATAGGAGACCACACAGAATACACAGACAGATCCCCAGATCCACATACAGGTACATTTCTTTCGGCTCGCGTTATCGGTGGAATGCACCTTCCAGGTGTACGTTATTACTTACTAATTCCATGGTTACGCCAACATTGACGTATTATTTGACACTCACTATTAGTTCACTCTAAAGGCCCTTTTAGAATGATCAAAGATATAACATTCAATTACTTTGTTCTAAACAGAAAAAAAAATTTTTTTTGCAATACTTATTTAAAAATCTAATCTACCAATTAGTTTCTTTGGATATATCTAGTAATATGCCGAAGTTATCGTAAATCAAAAAAAACACGGTGTATAACTGATGCTTTATTCTGAAACTTGATAATCCATACTAATTCCATACTAATATTATAAATGCGAAAGTGTGTCTGTCTGTCTGTCTGTTACCTCCTCACGCTTAAGCCGCTGAATCGATTTAGGTGAAATTTGATTCAAAGATAGTTTGAATAATGGGAAAGGACATAGAATAGTTTTTTTTCCGAAATTCATCCCCTAAGGGGGTGAAATAGAGGGTGAAAATTTGTATGGAGCTACGATATAAACGAGTTTCACGCGGACGGAGTCGCGGGCAGAAGCTAGTAAACATTATAAAAGTAAGATTCGATAGTTTTATCAAAGAGAGGTCTGTATAAGATTTTTCATCACACTTGCTCGTAAATAGTGTCCTAACATGCTAGAAAAATCGACCGTAAATCCAAAATAATACCCGCGGGCCTTTTTTTTACCATTACGTTACTTAAGTGCGTAATAGCTTTTTTTTTAAATATTATACGTGGACTCAAACTATCACAATACGTCAGGACCCCAATTCTTGTGCCATTCGATATGAAGTTTCATTCGAGATGAAATGTCAGTTGAATACTATTTCCTAACAATCTCGCATAACAAACTATTGATCTCATATGTCACTAGAATCGGACTCCGAACACGTTTGACATTATCTGTGGTAAGTCACAGACAATGATGTAGTCTGCCGCTAATAAGTTAAAAATATGATCTTTTGTCTGATTTTATTTCATTTCCTCGCAATTGTGATGAAAAACATTGTATGTTACACGGGTGGTAAAGGAAATACAAAGCTCGAGTCATTAAAGCCCTCAGCCTACGGCTTCGGGCTTCTAACAGACTCTCGTTTGTAATTCTTTCTTTACCACCCTTAATACACAATGTACTATTTCATCACACTTGCTCGTAAATAGTGTCCTAACATGCTAGAAAAATCGACCGTAAATCCAAAATAATACCCGCGGGCCTTTTTTTTACCATTACGTTACTTAAGTGCGTAATAGCTTTTTTTTTAAATATTATACGTGGACTCAAACTATCACAATACGTCAGGACCCCAATTCTTGTGCCATTCGATATGAAGTTTCATTCGAGATGAAATGTCAGTTGAATACTATTTCCTAACAATCTCGCATAATAAACTATTGATCTCATATGTCACTAGAATCGGACTCCGAACACGTTTGACATTATCTGTGGTAAGTCACAGACAATGATGTAGTCTGCCGCTAATAAGTTAAAAATATGTTCTTTTGTCTGATTTTATTTCATTTCCTCGCAATTGTGATGAAAAACATTGTATGTTACACGGGTGGTAAAGGAAATACAAAGCTCGAGTCATTAACAGACTCTCGTTTGTAATTCTTTCTTTACCACCCTTAATACACAATGTACTATTACCATGGCTCAATACAAACTTATTGATGACCCAAATTCTTTTATTAATTATTGCTGTACTCGTAATTGTATTTATTTTAGATTTTTTTCCTAGTCATTGCCATTTTTTGATATTGTTTATCTTTGGTAGTTTGTAAAATAAAAATAAAAGTGTTAAGTAAAAAAAACTGTTTTTTTGTTGACTGTTTTAAATAAATAAATTAAAATATATATTTCAAATGTTGGGCAAACGGGCAATAGGTTAACTTTTTCCAGTAATATTATATCCCGATACGGATTTCCCTCTTCTTCTGGCCAAACCCTGATCTTCGACTACTCAAGATAAAGGGCAAAGACAAGCAAGCATAGGGAGAAAAGCAACAGGAAAAAACAGGGCATGGAAATCTATTACTTAATAGAAAAAGGCTTTACTTGTGGAACTTACGCAAACTATACTAACGCGGCTGAATCTAGAATTAAGAATATCATCGTGACAAGCACTTGTCAAAAGAAGGAAAACACAATACTAGACACATTTTCTCAATAAATAAAGGATTCTAAAGAGCAAGAAGAAGTAAACAAAATATGAATTAGAAGGCCTTAACCGATAAACTCACAAGAGTGCTATCACCCATCGTTGCAGTAGGTAACATTCAAGAGGGTTCCATGTTTAAGTCCTTACCCTAACCACTGCAGAGAAGTATCTACTGGATAAGCCTGCGAAGGGAAAGGCATTGTTAACATAAAGTAAGATTTTATTTTGTAGCGAGAATATGGGTATCCTCGCCTTAGCGGCCACAAGTCTGCAATTCTGCATATCGTACGCTCCCGACGTATTAGATGGATTTAATTTTCGGCGTGATACTATCCTACCGACGCGTATTAATTAGTGGACGCACTGGTTTGACTAACTGTAAGGAATTATTTATAAAATTCATTGTATGTAATGCGTTCAATGCGGCTCCCATAAAAGTTGACCAGTTCAAACACTTCGCTGCCCTATCTCTACTAAGCTTGTGGCCACGATGAACTATGATCCTTAAACTACTCAACTACGCGTGAATACATTTATTTCTTATCGTATGTTAGATTCATTGTTTTATATAATGCTAGGTTAAGTTTTACAATTGTATATTTAAAAAACGACTAACTGTTGAGTTTCTTGCGGCGTTTCTTCTCAGCAGTGGTCTCTTGCGAAGCGCTGGTAGATTTTTGACGTGTAAAAGTGCCCGTGCGGCCTACTTACTGAATAAAAATCTTTTATCTTTTTAAAAGCCAACTTCGTTGTTGACGAGAGTGTGTAACATTTGAAGTGTATTTGTAGTTGCAGTGAAGACTAATCGAGGTAGTGAAGGATGCATCCCCTGCGCGAGCGCCAGTGCGATGCGCTTATCAACGCGCCGGCGATGGAGTCACCGCCGCCGCCTCCCGAAAGTCCCCGCCCGCCGCGTGTCCGCCGCCCCCGGGAGTTCAAACTCGTAACCACCGCTTAGGGAATGCAATTTAACCTGTTATTATACCGGTCATAACCGGTTATCTGCATTCCCTACCACCACCCAGTCTTCCTTAGATACAATGTTTTCAACCCACAAATAAGAGAAGCGCGACTTCGTGGACTGTAATCAGACCGGCCCTGAGCTTACGGGGCCCTGGGCTAATACTACTTAGGGACATGTACTAATGCCGGGAGTGTTTCGCATCATCGTCCATCGTCTATTTGTGACTGACTTGACTTAGCTGGGGGCCCCTTAAATCCACGGGGCCCTGGGCTGAAGGCCAAAAAGCCATAATGGTAGATTCGGCCCTGACTGTAATAGCAGCAATTGACAGCTGGGAAGTGTGGTTCCTTGCTCAAACTTAAGAATTTAATGCGATCAGCTATGCCGGCTACTGCATTATACCATTACTCACTATGCACTGTTGCTGTAAAAAAAAACTCAGAATGTAGGTACTGTTCCTATTTCTTTACATTCAACAGGATACTTAGCCGTCATACCTAAACCTTAACTTATATTTTAATGTCGGGCCTGTTCAAATCTCAGAATGAGACTGAGACTATTACTAAAGGCTCCCACAGGCAGCCTGTTTACCTGCAGTCCTAATTCTGTCAGACCACCTGAGCCTAAAGTGTGAAAAAATGTATGAAACCTTTACTCATACTCTGTGTGATACCATGAACTGGCTGAGGGGCTGTTAGTCTGGTATCCTTAAATAACGATAATGACGGCTCAAAGGTCTTTCAATCGTCTTAATTCAATTATGATGGAACAGAAAATAGATCTAAGACAAACACTACCTTTGGATTATTTAAGCATATGTATACAGATACAGGTATTTCACATTTTAAGGAACGTACGTAATATAGCCATGAGTAATGCTTCAATCCTTTTCCTTTCAGCCTCCAAGATTTCCACTGCTTTCCATAGATTTTTATGAGAGATGGTGCAACCATCAAAAACTGGTACGTATAGCTTTTATTTTAACTTCGTTCGTATATGTCTTTCCGGTTTAAAACCTCTTCCATCCTGTCTTGATCTATTTATGGACCATCTTCTGTAGTGCAATTGAGTTGACATTTGGCAACGTACCTATGAATCGGATGACAGTGTAATTATGGAGACCAGGAGATCATTTCGTTGATGGATTTACGCTATAACATAATACCATGTATACAAAATATCAACCCGCCATTATTTACGGTTCTAAAGATCCCCGTGTGGTTGCCGGGTTAGAATAGTGCCACTTCATGTCTTCCCGTGGATGTCGTAAGAGACGGCTAA
This sequence comes from Acleris laterana, assembly GCA_963966035.1. Lineage (NCBI taxonomy): Eukaryota > Metazoa > Arthropoda > Insecta > Lepidoptera > Tortricidae > Acleris > Acleris laterana. Next base: position 15,253,699 of record OZ014442.1, on the reverse strand, counting down.
GGGAATAAAGGCGTATAGTACCTACTGTTAGGCGATGGGCTTGCAACCTGTCACTAATACACTGGTAAACATCTTAGCCTAAGTGTGCAAAATGTGGTTACAGAATTATCAAAAAGTTTTTAGAGTTGTTGGTAATTCTGTAGCTCTGCCTACCCCACTCTGGGAATAAAGGCGTGAGTTTATGTATGTATGTATGTATGTCAAAAGATACAACTCATTAAAGTTAGGACGGACGGATGGACAGCGTAGGCAGAATAATAGGATCCCGCTGAGCTCCCTTCGGTCGGGCACGGAACCCTAATAAGTTTGTCTCAAAATTATTCTTGGTCAATAGTTTTAAAACCTAGCTGGAAATATTGCAGCTGCAAATGAGCTCGCACAAGGTGGACGACCACCCGCCGGAGCTGTTCCCGGAGCTGTACCTGAAGCCGCGCCGGCTGGACTACTTCGCGCGCCAGCTCGAGGGGAACATGAACGTCAACAAGGAGCTGCTCAAGAGGATCAACCTGATCCAGAGACAGGGGGTAAGGGGTAGTTAGCGACCGACCACTAACTTCTGACCTGCGAGAATTGAGAACTGCACCCCCTTGCAGAGAAATTGGGGACATAAAATTAAATAATGCATCTAAGTTTTTCTCAATTTACCTTTTCACGTCAACGTAAATTAATTTCTACTTCTTATGTTCTAAAGGACCAACCTCTGCTTAAAGTTCAACATATTAAAGATTTAAGTGCAGTTCATGATTCTAAGCTACTTTTTGATTAGCACGTTGACGGTATTGTAAGCAGTGCCTGTATGTAAAGCATTTGGTTTTACGAGTATAATGCGTAATTCGGTCCATTTCACTCAAGCTAAGCATTCAAACTATCTAACAAACAACACTATCTACCTAACAAACGACAAATTATCTCGTTACTTAATTGATTAATTAATTAGTTAGTTAGTTTAATTGTCATTTGGAGGAATTTATAAAGATATATTATTTCTATTTCTGAGTCCTTAAACTATTTGCAGTCATGTTAGTTTCTTTCGAATTCCTAAACTGAAACATTTGCATCAATATTTTTTCTTGGATATAGTTTGAGCCATTGAGAGTCATAGTCTGGACACTGGATGATGCTCCATACTTCACGTACAAGTTTTTTTCCTAAATTATTCCTAGCAAATATAGCCCACATAGAAAAGTTCCCTTTGTTGATGGTAGGTACTTACAGGGCTACGTGGACTGCTGGACGCGGCCGGAGCCAACGAACAGGTACCAGAAGCTGCTGTGCAAGCAGCGGCAGCGCGACCTCAACGTCATCCGGAAGAACAACCTCTACTTCTACTCCAGGCTGCTGATCGCTGTCAGTTTTGCACCCTTTTCTATGATGGGTGATTTACATTGGTCCAGCAAAAGCATACCAGTAGAAATACATTGACGAGTTTGTTTTCACGTTTGAGGCGAGAGCTACCTATATGGTAACGACGCAATGTACTTCTACTGTCATGCTCATGTTTGCTGGACCATTGTAAATCACCCATTACGCCATTAATAAACTTCACTTGCGGCCGTCCCTTTTGGCCAGGTAATTCGTCAGAATCACCAGGTACCTTTCGTTTTATACTTGTACAAAGCTCGAATGCTAGGCGGTAAAAATCATATCGTCTGTTACCTGTTAACGCATTGTAAAGTTTTGATAGCTCTTATTTACTTGACAGTATTGGCGGACGAGTTAAAAACAATACCGTAACAGGTCAAAGACGATATGGGTTTTACCGCCTAGAATGGAGGTCTTGCACAGACAATAATAACAAGTCTCTTCCGATTTGGTTGACATCGTCACTTTAACATAGTCCATAATGGCCTGGGAATCAAATTGGTTAACCGACATAGATGTTTTGCCGTAAGCCAACAGCTAAACCATTTGGATAAAATTTCCGCTTAAAAAACTGTTAGGTATGTCACAGTCTTAATTATTTCACAGGGTGGGAACGCATTCCGTTCTTAAGATGCAGTTGTCTAGGGTCCCAAAGCTCATTAAGCTGCATGGTGTACCCAAGTGTGTGCAAGTGATGTGTTTGGTTTCGTCGGGCCATAAAAAAAACGCTGCGGAAGCATTGTCAAACAAGATTGTCAAAGGTGTTAATGCGAAAAAGTACCTACAAAAAGTAACTAACAAATTCAATAAGTTGCAAAATGTACGTTACTAATTTATTGGCTAAGGTTTATTTTGCGCCTCATTTAATTTGTTAAAGTGCGGTATGGCAAGAGTGTTACGATGTTACAGAGGTCGGCGCAGCCGCTAACAAAGGAGTTAGAAAAATTTTGGGCTGACACGAAGCATAAACTGATTTTGGGTGCATCGTAAGTTGAAATTTACAAATTTCTCGAAGCTATTCTGTTCCTAGCGGGTGCCGTTTAATTTACCCTAAGCCTAATTTCATTTAACTACGTTCGAAAATCATAATAAATTTATTATTGCTTTATAAGATCAAAATTGTGCTATTCGTTTTTATACAAATCATTACATACCCGTTTTTAACCGGCATATTATGTTGTTGGTCTAAAATATAACTATTGTGTAATATAATTAGTAATATATTTCCAGGTTGCCGTTTATATTGTTTAAAACTGGAAAAATCGACCGTGACATCTACGATCCGGCTCTCGATAAGCCTATTACCGTCTACCGAAACAAGCAAGTATTTCGTTATTAAAATCGCATCTGCTATGAAATAGGAGCCGTTTTGGGTTAAGTAGCATATAGGTTTATTCACAAGAGCTGGCACGAATGGATCGAATGAGTGAACGAACGAACGAAAGTATACAAGTGTGTAAGTAAAATAATTACAGGTTCTCGGTTTGAAATTCGAACATTGATACAAAGGACGGCGCTCGCACAGTGATAGGTGACATTACTTTCGTTCATTCCATTCGTGCCAGCTTTAATGAACCTACCTATCTTTTCATAAAATTACGAACGCAATGTTTTGATAGAAAACTTTTTTTTGATCTCACTTATCAATCAAAACTAAACTAAACTACGATATAGCAATTAAATTATGCATTTAATCTAAAATTGCTCTATAATCGAAAATCTAATTTAAGAAAAAAATCCTAACCTCATCCATCCACATTCACTGTGATTACTGCATTTTGGTTTAAAAGTAGGTTACTATCAATAAAACTTACTTAGCTTAATTTTAAGTGCCATAACAACATGTTTGCCATACATTTGACAGTCCCTATTTACAAAAATCGTATGCCTGAAAATTCAAACACCATAATATTTTTCTGCCATAACACTCTGAATGTAATATTTTATATGTTTTTGTGCTGTTAGTATAGTATTATAAAAATACCGGGTCTGGCGCTGTTTGGTCGCAGTTCAACCTAGCACTTCTCGCTTCGCTCGTCGTCGTACCTAACGGAGACCTTCCTTAATGTAGAATAGGTAGGTTATTAGATAGTAGCACGTATTCCAGATTATACCATTGCAGTAGGTACTTCATTATACCCACTAAACACAATGAAACAGTCTTGATCTGCTTTTTTTACACTTTAGTATTATGGCTGGCACAAAAATATATGATATGTAATATTAGGGCAAATGAAGATTATAGCCAGTGACCATTATGGCAAATGAAATTAGTGCAAATTAATTTATGGAAAATGGCGGGATACCGTTCCAGAAATCTCAATGCACAATACAATAAAAAAACATTTCCCGTGTGCAACCCAACGAATGTTAGCCGTCAAGCTTAAGTTTTCCCGCCAATTACCAACATTTGGTATCTTTATATGGCTGTGGTCTGGTCACATATTATTTCGTCGTCAACGTGGCTCAACCGAAGGCAGGTCAGGTGCCTAATATACCCTTTCCCAACATGCGGACACCTTTTATTCGCTGACTATATTTCAGTGATCACAGGTGAAATGTTTTTTGAAATTCAACGCAATGTTAATAGTTTTGTTATTTCGTTTGGGGCAGAGTATCCCTGGAGGTGTGGGTGCTGGGCGGTTCCAAGATCGGCAAAGTGATGATCGAGCTGTTCTCCGACCACGTGCCGCAGGCCTGCGCTCTTTTCCTGAACCTCGTCCGGGGAGACGGCAGGGGCCAGGCATACATGGGCACTAGATTTTTCAGGTTAAAGAAAGGCACGCACCTGAAAATACTGAGTTGCACTCTAAAAAATCGAATTGCACCCAGAAAACGGTTTTAAGTGCACGGTAGTGTTTTAGTGTGCAATTCAGTATTTTTTAGTACACTGTTTAATGTATCCTTTAAAGAAAGGATCATGGTTCGTGTCCCCACTTACCATTCTCCACGGGGGTTGGTTGTGGCGGACTAAAGCTATCAACCTTCCGACCAGAGTGGTAGTAGAAGTATCCAGGCTCTGGCTTGGAAGGAAACTCCCACTCTCTTCCGATTTGGCAGCTCGTTGAGCTGAGAAACTACAGTCTATGAGCACTTAGAAGATGTTTCGGTTTTGTACATCTCTCTCACTCACTCTTGATAAGATCGTATGAGAGTGATTACAAGATAAGTACAAACCTGAAGCATCTTCTAAGATCTATCGCATTGTATATCTGTTTTTGTTTTGTGGCGCTTTTGCATTTAAGCAGCGATTTGTTCTCCTGACTTAACAAGTTAAAACCTGAAGACTCGACATATAACGTTGTAAGTTCTCCAGGTAGCGTTCAAAATATTTATATTGCATTGGAACTATTCAGGATTGTGCCAAACCTGTACTGCCGCGGCGGCGATGTCACCAAGGACAACGGCTTCGGTTGCTACATCGCCGAGGGTGAAGACCAGCCCGCGACTCCCGAGACCTGCCGTCTCAAACACTCTGTGCCAGGTTTGCCCTCAACCATCATCATCCTAATACCCCATTATGGCGTATAGAAGGCAAGGCCATCTGAGTTCACCAGATCACCACTAATGTGTAACCTTAAGTGACACGCTGCGTCGTTGAAATCGCTATAGGCTATTGACATCTCGCTACAAAGTACGCCTGGAAGGTCTGCCCAAGCCAAGACATTTCTTAAGCTAGGAATTACCCTAAACATCATCAACCTCGTGTCAGTCGAATGATGTTCACCGCAAGAACAGAAATAAAGCTTATATCAAAAATTGGCTCCTTAGGGTGACGACACCAATATTGGACACTTTTAGCTTAAGGCACCAATAATGGAAAATTAATACTCTTAAAATAAACTAATAACTCTTATCTTCTGTACCATAAGAATCAAGTGTCCATTATTGGTCCTTGTTCATTACCGGTTCCATCACCTTACTATTTTTTTTCATCAGTATATTGCCTTTATTTTTTGTGATAGTGACTTTGTTCATTTAATGTTTTTCCCTGAAGGAGTTTTGTCAATGGTGGTCAACTCCGACAACGAAATAAACGGCCAGTTCAACATCGTGTTCAAGCCACTCCCGCAACTCGATGGTCAGCACGTGGTCTTCGGAAGGGTAAGCAAACCCCACAGTCATTCCAACCATGTTTTCCTATCATAAATACTGTTATGGTTCGAAGGAACAGGCCACTAGAATCCGCACCTCTTGGGGCATCTTGTTATTGATACTGAGTGGTAACTTAACTCCTGGTACGAGAAGAATACCACTTTTAGTACTTGCAGATCACAGACCTCTGCAATGCGTTAGTAATGTGTCCCTCCCTTGGGAGATGCACATGAACTCCATAAGCCTAAAGTTTAAGAACAGTATGTCTGTTCGCCATTGGAACAAGCTTGGAAAAAAAATCTTTAACGGAACTACGATTATTTTTACACACATTTATGTTTTAGAACCGTGGCAAGACGAAAAATTAACTCCGTCGTTGTCCGTCAACTGTCTGTCTATATGTATGTTTTCTCAGGAACGCTAAGTTGAAATTAATATTAACACATATACACAAGCTCACGCCTTTATTCCCAGAGTGGAGTAGGCAGAGCTACAAAATTACTAACAACTCTAAAAACTTGTTAATATTTCACTTGTTTTAAAGTACAAAATAAAATAAATGATTTAAGACTACGCCGAGCGTACGCCGGATGTACAGTGACGCCCTCATTACTTTTATTGTGTTTTCTAAACTAAAGAATTTTCTTGAAATTGGACGAAATGTGTTTGTAAGTACTACAAATGAAAACATAACTTATAGGGTATATCATATAGTTTAATAACAATTCACCTTCGAGTTATTAATTTAACGAAAAAAAGTGGCCACCTTTTCCCGTTAAGCTGACTACTCAAAGGGTAATTGTTATTAAAGTTTGTTACGTATCCCATAAATTGTGTTTATACTTGCGCTACAAACACATTTTGTTTGGTTCCAAGGAAATTCGTTAGTTAATTAGAAAACCCAATAACAGTAATGAGAGCGCCACTGGACGCTCGGCGTTTGCTCGGCGCAGTCATCGATCATACATAAATGATCGAAGGGCGCAGTCTTAAAAAACAAAACAATTGCAGTAACTTTAGACATCATGGGCTTGCGTCAAATCCAGTAGTTCTGTTTTTTTTGCCGACTTGTTTATGATGTTGGCCAAACGAATAATCCAAGTTGGTGACCTCGAGCGCCGAATCCAACATTGTCAATAATAAAAAACCGCGAGATTTTGGGACTTTCATATTTTGGCGATCATAATCCTAAAGGACTAGTTTTTGATAGTACCTTTTTAGGATGTGTTTAAAGTAAACTAAATTTGCTACAATATGAAACTAGAATTGTATCTGTAGATTCAATAGTTTCCAAGTAAGAGCTTTTCAATTATATATTTTTTTGAACTTTGCAATTTATTTGAACAACCGTGGCGAGCTGCGGTCCCAACTATTCGCGAGGGCGGCGACCAAAACCAGCTTCAATCTGGCCAGGTTACCTCCTACGACCCCCTCCTCCTAGACTCTGCTCTATTTCACTCCTTGCGGACCATCAGGATGCACGCCTTAACTAATTCAGGATGCAAGCCCTAAACAAAACACTGTCCTCCACGACGAGACAACTTATTCTCACCGGTTAATAATTTGTCCGTCGAGTTGTAAAGCGAGGCTATTGGAATCACCTACAAGGCGGTTGCTGATTGTGGCCTGTCCTCAGATAATATCCGGCCCGTACCAGTTCCTGGAGCGCATCAGCGCGCTGGGGCGCCCGCTGGGCACCACCTCCGCCGACTGCATCATCCGCTACATCGGCTCCTTCTCGCGCAACGGCACCTACCGCCCCGGGAACCCGAACACTATGCAGTTCCCGCCCCGCCGCAAGACATAGATCCATAAGCGGATCCTTCGCCTTTCGACTAAGGCTAACTCGAATCTGCTCCGAGCAGGCCTGGGTTTCAGGTCACAGTCAGGCCTCCCTAATTGAAACCCAGGACCGTGGTGCGCGGACAGAGCGACTGCACTAACATTGTCAGGATTTTTTAAAATGTTTTTTATTGTTTATTTTTATTTCTTTACCACATACAATAAAAGATTGAATAATCCGAAGTTGTTTGCCACACTATAAGAATAAGAACAGTATTGTAACAAAGTCACAAACATGTATGTAATGTTGTGTGTAATGTGTGTGGGTGTGCGAGGGTATATGCGTATGCGTGTGGGAGGCAAGATATCGAGCCACAAAGCTTAGTACTGAATTTCCATAGAAAGTGGCTCGATTTCTTTGCTCCCAAGTATAGGTATATACCTACAGTCGATTCAATCTTGAGGGTATTCTTTTCTTAGCGCGGGAAGGGTCTGCTGGAGCGCCGCTCCAGTTCACTTAAGTTTTGGATATTACGTTCGAGATTCAAATAAAAATCAATGACAATTTAGATATTTTTATTGTACAAAAAAAAAGTACAAATAAATGGAGGAAATTACAAAACTAGCTCAATTAGACGATAATCTGTTCTTTTCGGTAAAACAATATTGTTTTTGACATGTTATCGTAATATTTTTAACTCGGGCCCTGCCGCCATTACAGTCAAATAAATAAGACTTATCATAGCATAACGTTGACCATACGATAGCACGTTAAAAGCAATCCCATGAGGCCCTTGCTAAATGCATTACGCTAACTAGCGTTTCTATTATTTTCGTTTTTAAACCAATCGCGTCACTGGTAGATCACGTGAGGTTTCGTATCCCGTCATCTACCAGTGACGCGATTGGATTAAAAACGAAACTAATAGAAACGCTAGTTAGCGTAATGCATCTTGGCAAGTGTCTCTGCTCTCTCTCCCGCACAAGCTCTCCTACAGACTACACTCGTATACTTATACTAACACTTCGCTAAGTTATCTTGTACTGCTGAGGTCATCAACACATATCCTAATTTAAAAAAGTAGAATAGAAAAAAAAGAAATTTAAGAGCTAGTATAGAAATATATAAAGTAAAGAAATGTCACATAAAAAGCCCTTATTTTCAGACTGCCAATTCGGTTCCACAACTTTTTTTTACCTTAGTGTTCTCAATCTCGGAATGCGCGCCTCGCTATTTAAATTGATAGTGCATGGTTGTGTATGATATTATTTAGTTATCGGGACTCGTGCATTGAAAACACGAAGTTTAAGTTAAGTAGATAGATTTTCTGTGCAATACTTTTCATCTCAATGCATTCCACCCTACCTATTTATTACATGTGTATGCTATTGTTAGGAGTCAGCTTTGGAATAAAAAAAATTATACGACTTGTAAAAGATCACAAACGCCTAAAAGTCAAGAAGATTATAAGTATATGCGTTGTAATGCTTGAATGGTTAGTTAGAAAAAGTGAGTATCATCTCTTATCAGATAATTTATAGAAATATAGAAAAAGGTGCAAAAGTATCCAAATACGCTTTTACATCAACTTCAAAAAACATTCTCGTCCTTGTTCGAAACCAGCGATCATTTTATCTTCACAAACAAACCACAGGAGAATATCAATCCCAGCATCTGCAAAAAAAGTACCATTAAACACCTAACAAATATAACGGTAGACGTCAAAGATATGTTACATTTTTTCACTTTATTCCATTGAAATACGGTACAAGAATATAAACATATCTTTGACGTCGACAATAAAAATACATCAAAAATGGGTCAATTTCAAAGATATTGTAGGTACTTGTTTTTTTTAAATGACATTAAATCTTAGATTCAGCATGTATGAATATTGAAAATAATTCACCTATTGTCAATTTGGGACACAATGCACCAAAAATGTAACTAAATAGCTGATTTAAATACTAGAACTAAAACTTGGTATTTTTTCATCTCTGACATACGAGGGGTTAATACCTTACCAATTTAACCTCTTTAACATATTTGGGAGGCAGTTTAATCATAACGTTAAAGCGACTAGGCTACAGTGAAGCTAAACCTTTTCTGTCATATTATACGTAGGAAAAGTCATTTCCAACACCATTAACGGATCTACTATACCGCAGATATACGACGGATAAATCCGTCACGGTTGACTGCGCAAAATATACCACCTATGCGCAGACCATATTATCCTTTCAGCTGTCATCGACTTCTGTATTTGACATGGTGTTGATAAGGTTAGGAGGTCCTTACCATGACGAGGGCGAGGATGATGGCGACCACGCCGACGTACACGGCGTTCTCGCGAAGGAAGGCCTGCGTCTGCGGCAGGCAGCCGTCCATGTACATCGTCGCCGGATTCCCCGAGTACTTGCAGTCCATGCGCTGCAGAACAGGTTTAGACAGCGTTGCATAGTTGTTCTGAAGTCGCTTCTACACTCAAGCTCAAAGTGTGAGACCACGTTAAGGCCAAGCCGCACGAGGAGCGCGACGGTTTTAGATTTTACATGGCTGTGCGCTCACAGTCGAGCAGTCGAGTCAGAGTCGCGATGAAGAGTCTGACGTGCCCACACCGCAACGCCGCCTTAACTCTTTACAAAGTCCAACCCTCGACGGCTCTGCCTCGACTTCACAGTGAGCGAATTCCCTAGCGGTCTGGCCACGGACATGTATGAAGAACGACGCCACGCGGACGATAAAGCGATTTCTATGCATTTGTTTCCGCCACTCATCTCTCACCACCGCCGCCACAGACGTTCCTCAATCATAATGATTAAAACTCAATAGGGCTTTGTTAGCAATGATGGTTGTAATGAAAATTAATTTAATTGAGTTCCAAATACGACCAGTGATATATTTAGTGATGGAGAAGAAACTGTTCAGCGGATTATATCCTTCCATTGTGTTAATGCAACAGTTTCACGGGCAACGACGGATTAATCCGTCGGGATTGACGGCGTAAATTTATACTTTAGCTTATTTTTCCAGTCAAGAGGGAATTTAATTGAAGATTTGTCAATGTTTATCTAAAGTGGAGAAACTTTGCCTTTAACGTTATTTAACTTCTCTTTCATCGCAAGAGACTTTTACCTTTCCAGGGTAGATTTCTTTACAGCAGCTCTCAGGCACGTTGTCGTTCCAGTCCTTGTAGTTCTTTACGCCGCAGCACTGCAGGTACGTCTGGGTCTCATCCCAGGCCCTGGTATACTCGTGCTTCACGCCGTAGTAGGGGATGGCGGCGTACATCTCCCGGTTGAGGGTGTCCACCACCTTCTCCCGGAACACGAACTGCAGGATGCCCCCCACCAGCATCAGTACGAAGATGATGAACACGAGGATGTAATACTGCAATGGAATGAATGGTGTCGTTAGTGGGGCAGCCAATGCTTATGCAAAATTGTAATCGATCGCTTTTATGTCTTCAATCAACGATGTCGCACTCCGTTACAATATGTGTAACGATGGGACGTAAAATAAAAGAGCAACTTTAACGTTTAATGTTTAAACCAAAATAAGGAAACCGCCCATTGTGAAAACATGAAGGGTTCCGTGGCATTCTTATATGGGGACCCGCTTTAACCGCTTTCGTTGCAATAGAAATACACACTCTGTGAAAAGTTCAAACTATCTTCTTATTACGATTCGTGAGATGCAGCGGAGGCTCGGCCCTGTTGGCACTCTTTGGGTCAACCCTGAATAACCTCGATACAGCCTAAAAAACGGTCGAAGACAAATTGTTAACGCAATGTCGAATAAAAATATTTTGAATGGTTGAAACAGACATTTCGGTCGTCGTGTCTAGGATGCCAGCAAATCGCACAGTTAAAATGACCACCAAGGATTTGTACCCTAAACCTGCCAGAGCCTCTATTCCACAGGGTAAAACCTCTTCTTTTTAACTCGGCCTCTGTTACTGTCAAGCAAGTAAGAGCTATCCTAACATTGACAATACGATAACACGTCAAAAGCAATATAGTTTTAGAGGCCCTGTTGCTCCAATACAGGTTAGTTCCAGTGACTTTCTCAGCCAGTGACTACAAGATAAAAAGATTTAAAAAAAAAAAAGATGTTTATTCAGTAAATAGGCCGCACGGACACTTTTACACGTCAACAATCTACCAGCGCTTCGCAAGAGACCACTGCTGAGAAGAAACGCCGCAAGAAACTCAACAGTCAGTCGTTTTTTTTAAATATAGATTATTATAAAATTTAACCTAACATTATACAAAACAATGAGTAGAACATACAATAAGAAGTAAATAAATTCACGCGTACTTGAGCAGGAAAATGTGTCAAATCAAAGCCCAGGATTTTCACCAAAACTAATTAGTAAAAATAGTTTTTTTTTATAAAAATGAAACTTAACGATGATGGTGCAAGACAACTACAAAAAAAACAAGTTTCGATACATTCTCCTACAGAAACCGTGTTCCCTAGACATTATACAATGTTTACATATTTTTATGACTAAATTATTATTAAGTTATTTGGCCGTTTAGTTTAGGCCAAGCATTTTTATCTGATACTTACATAGTCCTCGAAGAAAGCTAAAACACTAAATAATGATATTACGACGGTAAAACTCTTACCAGTAAACAAGCACTTTAGTCTTGAGCAATGAAAGCAAAAATTTCTTAAGCATGGGGTACATTAGACTTATACGAGAAATAGGTCGACAATCGAAGAGCTCCAAATTATTTATAAACGATTCTATTGTCTAGAAAATAAGGTGTAGGTAATTTTGAAGTCTTCGACTGTCCACCTACTTCTGTTACTGACGGTACATCAAAAACGCGTAATCACTTGAATTCAGTGCCAATTACACCGTTATAGGGTATATTTCTGCATGGTGAAGGAGCCAGGCACATAAAGGTGCACTGCACGCGATATCGACCTCAATGTAAACTTTACTACCAACCTGCTTTTCAAACACTTTCTTTTGTTGCGACTTTCTATGTTAAGTTAAGTGCAGCACGCCCGCGTTTAAACACGGATAACTGTTACTGAAACTAGGATGAGACATCCTTAAATTGGATCTGTAAACAGACACAACATACACGACCAGAGGTGCTATTGCCTAACGCACTCGCAATCGCAATCGTTATGATTTTGAAAATCGAACGCTTGTCTGCATACAAAATGAAAACAATTGTTCCGCTTTGAAGTCGCGATTGCGAGTGACTTAGGCAATAGGCCAGCTGGAGACCCTAGGTACCTAGTCAAAATACAAACGTTACTGACGTTTTTCTTTTATATCACTCAAAATGTATGGGATAACATTCTCTTGCGTTGCAATAAACCACGTCAATTGTCATCCCATACATTTTGAATGATAGATAAGAAAACCGTTAGTAGGTATCTACCGTGCGTTATGCTACGGCCTTCTGAGGATAGCTATTTTCGATAATCGTCAAAATATATAGGATTGGCGTAAATGACAGATCGCATCAACCGCTTACGTTAACCCCATACATTTTGAGTCAATAGAAAACAGAAACGTCAGTAGCCTTTGCATCTTGGCTATGCCAGCATGACACAAGCAATCAAGTTATAAATGACGTACCGTGAGCAGCATGCACTTGACCTCCCGGGCGGCGCCGCAGCACCCCAGCAGCGCCAGCAGCGCGGCGGCGGCGCCGGTGGCCACCACCACGGCCACCGTCGCGATGAACATGTTGTTGCTCATCAGGGGGCTGGAGAAGGAGCGCGTCGACCACACCCACGCGCCCAGAGCCACCGCGAGCGCCCCGCCCACCTGGCACAACCAATATAAATATCAGGGGGCACAAATTGACCTAAATTCGAAACCATAACAACACACACACACATTATCTCTGTAGACAGTGTAACATTAAAAGTATTTTTTTTCGTGTATATTTTTACTTTCTTTGTGACTAAAATTAAGACTGCGCCGAGCGTACGCCAGATGTACAGTGGCGCCCTCATTACTATTAATGTGTTAAAGTAAAGTATTTTCTTGAAATTGGTCGGTTGGTTTTTGTACTACAAACGAAAATACAACGCATAGGGTACCTATATCACATAGTTTAATAACAATTCACCTTCGAGTTATCAACTTAACGGGAAAAAGTGGCCACCTTTTCCCGTTAAGCTGACTACTCAAAGGGTAATTGTTATTAAAGCTTGTTACGTATCCCATAAAGATATATATAAGAGAGTGCACCAGCGAGAGTCACGTACCAGCACGCGGCCCTAATTAAACGGCGGTATCTCATACAAAACTCCGGACACAAGTGCAACCTTACTTTATTACCAAAAAGGATTGAATCTGCTATGGCTATTGAATTTGAGATACCGCCTTTTGGCTTATGAGTGCAGACGGTGGAGCTAGTACCATCTCGCAATGGACGAGACGAGTGTGGGAAGTTAAACAGCCGACCTTTAAAATATAAAGAAACACTAGAAGAAGGATGCGGTAATGGTTTTGTACGTATCACGGATACTGACATAATTATAATCAATTCCATATTAATATACAGGCGGTTTATGAGGCGTGTAGACCAAACGTACAACATATCCGTTTATATCACCATCTGATACACCTTTTGCATGGATTCACAACCTTCTCCTCGGTCGGTAACACATATGTATATAATTATAAGATTGCAAATGCCCAGCCTCAAAGGCTCAGCCCACATTCACATAATCCATTAAACTATATAAAATAACAAGTCTACGTATGGAACCGTACAATTTTAACAGTAGTTTTGTGTGATGAAGTTGCTTGTAAGCACGTCTGCCTTTTCAGATTCCACAAAAATAAAAAATAAAACCTTGCGTGACTGAATGTGTTAGTTAATGGCAGAGGGAGTTGATTTATGCACTAGTCCTAGTTTGACCCCTCACAAACCACTACGGAAGTCAAGATAAGGATCAAACGATGGTGACCCGGTTAAATAGTTTTCACCCGGTATGTTTAAAGCAACATCAAGGTGCTTGTGACGCCCATAGGAGGTGCTTGGAATAATTATGTTAAGGGTTGACTCACAAAGTTAATTTGCAAGGAAGTTGAGGTGTTTTATCTAGTTATCACTACATATTATAAAACAAAGTCGCTTCCCGCTGTCTGTCCCTATGTATGCTTAGATCTTTAAAACTACGCAACGGATTTTGATGCGGTTTTTTTTAATAGATAGGATAATTCAAGAGGAAGGTTTTCATGTATAATAAACTTTGTTTTACGTACGGGTATTACAGAAAACTCACATAAACCGAAGCGAAGCGAGGGCGGGTCGCTAGTAATAAATATTTGTTAAATTGACACAATTATGGTGTTTCATTCCACAACGGCCCACCAATTAACTGATGTTGACAGAGGATTGCGGCAATGTATGAAAAAATAAGCAGAGAAGGTTAAAACACTATACCCGTTGAGTACCTGTCTATTAGGGAAATGAACAAATGCTTACGTCAGAAATTGTACATAAAATTCATTTATTAGAAATAATACTAGTTTTGTGAAAGAACAAAGAACCCAAAAACAGTACCAGTTGGGGCCGGCTATTCCCAGTTGTACGCACCCCTTTGATTACCCACACTGCGGACAACTGGGAACACCTGGTAGGGTTTTTTTATTCCCAGTTGTTCACACTTAAATTCGTTTTTATAAAATAAAATAACCAGCTGTCCGCAGCGTGGGCGGACAATTGGGTATAACCGGTTGGAGGTTGGGAAAGCGAAACTTCATTGGCGTGTCCTGACTGATTCTGGCGAAAAGGTGTCGAGTTCCGGCGGTTTCCGGGCAACCTCCACCAGCCACTTCGGTGTTAGTCTTTGTTTTAAGTTGCATTAAGGATACGGAAATTTGTGTGGGATTGTCTGTTTCCCTTTGGTATATTTTACGTGTTTATATGAGCAGTCACAGGGACCTTGATATTGATCATAGTATCAATACGTACTTACAAAGGTGACCACGTTGATGATGATCAGGGAGATCTTCATGCAGCGCCCGCAGCCGTCCATCGTGCCGCCCGCGCCCATGCTCTCGGCTCCCGCTCTGAACAGACATAAGTAAATACATTTATTTTTATGTTTCAAAGCCGGCTGGTTCGTTTAATTAAAGTGTATTGAGGGAGTTATTCTCTTAAGACCTTGCCTGCGACCTTAACTTGAGCTCTCAATGTGAATAAAGCAAGTGTTTGATGCGTATCTTTGTCTTTGGTCGTTGGTCGCTCATTTTGAAGGACAGTACAGCTAGTTACGATACATGCCGACGACGCTACCAGCGCGTAGTTGGTAGTGACCCTGCCTACGAAGCTAGCGGTTCTGGGTTCAAATCCCGGTAAGGGCAGATATTTGTGTGATGAGCGCGAATATTTGTCCCTGAGTCATGGATGTTTTCTATGTATGTAAGTATATATTTCTCTATATAAGTATTTATATCGTTGTCTAGTACCCATAGTACAAGCCTAGAGCTTAGTTTGGGACTAGTCAATTGGTGACATTGTCCTCCTAATATTTATTATTTTATTTTTTATTTTATGCTGACGACTACGACGATTTCCAAGACGACGCGCTGGCTTAGTTTTCTATGTATTTAAGTACATATTTCTCTATATAACTATTTACTTATATCGTTGTCTAGTACCCATATAGTACAAGTCTAGAGCTTAGTTTGGGACTAGGGCAATTGGTGTGACATTGTCCCCTAATATTTATATTTATATTCTACTAAAGCTAAGGACTGTACAAATCTGACTAAACTATTAAGTATATAAAACACTCGACATTATTTTCATCACACCTAAGAACCACTCGAGTAAAATTAGCTTTCTACTTGAAAAAAAACGGTTCATCCGTTTGGATGCCACAATACACACAGATACACACGCTAAACAAAACACAACTAGTCGTTTATTAACAATAGTAAATGGGACAGTCATTCTGAAATTCACAATAAGGAAAAAATATATGATGATGATGAGTGAAGGTTAAAAAATCCTTTAAAAATAAACAATAACCAGAATTATTTTGCTATTTTGTTTCATTGCATACTTTCAATCAAATTTTATTTTTACAAACAAAACTTGGAGCGATCACTAACACATGGGAAAAGCATCGATAATTGAGTTTATCGATATAGGCAATCCCTAGCTGTCATTTAATTTTGCCCCGAATATTCCTAGGTCTGCTCATACATAACACTCCTCTGTTAGAGTCGGGTGCGTTAAAATGCTTACGTTAAACATAATAATATATACCTACCAGTAAACTAACGTATTTTTTGACTGCAAGTTATTTACGAAAAGAAATAAGGTAATGATAGCCGTTCCAAAATTTGTATAAACATAATTATATAGGAACGCCAGTTGAGCGGTGTTCTTTATTGCATTCAATCGCTAGCTTTAATGAATAAGACTTATATACCTAATATATTATGATACTATACTGATAGAAATTAAGGATACATACCCTTCCATTTACGTAGTTAATCTTACTTCACTGTAATTATAATAGAATACTTAGCAATGTGGTCCCTTGAATAGACATATTGTTCAGTTAAAAATCTATATGGCTTACGCACTTACGTCAGAGTCAAATATCAAAACAGTGATAGTTGTTAATGCATCTCGTAGTTAAATGGTACTGAATATTTATTATGCAAACAATAGGCTAATAAGTACTATTTGCATGTTTACATTCGTTTGTTGTTTAAGATTATGACTACAGAATTGTTATGGTGTTTGATGGTGGTAAAGTGCTTAGTGCTAATTGGGAGGGAATGAACAAGACGTTGAAATATATCTAAACGCATCTTTATTTTTGTCAAAGTCAAACTAGTTACAGTGGTGGAATAATATGATTTAGTTTGGATGGAGCTCTGTATTGTGCCATTTACCTACGTATTATCTTTTTTGTCAAATATGTAAATGGGTAAGGCCACGGAGCGTTCGAACCGCCCCCGCGAGTGCGTTACCAAAACAATACATGTAACATTACAAAAAGCATTTATTTTCCAGGTATCATGTAAGAACCTAATCATAACTACCTATTGTAATTAAAAATAAATGCCACAGACATAAATCTTTGTCTATTTTGGTGACACACAAGACAGGGCGGTTCGAACGCCCCGTGGCCTTACCCAAATATGAAATACTAAGTGTGGACACAAACATTAAAACGGACGTTAAAGC
>OZ014442.1:15197994-15236060 GCA_963966035.1 Acleris laterana | reverse complement strand
ACCCGTGATCACTAATATTGTGTCAGACAGCCAGCAGGGAAGTAGGGAACTGTCATTTTATTTTTTTTGCGTAACACTCGTTATGGTAGGTTTGAGTCATTACATAAACTGCTCATACCACGGGCCTTCATACGTCTTACGCTGTCGCCACATGTATGGGCTTCGGCGCAGAGTTGAGTTTTGATAGACTTCCCAGTAATTCGGCTCACCACAAGCAACGTGGCGGGAAAGTCATAGTCATATAATAAAACCAACATGTACTTAGGTACATGTGCCATATAATTAAACCTTACTCGGGATGTCCTTTCGCAACCCTTGAAATAAGTACCGTTAAGGAGTTTCGGTGGCCATTTGTGGTCTTCATCAACAGTTTCACTACACTACCATACAGGGCTTTCCAAAAGTAAATGCACGAGTTACTATGAAAAGGTGTGCCTTAAATATTTGAGGGGTTCCCTCGATTCCTACAAGATTCCATCATCCTGACGTGTTGACAATGGGAAAACAAAAACGAAAATCAAATAAAAATATTTTTCAAATCGCTCCAGCAGTCTTTAAGTAACCGGGGAACAATATAATATATTAGTATAAAAAAACCAGACGAATTGAGAACTTTCTCCTTTTTTTGAAGTCGGTTAAAAGAAACTCACATAGATGTAGCGTTAGTCGATGATAACATAGTTATGAAGATTTCATATAAGTTTACATTACAAAATAGGTGCCTAGAATGTGAACCTGTAGAATGATTGGCATAATGATCGTATCATTATCGTATATTTTGCTGAAAACATAGATATAATATAATAATTAAATTAATAAACATTTTCCTACCTCTATGGCAGAAAATGACACACTAAAGATTCAAAGAGAATATAATCACTACGATTTATATAGATTATTCGTCCAACAGGCTTTCTGCCTAGCGATAGTATGCGAAACTCGATTATGTATGACAGTTTATCTTGTGCCTGTAGTCACTTATGCTTAAAGTAATAATACAATATAGAATTATTAAAAAATAAAATATGTGGTCAAAAAAGAGGAACCAGAAAAAATTACAATTTTTTTTTTTTTATTGTTATCGCAGAAAATATTAACCGATAATCCTAAACACACATCGGCCACATCGCACAACACTTGTCTTGTTACCCTTCTGTCATTTTTACCGGATACTTTTGCCCGCCACCCGCCACTGCTCGCCTGCTATTCATTACAAAAGACGCGCAAGTCCCGCCGTTTGCCTTTTCAACACCCCAAAAACGGGCTAAATTCGTGTTTTTGGATCCGAAATTAAACAGCATAATGGCACCCCGGACAGCTAAAGCTAAGGTATCGTAATATCACAAATATTTAGCTGCAAATTTGTTGGATTCCATTTTTGCAAACTGGTTTGCTTTGTTACTTATTGTTAAAATGCTTGTTTTCTACAATGATTATTACTTTGTATATGTCGGCATAAGCTTTGTGGCAGGGAAACGCTCTAGTAGTCGTTAAGTACTTTTCAGTCAACGAAGTAATAAGTATATGTAAATTATTTTTCACGATGCCGCGTGTTAGTGGTGTAAACACCCTTGGCGCCTCTTTTTATCTTTATGTATGCGTATTTAAATTTGATCTCAACTGTCAATTGATGCACTGAGTCATTCGAAACTCTGCATTACCTTTTTCTCACATTGTGAAATCGGAATATTGTGTATCTGATAAGGGTTATTCTGGTTTTGTAAACATTTACTTTTTTCAAATATTAACTGTTTTACTGTGGACAATTCAAATCATTGAATGATTTATTGTGTACCTAAAGGTCTGATTTGTGTTATTATGGCGGCATTTTCCCGCCGTTTCAATATTTAATAATTGATGACTTTTAACCATAGCATACTACTGCTACTGAGCAAGATGCTAGATTCGGGTCATTCCTGAGTGATCCTGGGATCCTCCCATATAAACGCAAATTAAACTTGCTTCTTTGATTTAACAACAATCATTCATATAATTTTTTGACCTCATTCAGTAATTTAAATGATTAATCATCTCTTTAGTATCCCTTGCTCAAGTATAGTATTTGTTTGAAAGTACGAAATGTGGTTGTCACAGGATCATTCAAAATGAACACAATAAAATTTCTAAATTTCATGTACAGTTGAGTTCATAAATATGTGTACACTAAAGTACCTTGTCTATTTAATGTCATGTATAAACTGCCATACAAAAATTGGCCCAGCAATTAAAATGCCAAGGTAGGTACTAAAGTGTATTCATATTTATGAACTCTACTGTACTACGGTGAATTGAAATTTTAACATGTAATTTGATAAAATGTAATATGAATTCCAGAAGACTTCAAGCTCAAAAGTAGTTGAAAATGAAGCACCAAAAAAAGGTCGGGGTAAAGCAAAAGCTGTTGAGGAACCAGAAATTGATGCAGCTGAAACTGAGGTGGGTGATGAGGCTCCAGTAATAGAAAAAAAATCTAAACGTGGCAAAAAGGTAGAAGCCGATAGTTATGGACAGGCAGAAACAAATGGTGATTCTGAAGCCCCACCACAAAAAAAAGGTAGAAAGAACAAACCAGCAGAAAAAAAGGAAACATTAAATGGAGATACTGCTGCAGATGATGAAATTTCAAACCCTAATGATGGTGAAGAGGTTGAAAGCAATGGTAATTCTGAAGATGTACCAGCCAGTGCAAATGGAAAAGGGAAGAAGGCCAAAAAGGAAGCAAATAGTACCAAAGCCTCAAAGACTTCAAGCAAAGGCAAAAAAACCTCAAAACAAGAGGTAGAAAGTCTGGTTACTGATAAAGATGAGGCTTCCGAAGAGAAACCTAAATCAGCAGGCAAGGGTAGAACTCGTAAAGCTCCACAGAAACTGGAAAAAGAAGCAGAACTAGAGGATAAAAATGATTCTGGTGAAGATGAGATTAAACCTGCATCTGCCAAGGGGAGAAAGCGAGCACAGCCTAAAACTGTTAAGGAAAAATCACCTGAAAGTGAACAAGAGGAGCAAGAGGCAGAACCAGAGCAGCCTGCTGAGGAACCTAAGAAAAAGGAAACTAAGGGTAGGAAGCCACAAGGCAAGAAAGCTGCAGCCAAGAATGCACAAGTAGAGGATGAAGAGGAAGTAGAGAAACAAGAACCTGCATCTAAAAAACGGAAAGTTGCTAAAAAAGATGTAAAAGGTAATATTTTAAAATTTACAACCATCGTTCTCTGCATTGCTTGTGTTATACTTTTTGTATTAACTTTCTGTTTCGGTTTCAGATGAGGTTAAAGATGAAGAGTCTGTTGAGGTAGTCTCTGAACCAAAGCCAGCTAAAGGTAAGCGGGGACAGAAGAAAATTGTGGATGCCCCGCCAGATACTGAGGAGCCCCAAGACAGCGGCGACGCCACCAACAAACGCCGGCGCAAAGCTGCAGATGAAAAGGGTAACTAATACTGTTATTTGTTTAATAGGCCCTAAATCATTATGTTATTAATTTCGTGGACTATGTTTATTAATAAATGGTTTTTAAATATTTATATGCTGAATGCTTTTATTTATCTATTAGACCCTGCAAAATGCATCATGTAATGCTTACCTGAAAAAGTTATATGCTAAGGCTCTGGAGCATTTGATCCGCTCATCCCATGTTACAAAAAAAGTGAAAATACTGTTAAGGAAAGGTTCTAAAAGGATCCCATGTTTCATCTTATTTATTCCTTGGTAGGAAATCCAACAGTTACAAATACAACATATGAAACAAAAATAGAAAACACAAAACCAATTACACTTTTTGTAACACAATGGGGGGTTAAGTGCTCATGAGTCTTAGACAATCGTCATATAGCTGCAAAAAACAAACTAATATAGGAAACTATGCTAGTTTATTTTAGGGCTCATAGTTATAACTAACCAAAAGGGGTGCGAGTATATAATGGTACATGACAAAAAAAATGTATTTATATATAAAATTACTAGTTGGCCAATAAAAATCAGTTTCAACCAGATTTTTATGCCTAAATGATTTTATAGCTCGGTTAAGAGTTTGAATGTGGTGTCCGCTGGAATGGCACTACATTATTCTTGAGTGGTAGCGACCACACAACAGTTTTTGGGTAATTTCACACTGAAGAAAAAAAATCAGTATTCTCATTATTCCAAAATCTGTCTTGCCGGGTTTTTCTGAGATATTTACTGAAATAAGAAGAGCAAACCAGTTTTCTACATACCCAACAAAGAAGCCAAAATGTATCAAGATATATATCCCTACAGGGTGTATTAATATTATATTGTATTTAGAGGTTCCGACCAATCTGTATATAGACGAGCCTTTACTCTATCAATACAACCTAACATGACATGAGTCTAGTTGTCGTTTAAGAAATTTCGACATTTCGCATCTTGTTTCCGTTTCGACCAAGCGTTTAAACGTAATGATCAAATAAACAATAGGTACTTTTAACAAATTCCAACTGCAAATAGTAACGATGAAGTTTTCTTTGGAAATAGCGCCGGACTTGGTAAATAATATTTATAACCTGTCAGTGAACTAACACAGTTCGGGCGATAGGCGTGGTGTAAGAGAGGTGCAATGAGTCCTAGATTGGCAACTGGAACCACTGAAGGCTGTGCGACAAGCTGCTAACTTTCCACATACTTTTACTTTTTTCGTATATCTTTCCGGTTCAAAAGTTGTAACCCGTTTAAGACCACATGCCGTCATTTGTTAATATAATCGTCATTTGGTATAGGTATGCATGTAAGTAATTTGTTAAAAGCAAAGCTGTTCTACCTAACGCTGGGAGTCGAGACGTCACAGGATGTCGGCTGTATATACTTAATGTAGAATCATCGAGTACCTCGAGCAATTGATGACAATGATGACTGCTTGCATTAAAAAAAAAAACAAAAAATTAAACCAAAATGGCAGAAACAAATTAAAAGCGTGTTAAGTTAGGAGTTCGCCGTAGTGCCGACTCTACTGCTCGTCAGTGCTACCGTTAGTTGCCAACTTCGTGCTTGCTGCAGGCAGTAGATTAGATAAGCAGTAAAATACCTATTTGATTATATTTATTTTTATATTATTAACATTCTTATCGGGCCGGATATATCTCAGTACCCGAACATTCTGTTATTTAACAAGTCCGGCGCTATTTACAAGATACCTTGACCGTTACTATTTTGTATTTGGAAATAAATCTGTTAAAATATTGTAGGTATATCTGATAGTTCGGTACGTCGAAACACTTGAGTTAAGATCGGTTAGTATTGTCGATAAAACAACACCTTCAAGTTTGCAAATTTAATATTAATTAGCGAGAAAATTGTTTGGTGAAAATTTTGGTATAGTCACCAGCAATAATATATGATCCAACATTGGCCTCAAAAATATCTGACACGCTCTTATGCCTCCAGTAATAAGGACGTGTCAGATATTTTTGAGTCCATTGTTGGATCATATTATATTATTGCTGGTTACTGTACACATCGTACAGTCAACAGCATAAATAAGTGATCATTTCTGTACCTTTTCGCTTTCAGTCGTTTCACAATTTTGTATAACATTTCAAACACGACGTTAAAGTTACAGGGTACATAAATCATCACTTATTTATGCCGTTGACTGTACAGCGCAACTAATCAGCAATAGTAACTCATAAATAAATTAAGTTAAATTCTCAAGTTTCGGAAGAGGGATTAAAAAAACTGAAACTAGATGAGAAATATCGAAATTTCAATTAAGCAGTTGCCATTATCTCAAAAATCGTAAGACTTTTACATGTTAGGTTGTTTACATAGAGAAGGCTCATTTGTATACAGGTTGGCTATTGAACCTTTAAATACAGGATAACTTTGGAACAGGTTTCTCAATTGTCCGAAATATTAGTAAATTAGGTATGTTAAAGATTTAATTTCAAAATAAAACATGCTAATTATGTGAAACGACCCTGATTGGATTGAAAAACAAGATTAAAGTGCTATTTGTATACGCTGCATAAAATAATCTAATTAAGCATTTTCTTGTACGGATGGATTCTTCCTTATACACTTTGACCCTGTAGAATCCGTGGAATCACCCTCTTACACACCAAGCTGCTTGAACGTGCATGTTTCCTCACGGTGTTGCCCTTCGCCGTAAAAGCATAGAGTACTTAGTTTAAAAAAGTCACATTGGTTACACAGCAATCACTGGGGTTTGAACTCGATACCTTACGGTCACGGTAATCCGTGACACGTTACAGTTATTCCATTGCACTCATTTATACAAAACATTTTGCAGTATCTGGGTCATACGCACTCAAAAAAACAAAAGTTGTTGTAGGGTGGTTCTTTGGGGT
Organism: Acleris laterana; assembly: GCA_963966035.1. Classification (NCBI taxonomy): domain Eukaryota; kingdom Metazoa; phylum Arthropoda; class Insecta; order Lepidoptera; family Tortricidae; genus Acleris; species Acleris laterana. Next base: position 15,229,742 of record OZ014442.1, on the reverse strand, counting down.
CCATATTGGCTCATATAAAATTGCTCTTTCGAATTTTTATACAAATAACGATTTGTGACTATACTCATCATTGCTCCGAAAATTTTTGCTCATACTTTAAGTCATAATCATCGCAACTCACAACGCATTTTTTCAAAAAACTGTTGATTTTTTTAGATTTTTATACTTAAATCTAACCTAACCTAACCTAATTTTAACTACACGTAAGATATTTAAGAAATTCTGACTATTGTACGGTTCCATGAAAATTGGCGTTATAAGTTCAGATGATTATAAGTTCCCATCATTAGTATTAAAAAAAATATGAAGAGTGATCATTAGGTTGTAAAATTATATGAGATACATTTTCGAAGTTCCAATAATCTGATTTGCAATTTTATATGAACTTTGGCGCACCCGGTTCTTTGTTTGAGTGCGGACAACTGGGAGTAGCCGGTTAATATTTAATGGCTTGTGTGCAAAGACCCAAGTTATGTTTTTATCTGATAGGACTAAAGTAGACCTGACACCGTTTGTGCGGATATGGGTACAGCCTCAGCCAGGAAATTCGGCCTTAAAAATGTTAACTTCGTGTATGTTACAGTTACAGGAAAGATCGCTAACCTTAATCTGTACTGTGTATGACCCATCTAACAATTACACACCCGAGACAATTTAAGATATAACTATAGGACAGCTCATTTTTTTTAAATTTTACGACATTTTACCTAAAATACCGCCAATACCGGTAAAGGGGGTTATTTAAACAAGTATTTAAAGTTGCTTCGTGATATATATAGGTAAAATTAATGTGACTTTGAGTAAATAAAGACAGAATTAAACCGAACTAAGTAAAAATAAACGTTACACATGATGACATGACACTTCTTTTATATAGGTGTAACATTCATTTTACAGCATCATCAGATGATACAAAAAAGAAAGCACCACCTAAAAACAAAGCCACGACGGACTATGAGGACGTAGATTTCTCAAACTCCTCAAAGAACGTGCAAGGCAAAGAGTGGAATTTGAAAATAGCCAGCTGGAACGTCGACGGCATAAGAGCTTGTACAAACAAAGGGTTTCTCGACTATATAAAACATGAGAAACCTGATATATTATGTCTTCAAGAAACAAAATGTGCTAAAGATAAGCTTCCAGAAGTGATCGCGAACTTGCCGGGGTACCATGCTTACTGGCAAGGCAGCGACAAAGACGGGTACGCGGGGGTCGGCATTTACACAACAAAGCTGGCCATGAACGTACAGTACGGGCTACAGAACGAAGATTTGGACAACGAAGGTCGCATCATCACGGCGGAATACGAGCAATTCTACTTGATTTGCACCTACGTGCCCAACGCCGGGCGGAAACTAGTCACGCTACCGAAGAGACTGCAGTGGAACGAAGAGTTCCGCAAATATGTTAAGGCGCTTAATGAGAAGAAGCCTGTGATAATTTGCGGCGACATGAATGTTGCGCATAATGAAATCGGTAAGGAACTAATATTCAAGCTTAGTTGATTATATATATATCTATTTACCCGACTGCGTCAAGAAGGATATGATTTTCGAGTGTTTATATGTACTGATCTCGTGAATTCATAATCTTTTCCCATCGTTAGATTCGTCTCGGTTGTGGGAGAGACAATATAAAAAAGCAGTCGGGTTTTTAAACCTTGCTTTTTAACTAGACTTGTTTTATATTGCTATGCAGCAGCTGAAGTGGCAAATACCTATAATGTAAGCACACAATTCCATATTGCAGATCTCTCGAATCCCAAGTCTAACAAGAAGAGCGCCGGGTTTACGGAGGAGGAGCGAGCGGGCATGACCGATTTGTTGAGCGACGGGTTCGTGGACACCTACCGCCATCTTAAGCCGGAGGAGATCGGCGCTTACACCTTCTGGACATACATGAATAACAGCCGCGCGAAAAATGTTGGCTGGTGAGTTATCATCATCATCATCATGTCAGCCGAAAGACGTCCACTGCTGGACATAGGCCTCCCCCAAGGCTCTCCACTCAGACCGGTCTTGTGCTTTTCGCAACCAAAAGTGAGTTAGTGGTGAGTTATACTCGATGTCAATTCAGTGCTGAGAATCACGAGCAGGTCACGCGGCGGAGTGCACATTATGTAGCGAATAAAAATTATAAATTTTAGAGAGTAGAGCCAACAATCAACTATTAATATTTGTGTATTTTATTGACACGGGAATTCACGGGATCGTTTGTTCGTTTCTTGAACGAGAAAATAGTCAGCTAATAGCTTCCTCGTCGGCGGGACAAGTGCCTAAGACACCCAATTAGTGATTGTAGAATTATCACCACTTTTTATTTGAATAGTTCAAAATGGGACTTTGCCCTATTATTTTAAACTGCTTTATCTGGGTGTGATTTTGTACGTCCATTATGATGTACTGACCATGTACACTGTTTGCTTCAGGCGACTGGACTACTTCCTGATGTCCGAGCGGCTGATGCCCGCGCTGTGCGACAGCGCCATCCGGAGCGACATCTACGGCAGCGACCACTGTCCCATTACACTCTTCTTGCACGTGACCAGTGCAGACAAACCTAAAGAATAGACTCAGTCCACGATATATCCCCCTGACTCCCCCACCCGATAATTCTACTGCCCTACCCAGATTGTCAGATGTAGCAGAAGTTAAAAGTAAGTATATTCCACAGACGTCTGTGGCGTTTACAAGATGAATGGAGACTGTTTTTGACATGTTCAGTTTTGTATTTGATTTTTTGTTATGTAGAGGATTTGTGAACGAAATAAAAATGTTCCATTATTATCAAAGTTATATTATTAAAACCTAATCCTTATATTTTCAATACAGTAAAACTAAAATAAATAAAAAAACACAAAACCTAAGCCCATTCCAAATGCAATGATGATATGATAACATACAATTTATGACAAATACTTTCAAAATACATTGCCAGAAATAGAAATACTGAAAATTTGAAACCATAAATTAGCACGTTGTTTGAGCCATGGAGTCTATAACATTATGTACTAAAAGTGAATGCGGACATGGAGGATCCTTTCCGCCGACACTTGAGATGAGCCTGCAAAGAAATAAAATGTATTGGTTATGCTTTATATTTCCGTATCGTGCTTTTATTACCCGACTGCCTAGAAGGGTTATGTTTTTGTAATATAGTAATAATATGTATATTTTTAATTTCTTCAAAAAGCTCATTCCACCTTAACCTTACTTGACATTCATTAGGGCTCGCGGTCGTGTCCGGTTTGCGTGTTACACGCACGTTTCTATTGTTCCGAACATGTAACCCGGTACCCGCGTTTATGTCCGGACACGGATCCCCCGCCGGTATGACGGGTAGCGCTTAGCCGGACCGTTGTTTATAAGAGCTATGACTGAATAATAGTAACAAATAGATTTGCAGTAGCGGCTCTTATTTAACTACAGCCCGTGCCTGCCTCAAACCGTGGTGGACGGGTAATACCTGTGGGTACTTACGGCCCGCCCGCACCGGTATCCGTGTCCAGACTTTAACACGAACTTACATACATACATTAAATCACGCCTGCTTCCCAGAGGGGTAGGCAGAGACCACTTCTTTCCATTTGCTACGATCTTGACAAATTTCTTTCGCTTCTTCCACATTCATACATCGAGTCACGCACGCACGTCGGTTTCGGGTACTTAAGATTCGGCCCTTTTCCAGTATTTCTCCGATTTGACTCGAAAAAGTACGCCTAGGGCGGCCCCTTCCGACCCGTCCACTCACTTTCGATCTGTATGTAACACGAACTTTAACGCGGGTATTACAGTTTTGTCGTTCTAAGAGGGCCGATTTGACAGCTGTCATCTTAGTACAAAATATAACCTCAAACTCATATTTTGTACTCAGATGACAGCTGTCAAATCGGCCCTCTTAAAACGGCCAAACTGTAGTAACACGGAGTCACGGATCCGTGTGTCCATACCAACTGACTTGTCTTATTTAGTAATCACTTTTATAACTTCAGAATGCTTCGTTTTTGGCTAAAACGGCCGTTTTGTGGTGAATAAGCAACGAGAGACCACATTTTGCACACTATTTTTCTGATTTTACATCATGGATGGTTTTATGCCACTATTTAATTTTAGACGAAAAGGGAGCATTTTGAGGTTAGGATAATAGACTGTTTCACAGAAGTCCTACCCAACTGGGCCCTATCTAATAAAAGTTACAATTTACAATTTGTAATTACAATTCACATTTTACATTTCTACATATTTCCGTTCAATAAAAATTACAAATTACAATATTGTAATAGTAAAAAAAATACAAAATTGTAGAATTGTAGCTACAATTTTACATAATCCTGTTCAATAATAGTACATTACTTAACAAGGGCTGTAAAAGAAAGAAAACCCGAAATCGCAGGTATTTGAGACCCGAGCCGTAGGCGAGGGTTGTAAATATGCGATAGAGGGCTTTCTTTTTTACTGCCCGTGATGAGTACACAATTTTACGTCTTCACCTGGCCACAATGCGAGTTTTACCGTGCGCGCAGCGTGCGATAAAAATAAAACTCACATTATGGCCAGGTGTTACGTAAAGGTTTTTACCTGACAGGCATTAATTTACAAATTTGTCAGAAAAAGTGGTTTATTAAACGCAGTGTTGTAGTTACAAGTTTACAATATTGTAGAATTGTAATATAATTCTTATGCGTTGATTACACCTAACGAGTACAGTGGCGAGTCAGTGTCCTCGGCCGAGTACTCGGTAGGTATAAACAGTTTAACGAGTGCTCGGCCGAGTGCTAGGTCGAGCAGAGAGGCGAGAGAGTCACTAGAATCCCAATCTGTTTACTAGGCCGAGTACCCACCTCCCCGCTTCATTCTTCTGCCCCCGCAGCGACTCGATATCCCGCTCGGCACGTATGAACACGTACTCGCTTGTCACTCGGCCACTCGCCACTCGTTCGTTCATCCATCACCAAGCAGTGTGCGTGTTTATGTTATCATCAAATCTGAACTGACTCGCCACTATAGTAAATACGTGTAATGCGTTGATTACACCTAACGAGTACAGTGGCGAGTCAGTGTCCTCGGCCGAGTACTCGGTAGGTATAAACAGTTTAACGAGTGCTAGGTCGAGCAGAGAGGCGAGAGAGTCACTAGAATCCCAATCTGTTTACTAGGCCGAGTACCCACCTCCCCGCTTCATTCTTCTGCCCCCGCAGCGACTCGATATCCCGCTCGGCACGTATGAACACGTACTCGCTTGTCACTCGGCCACTCGCCACTCGTTCGTTCATCCATCACCAAACATCCATTGCAGACGTAAGCGTGATCAAATCTGAACTGACTCGCCACTATAGTAAATACGTGTGACCACCCACTCGGTTCGGCGACTCTCTCGGCCGAGAGCTCATTTACTGACTCGCCACTGTACTCGTTAGGTGTAATCAACGCATTACAGGCGAGCGCACTCTGTAAAAACCGTTGGTGATTTTTACTTGTTATTAAAATAATACGTTTTGAGCAAGGGTGTTAACGTCATCTAGTGAGAGCAGTCACGAAGAATATTCACCAATACTTGTGCGACGGAGGCGAATATTTAAAAAAAGAATAAATTTCACGTTTAATTTGACAGACTACACATTTAATGAGAAGTTTAGGGTAAGCAAGACTACCATTGAATATTTGGTAAATAAAATAGGCATTGAGCTTGAACACAAAACCAACAGAAATGCATCTCTTACACCTACTGAACAAATTTTGTGCGCTTTACATTGGATGGGCTGTGGGTCACAATACCATATAATAGCAGATGCGCACGGTATATGTAAGGGGACTGTACATAACTGCCTGAAACGCGTGTCTTTCTCGATTGTCAGTAAATTATTTGGTAAAGAAGTACGCTGACCTGAAAATAGTATCGAGGTTCCTAGATTATTTATGATGTATAATATACCTAGAATAGCTGGTATTGTAGATGGTTCGCTAATTCAAATGGATGCGCCTCGCCAGAATGAACCAGCATTTGTAGATAGAGATGGAAATCATTTGATGAATATTATGGTGGTATGTGGCCCAAATTTAAAAATGTCCAAAGCTCTTAATTGATCTGTTATTTCTTTCCACTTATTTATTTTAATTTCATGAGTCAGTTTATCGCTAAATTTACCAAATAACACATCTTTATATTCATATACAGGGTGAAATCTAATACGTGATACCAATGATCACCTCTGTGTTCTACCCACGAGTATGAACAACTTTCACTATGGGACCAACCCTGAAATATTGAAAAAAAAATCAGCTGTTTCATAGAAAAGTTCAATACGCACTCGACCAAAATGTATGAAGCAGCTGTTTTTTTTTTCGATATTTCAGGGTTGGTCCCATAGTGAAAGTTGTTCATACTCGTGGGTAGAACACAGAGGTGATCATTGGTATCACGTATTAGATTTCACCCTGTATGAGCGTTAAAATTGTTATTTTGTTGTTGTTGTCCATTTCGTAAAACACATTGAATGATAGTAATAAAATAGACTACAGTGACTAAATTTTTTTCTACCCTCGTTTCCTTATTCTTCAATAATAAATATTACACTTATATGTGAATTGTATCTTACCATGACTTATTTGTAAAACAAAATTGTAATCGGTAACTACAGGCATTTTTTACAATTTTAAAGTTTTATTAAACAGAGTATAAACGCGATACAATTTACAAATATTTAGCAGTGTTACTTTTACATTTTTGTAGTTTTATTAAACAGGCTTTTACCATACAATTCTACAAATATGTCACTATTTTACAAATTTGTCGGATTGTAACGTTTATTAGATAGGGCCCTGGTATCTTTACTGGGCCCAGTTTTCTTGAAAACAGGGAGCAGAGTCAACATTTAGAATTATTTTGCTAAAAATAAGCACCTACCTGAATGATCATTCCAAACTCTGCCCTGTTCAGAAGGGAGTACGCAGAGCAAAGGCAGTTCAAAGCAGGGGCCTGCAGCTGTCTCAATCCCGAACAGAACATATCTATACCCGCTTCAAGTCCTGTTCCGAAATCACCCTCGTCCACAGCAATATTGGCATAAGATATGACTGGCTGCAACTCTGACAGGATGACATCCATTTCTTTCTGCGACTTAGCTTCTCTTAACTTGTTAAAGATTTTTTTGAGATTTGCTGTAACAAAGCAACAATAAGATAGTAAAATATTTGGTCTTCTTTTGCCTTACCTTTTATTTCAATGGCCTCTGTTGGTTCGGACATACAACCTCTACAAGCATCTTCTGATTTTTTAGATACATAGTATTAGAAAAAATTAATCCATTGCTTACCATCAGTGTCTGATAAACGTCTGTAACCCACTTGCGTCTTTCTGTCATAGGGCACCATGATGCCAGCACCGTGGAGCGTTTTAGTTGTACAGTTTCTCTTTGCAGGATTAAGTTCTTCTATTGAATAATTATGTGTCACCGCCCAGCTCTTAACCTTGTCAGTCATCTTTTTATAAGCCATTGCAGTGAATGGTGACTTCTTTTGCATTTCGAGGTACAAACTGTATAAAATGAGATACATTAATTTCACTTGTGATCTTAGCATGTCATAGCAATTGAAATAGGTCAGTATGGGAAATTCAAAAACTATAAGGGTAAGGGTAATTTGTTCATAGAAACACTATATATATATATATATATAAAATAACCAGTTAGTTTCTATGTGTAAAACTCAAACGCACAACACTAAGTTTTTCAAGTTCCCATTGTAGTTCACACACTTGGTCAGGCCGGTGACACTCCGCGCTATCGCCTTCAAAATGTGCTGCCCCTTGCAAGGGGCGAATCAGTTGTGTCACGCGAGCGCTCGTCTCGACGCGCGCCGCCGTGCGCTGCCAAAGTTTTTGTTTGAATTGACTTATACGAATATGACTAATCGAAAAGGCAAAAAGTACTGCATCGCATACGGGTGCTCAAATAATAACTCCAATGTCGAATTATCTTTTATTAACCTGCCTCAGGATGCCGAAAGGTAAGATTATTATTAATATTATTAATAACTTCGATCTAGATAGGTAGTTACGAGTAGCTGGACTTAATTACTGACACATTCAGTACCTACAGTTTTGAATCCTCGACGCAAAAAGAGCGGTATAATATTATTTATTTTATTAACGACCCGTCCGCAGTTTCGCAGTTTTCAACTTATTCGGACCAAAAACCAGTTATCTACTTGCCTTAAACAGCGTTCACTGTAAGTAAGTAGATCTCCCAGTAATAGTAACTGCCTGCTAAAGCAAGGTCAGCATGTGCTGGTTATTAGGTAAACACAACACAGAAACAAATGGCAGCTTTTCTAAGTAACGGAGTAGGTAACGATAGTGCTTGAGTTTATAACAAACAAAAACTTTTAAGGTCTATATTGATTTGTTTATTATATTTATTTATTCAATTAGACACACCAATAGTTGTACGAACAAATACAAATACGAAAGGTATGTATAAAGAAAATAGTTAAATAGTTAGTACCAATTACAGGTCTGCAACGGTATTAGCACAGTCGGAATTCAATAAAACTAAAAATTTAGCATTAATCACATTACAGCAAAATGCCAAAAAAAAATAATTAAATTAACATATATTTTGAAGGTTAATACTAGTAAACTACGTCTTATTACTTAGATAGAAAGGGAGATTGGAGCAAACAACAAACAAGTCGCGGACAACTTCTGCTAACCCTCCAGGCATCAACTATTTTTTCTCGTCATTTAAGTAAGAACTACATAAAAAAACTAAAAATTATCATAAATTCAATTGGTTTTCTTACAACAGCCACGGAAAGTAATAGTACAAGTAAGTGCCAGCCCTGGGAGGTGGGCGGAGTCAGTAAAGCTCATGACTGTCGAAATAATACAGACTCTCGCGGCGCAGATTTAAGGTGCATTTTGCCTCGTTAGGGGCGCCCCCACTATCGATCGCAAAAATGTAACCAAGGTCACTTCCGTGCGTACACTTGTATTATTATCGTTCCCGCGTTCTGAATAGGTTTAAATTCGCATGTTTGCTGTCACAGAGAGTCGCTTCTGTACTTGTACTATTACTTATTCTGTGACTTGGTTCAATTTAAAACCGTTTTAGCTAAGCTTCTGAAAAATTATCAAAGGTGTGACCATATTTGTTCTTTTGCAAATCTATGTTACAAGAAGATTCAATGAAGAATGAATGTTGCAAACAAATATCAATGTTACACTTTATTACTAATTGGATTTTTAACCTAGCTCAACAGTAAACTTACTAAACAGCTCCAAATATATTATTTGCAAAGGGAGTGAGTTTACATCCCTCTGAGGAGTCATTATGAGCCATGAACACAGGTAGCGCTTTCGGGTCATGTCTGTAGTATCCAATGTGAAATTCACTTTTGTCCTTTGATTTTAGAACAGCCTGTAACATAAAAATAATACATTCATGAGCAGGGGTCGAACTACTTGCGCAGATGACGTCAATTTTATTAAAAATTGAAGAAAATTAAAGAGTAGTAACATAAGGTTGACATTTGATTGGGGTATTGTAGAACCGGTTTTGGATCTCTTATTAAACATTCTGGGTTAATTGATACTGACATTGAGATAGACAGTAGCAAAAATCATTGGGTAACATTATCACTACATATTATAAAAAAAAGTCGCTTCCCGCTGTCTGTCCCTATGTATGCTTAGATCTTTAAAACTACGCAACGGATTTTGATGCGGTTTTTTTTAATAGATAGAGTGATTCAAGAGGAAGGTTTTCATGTATAATAAACTTTGTTTTATGTACGGGTGTTACCGAAAACTCACATAAACCGAAGCGAAGCGAGGGCGGGTCGCTAGTTATATTACATTAGTATGGTTAAATAGTATTCTGGCATTATTATTTTGAACATCACTCTCCAAATTGATATTTATAAAAGAAAATTGAGTTAATTTGCCATTATTAGTAATAAATGTAAAAAAAAATAAAAAAACATGCTAAATGTAAAAATATGCTGCTGTGATCCATATTTTGATTGTAAATAAGCTGTTTGACTTTTGCTTTAACTCATCACCTTTTATTTTATATTTTATTTATTTTTATCAGTTAATTACATAAACACATGCTGAATGAGAGCACCCTGTGTGCTAAATTTCGTCACATTGACATCATCTGTGTCAAAAGTTGACCCTTTTTTATAAATACTTTTAGTTATTTTAAATTCTTTTTCTAAAGTTACAAAAATTTGCCCTTGTTTTTTTTTTATAAACAACATAGTTTTCTGGGACCCGACCACCCATTCCCCATTAAAAGCCTTTAACAGACTTAACTCTTAAAGTATAACCCACTAAACGAATAACCCCTTTGGAATAAATATATGACAGTTATTTGTTAAACTAACCATTCACATAACGGAAACCTAAAGAGCTGAAGCTCAGATCGTCAGCAGTAATTGATATCCCGCTCTTACTGCATAACCCCAAATATAAGGGTAACCCATTCAAATACTAGCACTTAAAAAGCCAATCAAATGGATTTCAAGCAATACGGCTTTTCTAAATAAATCCTTATAAAAACCCATTTGCAATCGCTTCGATGGGATAGCAGGCCGGTCCCTGATAGTTTTACTTCTTGGTAGAAAAAAAGGAACTTTTTATAACCTGTTCTATTTCTAGGACCTTTTACAGGTTTTACCTAATGTAGGTAATTATCAATTGCATCTTTGTAGAACCCCTGAGGTGTACCTTGATACAGATTGGTACAGCATAATAACATTTTTATTTTAAGGTTAAAAACATTGATAAAGTAGTTACTACACATAAACATAATGTTAGGAGAACTTCTGTTGAGTTTCACACCTTTACCTTTTAAGTCGCAATCATTATTCTAATTTTGCAATAGGATTATTATAGGTAAAATACAGGCTAATCTGAAATACATCTAAACAAAAACCATTATAAATTACCTGTAGTTCTGGAGGGTCATAGAAAAACCTCCAATGAATCAAGTATGATTCCTTGTTTTCCAAAACAGGCAGTTTTCCCCTTAGCAAGTCATATGGTCCAATGAGTTGCAAGTTAACACTTGATAACAATTTATCCATGTCTGGTTCCTCCTTTAAACATTCATAGAATTTGAAGAAATCTGGTGGCATCTCCACTAGAAACAGCTTTTTATATGTTTCATTGAGGGTCGTACTGTCATTATATGTGGGGTCTTTTGGGAGCTGCATTATCATGTTGGCATTGCTCTCATCAACTTCATTCTGCTGGGCACTAGACTCTGGCACGTTGTCATCGGTATCCTGATTATAACTAACTGATGGTTCACTACTATCCCGCTTCTGAGTGTCAGCTGGCTGTGTATCACTCGGAACAGTGGGAATATCCTCATTAGAATTACCATTCTTTTTTTTCAAGTAGGGACTAAAGCGATCTGTGTTACCTCGCCGAGGCTCAACTTTACGTTTTTTATGTACAGGTGGATGTTTGTAGGTTTCGTGATGCTGTGGATTCTTTTGATAGCACTTAGCACCGAATTTACATATTTTTCTAACATCTTGCACGTAAGCTTGCCACTCATCAGACATGTCGTTATTTTGTAATCTGCAGAATTATAAGATAACAAGAATTTAAAACAAAATAAACAACTTTAAACACTGTCTGTAAACATTAAGTTTAAGTACATTCGGCACTTTCGAGAATTTATTCTAATAATGTAACTCTATTTTTTGATCGCACTCGCAGACGTCCAAGATGCCTCGCAGATTCATGTAATGAAAGTAAAGTTTTAAAAATAACGATTTTACTTGATAAAGAGGATAAGCAAGTCGAGACTTGTGAGTGAGTGACTGACAATACTGACATCAGACATAATCACAACTAAGACGACCTTCCTTACCTTACCTTAAAATGACAGTTATGTTCACAGATTATAGGATATGGTTATGTTATTAGTTTAGTCTGTGACAGTAACCGTAGGTTCAGTTGAAGTAGTTGAAATCACAGATTATAGGATATGTCTGGTTGAAATAGTATCGTTGAAAGATGTCCGGCTTTATACCTTTGGTTTGTACTTTTTACTGATTTACTCGATACACTTGACACTAACGAAATCACTGCGAAATACCGAGACATATCCTATAATCTGTGAATACCGCGGTGGACTGCGCCATTATTATTTTAAAAAAAAACATAGGTTACCGATGAAGGGCCGGTGCGCCAGCAGATGCTGTTGAGAAGCGTTTCAAACAGCTTCTCAAACAGTCTTATATAATGTTGCCAGTTTTGACCATAGACATCCAACCCTCAGTGAAAAATATTTTCCCATTATTTTCCTTACGTCACTTTACTATTGACAGGCATTCGCTCGTTTCACAATTTTCAGTACCGAGATTTTTGTCAGTGTCACTTATGGCTCGCAATTTCATCTCGAGTTAGGAAGAGCCAGCTTTGAAAAAAATCCGATTTTAGCATTTCAATATTTTTATACGGCGTTGTTAAATGGATATTAATTCGAAACAGTTTAATAATCTCTAACAATGGCTGTAAAGTGTATAAAATACATCTCGTGGATATCTGCCAAAAAAAATCGTTTTAATGATTAATTTAGTGCAAATTATGCGAAAAAAAAGTGCATAATGTAGTCAATCCCTGGAAGTTTTTACTGAATGGGTGCCTGACTTTTACTACAATTTACCAAGGACATGTACATAATAAATCATCGTCACTCACGCCATTCGTTAATATCTGCGAGCTCCCGAACATGCTCTCCTGCTGGTAAATATTTTCATAATAGGAATGCCTTTTAGTTAATGCTTCCGCATGAGTTGCCTCCCAATGTTTATTTGCTTAAACATCGCATGGCTTCAATTTATTTTATATGAACATAGGGATGTGTCTTATACCTACGTAGGTATTGTCTTTTGTTCAGTATTCTCGTTGTAATAACCGTAACAAGTTCCGTGGCCTTTTTTTTTAATAAAGTTTAATTATTTTGTTTATTGAGTAATCTTATCTAGTTAGAAAACATAATAAAATAAGAAACGTATTAAAAAATATTAGTAATCTGCGACTGTCCGTGGTACCTAGGTATGGTAAGGATTTCCGTTAGAATAAAATTATAATCAAACGTTTTATGGGTAAACTAAATACGTAAAATTGAATAGGCATGTTGGTACCTACTTTAATTGTATGAGTTTGTTTTTAATGTTACGTATCTATTGGTCTTAGCATCTTTATTTTGAACCGCAAAGGGTAGGCACTTGAATTATTAACAGAAAATGTTCTTTTGTCGGAAATCTTAACTAATAAAAATTAAGGAGCTCAAAAATATGGGAGTCACTCACCCATGACACGTATTTTTGCGTAGTGTTTTGATCTTTGTTCGGTTTTAAAAACGGTATAAATAGTAATAATTTACTTGCTTAAACATAGTAAAATACATTCTTAACATGTCATATTTAATATCATTAGGTGGGAAGGTATCACATCTTCAACCGGTGCGAGATGCAAAGTTAAGACAGTATATTGATGTAGGACTGTGTATTTATATTAATGGTAACTCATACAGGCGCCAAATGGTGTCCTTGTAATGCAAACCCTACTTGTGAAGCTGAAAATTTTCATACAAAATGCGATTTCTTATTTTTCCGATTTTTGAATATGTAGGGCCACGACTCACGAGCGTTAACTTGGGACCCAGAAAAATATGCTTGAAGTCGTCAATGTCATTACTATATTACATTAGAGATGTCAAGTCATTTGTAACTTTTAGTTTATGAAACTGAACCTTGTTGTTGTAGAATGTCAAATTAACTTCGGACCTAAGGTGGGTGAAATTTAATCTCGTGACTGTACCTAGTAGTAATTATGATAAATTAGGTAAGTATGTGCCTTTTTCTTTTTAAGAAAATATTTATACCTACTTTTTCATAATTACTACTACATTTTCAAAAATCGTGGAAATAGGTTTTATATGTTTTTTGATAAGTATAAACACTTTGGAAGGATGGGAGAAAGGCCTTTGCCTAGACCAATAAATAATAATAATAATTAATAAACAATTTTGTCGCCTGTATCTCAAGAACCGATTCTACTTGGTCGTGGTAGATTTTCTTTTAAATTCGTATTATCTGATTTCATTTGTGATATTTTCCATATTTCTGTAGGTATCTAAAAATATGACATGCACATTATGGTTTTTTAATAGTTATCCAACAATAGGTATATCACACGATGTTACAAAGTAAAAAAAAAATATTTTACCTTTTACATGTAAGGGAATACCCAAAAAAAGCGCAAAATATTTAATAAATCACATGTATTGCGGTATAACAGTTTTTAAACGTTGATAGTTTCTAAGAAAAAGTGAGTGTGACATACAGACATACACATGGCAAAACTATAACGGTTCCTAGTTTGACTTCGAAACCCTTTGTACATTGAAATCCAACCAAGGTTATTCACGCTTAGGTTATGAACCCCGAATGGAATGAAAATAAAAGAACTTTTTTGGGAATTGTAAAAACACAAATATAGGGTGTGATGATGACACGGAACTCCAAGTTTTTCTTCGTACGCCATTAACAACTACAAACTTATTTGACTCTGACCTGGAAAATAGCGCACTGTACGAAAGAAAAGCTCTGTAGATATTTTAAATGTTAATGAGCAGCTCTGTACATAGTTATCTTCTTACTTCTCTTGTGTGATAAAATCACAACCTTTTTACGAGTATTAAATTCACCAAGGAACTCATTCCTTGCGAAAGAAGATACAATTAGTGGATTGACTAGAATACTGACCGTATGCTTGTTAGTTGTTATGTCCTTATGGCGTCTCCTCTACATCCCAAATATATCCATACTATCCAACTTATTATTGCATGTGATTGTCCCCTAATTGTTTTTGCTCTCCTGATACAGACAGTACTTTCTTGATTGGTTTAAAACGGATGTGTGTTCAATGCGCTTATATTATCTTAGTGCCTTCGAGGCGTCTGTTTTCTCCAACAAATAGCGTTAACATCTTAATAATAAGTTCATTGGTATGGTAAATCATACTGACGCTCGTACGTTAATTATTTAGAGTTCACGGCGAGTCTTATAAACTTTTGAGAATCACATAATGTATTGAGTAGGTCGCTCAGGAAATCACTAATACAGCTCACAAGTTAATTTAGATTGGCCAGTCGTTAAATTCAATGTATATCCAATAGGTGCCTAGCTTGCCTAAAAACATTCTTATTCTCTCCGTATTTCTACAAATGAGTTACTTAGTTTCCTGTGTTTTGCTCAGTTTCTTTCTTCTTGTACTGTGTCTTCGAAATGAGTATACCTACATTTTATCTATACAGTATACGTATAAAAAAGAGTACACAAATGCTAATGTAAAAATATATAAAATGCTTGATATGTTATTATTTTTAGATTTAGCTCAACAACGCCTTATGGCTTAAAAAGAGAGACTCATCAACATCATTTAAGCCTTAAGTTGATTTAATAAATTTCATATAGTTTCCCGATTTTTTGTAACTGAGTTTTAGTAAACAATCATTGCATTAAACAAGACAAATGCACACTCACAACAGAAGACTTTCAATTCAACCGAACACGAACAAAAGCGCACAAAGTTGAACGGTCTTAAACAGTAACAAGAAAGTAAGTAGAGCATTCTCAGAAAAGCATCTTCTCATTCAGTATTTAATATATTAATAGTCGTACTCAACGGCTTAGCACACGACTTAACCCTTCTGAATCATACCCTGAAGTAAATTTGAAGACAACGTCACAAAAGCTTTAACCTATTCGTAGACACGCTGTTTTGCATTTACGTTTTTCTGCGTTTCATGCTTACGTATTAAGTAGTTTATTTTGTATCAAAATTATTCTTATTTGAATTGTATTGATGCAATTAGAAATAAGTTTCATTTATCCACTATCCGGCAAGGAATAAGTAGTAGCCACATGCAATGTATCGACATTAGAAGCTTTAATAAACTGCCGAACTGTGTTGTTCCCTCGACAGAGATCGAGTACTTCACCTGCCCCGCTATATTTAGTCTCATTGTGTTATGCGATAAATATCAATCAGCTGCAAAACTACAAGCCATGCCGATAACTCTATTATAACGAATAGAACTATAGGCGGATGGAAGCCAAAACAATTCCAGCTTGCTACTATACATCTTGTGTAATAAAACAGCATGGACATAGTTGCCCTTGAAATGAAATATGGGATTCTTGAAATATTTTTTGTAATATTCACCAATACACCACGGATATTTTTAGAACCACTTGTCCCACATAAAAAATACTTTATGATTTTGTAAACGAACATGTTGTAACCTAAACACTAAACAGCGCCTATTAACAACTGTAAGCAGGTATATGTCATTAAGAAGGGTTAACGTTTTAAAAAAGATATTAAAAAATCTCCTCAGTATTTTGAAAATCAGGATTTTGATTGTATAAAGTCACTAAATATTTGTAGTGAAGAAGTCTCTGTAATGATAATTGAAAATTGACTATACCAGCAGGAATATTAGGTAAATGGAGTGTACATTTAGAAACATTCGGGCACGGAACCCTCAAAACAAATTGCCGTAATCAGCCATTTAGAGGCGCTATGTGTAGGTGCGATTAGTACTACCTAGGAGAACCCGAAATATACAGGTACATTTGGCTACAAGCAATTTGTTACATAGATTGAGCATCCAGCACCAGTAATATCGAAAGAATAGACAATTTCAGAGTCATATTTTGTTGCGAGTTGCGAGAGTTTTTTACTTATAGTCTTTCCCGAGCTTATTGCGGCTATATTTTATGGCACCTTATTTTCTAGTAGGTCGAACAAATTGCTAGAGACTAGAGATATTTACCTAACTTGTTTAAAGCAAGCGGTATTATATTTGTAGTTTGATACGTTCTATTTCCATATTATCGCCTATCGCAAATGTATGTGAAATTGAAATCAAAGAAATATGATCGAGATATGGAATAAAGTGAGAATAAGCGCACAGGCTGCGGTACGATACGTGGCCGCGTCCCAGATACGTCGAGCTGTGCTCTAACTGCTAAACGGAAATGGCCTAGTGACAACATTGTTGTTCGATCTCACTACTAAGGTGCATTAGAACCATAGCTTTTTCACAAAAAGTAGCTCTAAAAGCCCTAGTAGTGATTATATTATCGTCGTTCTTTTATCTTAAAAGGGCTATACATATAAGGACTATTTATCTGGAAAAAAAAATGTATTATCAGATAAGCTATTTGTTTGGCGCCGTAAAAGTTTCATTTAGTAGTTGTATTTACTCATCTACTCGTAGCATATAGCTGACGCTGGCTTTCGTGGAAATGTAGTACGAAAGTTTTTTCATCAACGCTGAAATTATTCTATAGAGCACAAGTGTTTAGCTTTTGCGATATCGTTGTGTTGTTTAAAATAAAGTAATCTTAGTTTATTAGATCATAACGGGTTCTTTAGAATACTTACATAGTTTTCTGTTTTGGCAGGCGATGAATACTTGACTGAACAATGGAGACTCGAGGTGGATGGAGCGACGGTGCGTCGGATGCTGCTGAGAATGCAACCGATAGCTCGCAGGCAGATCGCGATCGCGTACGAATCGAGTTTTATGCCACCTACGACGTCATGACGGGAGTGCGCATAGCCGCAACGCTTGGCGGCTTCTTCGCATTAATGGTCTTTTTGATCGTCTACAAAAGCCGAAGTAAATCAGTTAAGGCTCTGAACGATCCCAAACTAGTTGAGCTAGCGGAGGCAGTAGTAGCCGAGGAGCAGGCAGTAGAAGAAGAACGGCAACTCACAGCTGCTATTGAAGAGGCTCTCTCAGAGAGGGCGCGTTCTCGACCTTCGATTGGTGAGGAACCGCATTGGCCTCGAACCTCTCGCTTTGCGTCGTACGGAGGTGGGTACGGTAGTCTGTTGACGCCATCCCGACGGTTGTCGACTGTTCGCGGAGAATCTCTGCCCGGATCGGCGTTACGATTTGCCGAACGCAGAGCTTCAGGAGGGCCCCGCGACCGCCGGCTGAGCTCGGCTACTTGTTCCAGTTCTGGAAGTTCTTACCTAGAGCGACGAGGCTCATCAGTGGTTTGTGCGCTGGCGGAACGGCGATTGTCGCCTTGTCCGAGCGAGCGTCTAGCGCCACTAGCCTCCGTAGGTAGCGTAGGCCCATCCTACGCTGTGGAATGTGAATTAGTGTCAGTTGGAGCGGACTCTGTGTTCGCTGAGGACGTTGACTCTACTGATGATGAAGTGGAGCAGTTTTCAACCGACAGCGGCGGGGGTGAGCACGGCGTAGTTAGCGAGGGCACTGAGCTCGCCTGCCGACCAGCACCACGCCCGCTTCGGATGGACCGCGTGTCGCATTCGCGCGAAACGTTATTCTAGTCGCCGTCGTAATCGTAATACGTTGGCCGTTGATGTTACTCGCACATTAAAATATCGACTTTTCAAATATATTATATTACATATATTAATATTCTTTAAAACGTAGGTTTAACATATCACTCAGACCCTTGTAAATTTGACATATCATTTAAATTTGACCAAAATGAGACAGTTTTAATTATACCGAAGATTTATAATTATTATATAGGTTGACTTATACCTAATAGGTATTTAATTACTAAATCTAAAACGAGCTATTTAAATACGTTTTCCTTAAGATGAACCTGTTTCCAATTTATTAAATATATCTAAGATTCGATGCAAAATCGGACTGAAGTGAATGAAATCGTCGATATTTTAATATGTAAAAAATAGATTGTATATAGTTTGTTTTGTTAATAAATTGATGTTTCACGTTGATGTTTTCAAACCACAGTAATAACGAATTATAATTACTTACAATATAGCTTAGGTGACCGAAAAAAAAGTTTGCTCATACATTGTTTTGCTATCAGAAAACAGCATCTGTTTCCAATCAAGTAAAATTGACCTGCCTGCATAATTAAATAACGAGTAACGAAGCTGATTTAGTCACCATTTAGTGTTCTTTGTAAATGTACGTTACTTACTAATTAGGAAAAGATCTGCCGAATTAGTCGTTTATAGGCACTTTAATGTACTTATTTACTTACCATGAATAGTTGTTAAATAGTTTTTGAAGATTTTTCTGATATTGGCCATTCTATTAAAAATATTTTATATTCTCAACTGGGTTAACTAACAGCCACCTCTATGAGCCACGGATCAAAGGTTTAACTTTACTTATTCTGTACAGCTATATGTGCCAATTGTGCTATTTGTACTCGCCTTTATAACCACAAAATATGATCCACTGAATAGCAAAACCTTTAACTGCTTCGGAAAATATGTCTTGAATCCAAAATGCAGCTCTTACTCTAGCAGCGTCCTTTTTTACATTTGGCACATATGGATCAAAATGTCTAATGAAATATAATGTAGATAGATACTAACTTGTTAGGGTAGTTGTCAGTGAAAAGTCAATTTGATCATGTGTAATTGTATTATTTTTAGTATTGTTCGTACTACCCTTAAACTTACAGAAGGGCACATAAGACCAATTCGTCCTTTGAACAATAAATAACGCTGGAAGCGGCCTAAAACTTGCTTGAACCAATCGCACTTTTCCAAGGAAACTGCCACTATTCTTGTTTAATAACGAATGTTACACACGGACAAACGGACACTGGAATTTTATTGATTCCAGTGTACCCATCTGATATCGCAGCACGCGGATCGATGCGAGGTAGATTGACTACACACAAAGTCGTTTTTATTACAATTTAGATTTACGTGTTAGTTTATGTAACTGTTCGTTGCTCGAATTAAAAAGAGCTCCCGGTAGCCTGTAAAATGTTGAAATGTATGTAAAAAAAATGTAAATATAAAACGCAACTCATCTGTTGTTTCATTTTCACGATCACATTGTTGGTTACCCGAGTAAACATTGGCTGCTTTATTAGTGCCTCATAAAACTAAAATACAGATTAATAGGTAACGTAGGTATTATGGTTTCCGAATCTTCGGGCGTCACGTTATTACTTTTTCTTCGAAAGTCATTCTAATTACGTTCTATAGTTCACACATTTTCTCGCTTTAAGGAGTTCTTTGGCTAGAATGACTAGCTTCAACTGAAAGAACAAGGAAATAGCAACACCACCAATAATATTGTTTAGGTTTTTTCTAATTACCTACTATAAAAAAACCGTTATTTATGCATTTGTGGTCACCTTAAAAAGTCAAAATTAGAAATGAAATACAATTGTACCTTCTATGAGTACTAAATTAATAACAATAATATCTTTGATAAAGTGACCTACGTTATTAAAGGAAAAGTGTGCAAAATTTACTGTTATTTTTTAACGTGAAGAAAAACAAAGTAAGTAGGTACCGAGGTAAAGTAAATTAGAAAAAAAATATGAAAATATTGACAATCTATGATATATTATCACAAAAATTCAATATTTTAATCATCACATAAGTCTTGAAAGGATATAGGTATATATTAGTATATGTATTAGTGTATAAATTTATGTCCTGAAATGACGTATGGAAAATTTCGCTCCAGAACTATTTATTACTTGCTGTTGCGCTCCGTCTACGCAGACAAATAAAAACAGCCTATGTCACTCAGGGTGAATGTAGTTTTCCAATGGTGAAAGAATTTTTGAAATTAGCCCAGTAGATTTTGAGTTTGTTCATTACAAACATACATACACAAAAAAATACAAATCTTTCTACTTTATAATATTATTAGTGTACTTAGATAAATTATATGTATAAAGATGAAACAAAAAATCCGACTAATATCAACGTCTACTGAAAAGCTAAAATCGTTGAAATTAACTACAAAACATTGTGCATTGCACCGTCAGCTTTTCCTAGCCTGGAATACCTTTTCCAATATTCAAGTTATTGCTTCTATACTAGGTGACACGTAAGACGTAATACAAAATGTTATTTTCCGAATCTACCCATGATTACGATCAACTTTTAATATGGGACCAACTTCGAAAACGTAAACACAAAATCGACGTCTCCATACAAATTGT
The DNA here is from genome assembly GCA_963966035.1 of Acleris laterana. Classification (NCBI taxonomy): domain Eukaryota; kingdom Metazoa; phylum Arthropoda; class Insecta; order Lepidoptera; family Tortricidae; genus Acleris; species Acleris laterana. Next base: position 15,208,713 of record OZ014442.1, on the reverse strand, counting down.
GAAACCAGCTGATTGCTTTTAGTATGGGTGATTCAATTTTTTTCTACCGATTTCGATATTGGTCCCATATTAAAAGATGATCGTGCTCATGAGTAGATCCAGAAAATAAAATTTTGTATTACGTCTTAGGTGTCACCCTGTATAATAATCTAGAGAGCTTGCTTTTCGCTTTTCAATTTATATTTTATTGCAGTCTGGTTTTTTTAAAGTAATAATTAAGTTTATCACATAACAACCATTTTTTTACTTAACAAAAAGTATTCTTCGGATGTTAATGAAATAATGACATTAGCATTAAGTTTTGGATTACATTATCTTATCTATCAATACGAGGTTTTGTTCCGAACTCGCGCTATTTTATTTAGTATTTACTTCCGGCTCTACCTTGTGTGTAATGTTGCCATTAAAATTAAACTTGTATACAAGGCGTGCCACTCGAAGCGTTTTATTCATGTCCCGGAACAAACTTTGCTTGCATGTCATGTCATCTTTCAGATTTTCTGTCAAAAAATCAGGAACAGTGGTTTTCTGAGATCGTGTTCAGCCTTTAATTTCAAAGTTTTATAATTTAATCACTGATAGCAAACAAAAATAAGTGAGAAAAATGGACGACGATTTACCGACCGACTTCCAGGTCATCGTTGTTGGAACTGGTATGCTCTATATTTTTTATAAAACGATACCGGGCGTGACGGCAGACACAGCAGCCTACTTATCGATCTGATTTTTTTCGACGGCTTACTAACATATTTATTTCCCGTAATGTTCCAATTATCATTTATTGGAGATATGTATCATAGTGGATGTTGATGGATTATATCGATATGGATCACGCATGCCTTACAGCCTTATATTCCTAAATTACAATTTAATATTTGCAGAGTTGGCTTGGCTCAGTTTGTCTACGTGTTTGGACGCGGGCAATATATAATTTTTTCTCATATGTGTAGATAAAGAAATCCGGAAAATCTAGAACACATTTAGCATTAAACATTTGTATTTGGAAATAAGTTTTTTTTTATAATTTCTTTATCTGAATATTAAACAAAGAAATGAGGAACCCAATAATGCTAAATCCTTTTTCTATGTAAATGTTTAGTGAACTAGCGTTTTAATTTATTTATATCATTTATTTCACATTTGGACTCATGCTACACAATAACCGTACCCACCACATAAGACTCTATTAGGTTATCACTATAAATAAGCACTTACACTTATAAAATGAAAGTATATTAGTGATTATTATGAGAGCTAGTTCATGCATGATTTGTGATCCTATATGCTTCTTTAATAAAACAATAAAAAACAAGTCAATAATAAAATAAAATAAATTTTAACTTATGGTTTTGCCACTGAAATATAAAAAAAAAGATTCTTAAAACACTTGCTTAAACTTTATTTGAAACCTTAATTTACACAAATAATCTCACTCCTCATATTGAATAAATTATTGCTTAGTATAAATCATCAAATATAGAAATAGCTCAATGTTATTTAATTTAAACATATATCCTATTTTGTATTTACTTTTATACACATACATACACATACATAAACTCACACCTTTATTCCCAGAGTGGGGTAGGCAGAGCTACAGAATTTCCAACAACTATAAAAACTTTTTGATAATTCTGTGACCACATTTTGCACACTTAGGCGAAGATGTTTACCAGTTATTAGTTTATTTACTTTTATGCCTTATTTTCGGAAAACCAACATTTTAATTTGAAGCTTGTATGTAGCACATTTACCGGGCCACCTTTATTAGTGAAACCCTATATGATGCAAAAGATATTAAGTTCATATTAAATGTCCCAATTTTACAACAGTTTTGAAGTGTAAAGCTATCATTCTTGCTGTGTGGGTGGATGGCTGTATCGTTTATTGCTGATGATTTTCTTTTCTGCTGCGAGATATCATATTTTAGGCTATATTTATATACCTGTTTTTTTACACAATGAAAGTAAATAATTTTTTTTCACTTCAATATTTTCCCATCAAAGGTCAGTCTTGAATAGAAGAATTACTAATTGTTAAATAGGTATGGTGGAGTCAATTGTAGCAGCAGCTTGCAGTCGAATAGGAAAGAATGTCCTTCACCTGGATTCCAGTGACCACTACGGAGGGCTGTGGGCCTCCTACAATTTTGAAGGACTCCAGAAATTCATTAAAGAAGTTAACTCTGACCCAAATCGTCAGCTACAGGTCTACAATTTGTCTGAAAATTGGTATATTGAGAAGTAAGTATACTCAACCCTTATTTGTCTTCTTTGGTCAATGCTTTTGCAAATTACATTTATAACTGAGTTGTTACTGGATATTTGTGCAGGGAATCTCCACCAGAGGAAGAAAAGAAAGAAGGAGAAGAATCAAAGGCTGATCCTGCTAAAAAAGTGTGGAGCCAGGCTAGCTTCCTCGCTGAATACAGGAAATTCAACATTGACATGACTCCGAAGGTAAATTTTTGGTTAAATATTGTTAATGTTTTCATGTTCACTACATAATGTTATCACAACAATCAATGCACCAAGATAGCTAACTTAATTTGTGGTTTAAATCAAGTCATCATAGTTAATAAATACAGTGTTTACTACTCACAATAAGTTTTATGACGGTTATCTGATGCTTACTTTTACTGAGGTTTAAAAACACAATTTAGCTATGATATAGTAATGTGATCTTCAAAGTTATAGGTTGTAGCTGGCTGGTTTTTCGCAAATCAACTACTTAATTATGCACCTATTTTTTGTAAGAGTTGTGCCCTGAACATAGCCTGTATCCCCAGCTGCTATTCTCCCGCGGGCCGCTAGTGGAACTCCTGATCTCCTCCAACATCGCGCGCTACGCAGAGTTCCGCTGCGTCACGCGGGTGCTGACGTGGCTGGACGGCCGGCTGTCCCCGGTACCCTGCTCCAGGGCTGACGTGTTCGCCACCGAAGCCGTCAGCATCATAGAGAAGAGGATGCTCATGAAGATGCTGACGTCTATTGTGGGTTATAATGAGGAGGAGATGAACAATGAGTTTAAGGGTGAGTTGATAATGTTGAATTTAATTCATTAATGTTTTTGGTGGTTCACAAATCACTAAAGAAGATGGGTAAGGGGGGGTTGAAGAGTTCTCGAGTAGCGTCCGCGTACTGGAAGACGCAACGTGGGTAGGCCTCCGTAATAGATTCAAGCGACGCAGGAGCGGTCCTGCCGGCAAACCTTGGGGGGGCCTATGTCCAGCAGTGGACGTCTTTCAAATAGTCTTTGGAATGATAATTTTAATTACTACTGCGGTTGTATTACTTTATTACTTGCATATACGTTTCAAGTGTGTCAGTAGACGCTCGGTCGCTCGATTAAGGTCGAAGTAATTTCCGGGTCAGACCTATGAGTCAGTTGAATCATGAAAGTGTCTGCCTAATTTATTTTGTTAACTGTTTCGTCGTCTTGTTGAAAAAACTGTAATAATCAATTGAAATATACTCGAAGTACATCCTGTCTTTAAGTTGTAAAACTTACAATACTGATATGTATGTACACGGTTTACTGGCTCCCAGTTCTTAGCCATATTGCTCCACCACATCTCTCCGTAGATTACACGCACTCAAGAGGGAAACGGAAAAGACAATGCCGCATCAGTCTTTACCCATCCTCTGGGCTTTCTGCCTCCCTCCACCACTGGGAATTAAATCCCGACGCCCTGTTTATGTCACAGCGCAAAAGCCGAGTGATTTTGAGCTTATACGAGTACACTTTAGACAGTGTTGGAAGGACGAGTGGAGTGCAGGCACAACCGTATTTGTCTAGCAATTCTGGCAAGCCATCCCACGACCGTGTCGCGTAAGCTAAGGTGTCGCCTAAATAGACCGAGGACAGGTCACGGACGCTGCAACTACTTCCGCCTCAAGCGGGGTTGGCGTAACTCTGCTCTCTGCGACTGTGTCAAGGAGACTCAAACCATGGAGTACATTACACGGCACTGCCATCTACACTCCTACTCGGGTGCCCTGGAAGATCTGTATAAACTAACACCTGAATACTATCTCGTGGCTTGGGACCTTGAATGTGGATCTATAGTTATCTCTTTAATCATGCTTATTTCAAATGTTTATGTAAATACGCCATACATTTAATGGTCTTCAGCATATCAAGTCTTAGGATTGCACTCTTGAGATTGCAAATGACCATGGGTCTCAGATCCCACTCACTATAAGGTAGGCTGTGTCGTTTGCCTTCCGCATCCCATAAATAAAAAAATTCAAAACCTCCGAAAGTGATGACCTCGTCATTACAGACTGGAACGACAAGACCTTCAAAGAGTACCTGACCCACAAGGGTCTGACGCCCAACCTGATCCACTACGTGCTCTTCGCGATCGCGGGCGGGGACCACAAGATGGCGTGCCTCGAGGGCGTGCGGGAGTGCAAGAAGTTCCTCATGAGCCTCGGACGGTACGGGAACACCCCGTTCCTCTGGCCCATGTACGGAAGTGGGGAGCTGCCGCAATGCTTTTGCAGGTAAGTGGCTTAGAGAGGTTTCAAATGATAAGTAAATTCGTGTTATCTAAATATCTAATAACTGCTGTGACATACAATACAGACAGACACCGAAGTCTCATTCTCATCATAAAGGTTACTTGTATTACCATTCTTGCACGGAAACCTAAGGTGTTAACTTACTTATTCTGTGCGGCAAAGTTGTTTTTGTAACAATAGCGAACAACACCGAACATGAGTCATATCAGATCGTAACAAAGAAAACTGATAATGAACGAATTCGTAAAAAGATACCTAAGTGAAGTTGTAAGAATGTTTGGATTTCGAGGGTTTTAAAATATATTCAGGGTGAATTAATTCACTATAAAAGGTAATGCAGTATAACGTACCTATATTTGATGAGCAACTCTTTAGAAAAATGCTATCAAGATCGCTATCTCCGTACTAACGGCTCTTTAATAGATGTTAATTGCATTCTAGGCTATGCAGTCGGAAAAATATTTGAACGTTCCCATTTATCATTGTGTATGACGCGGAAGGATATTTTTGTCTTCGAAGTGCGAGTATTTTGCAAAATGCACCATTAAAGTGTTCGCGGCGCGGTCGATGACCCAAATGTGCATCAACTTGACGGACGCTCGAAATTGAGGCGACTTTCTAACATTGCATGCTGCACGATTGCGTAATACGACATCTGAAATTCTACACTAAAATTTGAGATAATTCGGGTTTAAAAATGGACTATTTTTGACAACGGACATTAATCATTTATAATAGGGTAACATCGGATTGGTTACCCATGAAATCACGTAGTTAAGTTTAAATGCTTAACAAAGTGGCAACTTATCTTTACATACTATAAAAAAATAGTCTCGTTATGCGCCTGTCTTCATGTCCACTAACTCCTAAACCACGTACCAGAATTTGGTGCAGTTTTCACTATCAGCACGGGCAGCACAAGTTGTATTTTCTCACTTGTCCCTCAGGTCGTCATATCGTTAGATAGAAAGGGAGATCCGAGCGACAAGCAAATCGCGGATAACATGTGCTAGCCGTGTAGTTACGTAATTTGTCCCGAAAGGTTTTTATGTATATTAAATTCTGGTTTATGTACGGGTGTTACAGAAAAGTCATAAACTGAAGCGTAGCGAGGGCGGGTTGCTAGTATCCTATATATACGCAGTAATTATTGTGTTTTGTTGTAGGTTACTATTATACTTATGTTGTCCTTATACACATTTTGTATTTAAACATTTATTCTTGGTACTTTTAAAAAAATTGCTATTAAATTTGTTTATTTGGTTAGAGTAGACTTCTATCTATGTTGATACCTACTCCTTTCAAATTGTTGTTTAATTACACAGCTGTTACTTATGAATGCTATAATAGAAATGACTCATATTTGCGTCTCGCCTGTGACGTGTCGGCCCCCAAATAACATATCGTAGGTAATAAAAAAAACAGTAATTCATACGTATCATGAATAAACGTGTACGTAAATAAACAAATTCTTCCACCGCGTCCGTCTGTCTGTTCTCATTTACTACGGCACGGACTTTATTGCTGTTTTTACTAGCGAAAAGAAGGGTGTAATCATGTAATCATTCATAGGTACCGATAATTGTCGTACGACAATTGGCGACTGCTCTAGACCAATGTAATGTCAAAGAACCACATGTACATTTACTATGACCAAGATTTGATTGCTTACAGCTCTAGTCGCTGATCAGACTCTATTCTACAGGGCAAAACGATATTGCCTTTGACGTGTTTCGGTATTGTGTTTAACTCTGCTGCCATCCCTGGTGCACTCACAGTCCCAATACCATTCTAAGGGCCACTTGCACGAAAAGTTTTAACCCTGGGTTAAGAAACTAAGGCGGACTTGCGCGGACCAGAGTTAGCCCTTAACCCAGAGTTAAGCGTCTACTTTTGTACGTGGTTTGTCGCCTAACCTCGGGTTAAGACGCTAACTCTGGTCCACGCAAGTGGGCGTAACCCGAGTTAAAATGACAGTTCTCGTATGAATCTGACGTCTACTAACTCGAGTTAGGCGGACTTCCGCGGACCAGAGTTAGCCCTTAACCCAGAGTTAAGCGTCTACTTTTGTACGTGGTTTGCCGCCTACCCTCGGGTTAAGACGCTAACTCTGGTCTGCGCAAGTGGGCCAGTGTCTTATCTTAACCCAGGGTTAAATTTTTCGTGCAAGTCCGTCTAAGAATGATATACCTACTTATGATAAGCCTGATTGTGCTATTATGTTACATTGTGCGGGACGGCATACTCTCACCAGCATTATTAAATGCTAGTATGTAATGTTTACCTCTCTATGCTGTGCCTCTTAAATAATCTAAATATGTATGTGTCATGTTACATGAAATAAATGATTGAATTTGAATTACTGTCTAGTAAATACCTAAGAGCTATCGTAACGTTGACGATACGATAACACATCAAAAGCAATATTGTTTTACCGTGTTGAATAAAGGCCCAGTTCTTAAACACCATAATAGCATCTCATCTCATTGCATCGGGTGGTCGTATAGCACTTACGTAAACTCGCAATTGGAATATTTACATCACTATCTTAAACGTATCCTTTAGGCCTAGTATGGTTGCGTTGATCGCGTGAGAAAATGTGGATAAAGCATCCGTCTCTCTCGTGCTTATGTAAGTGTCTGAAAGTGACGGTCGATGAATTCAGTCACCAATCACAATTCTTATGATCTACCAACGAATCTAGCGGAACTTTTGAGAAACAACCTAACTAGCAGTCGCTCGGGAAAAATGAAGTGAGGGCTACTCGCTACGCTTCTGATTCAATTACCTATATAGAAATCCTTCGCTTACTCGGTCAACATCAACACTCGCAGCAAAAACCAACTTTATTCTTAAGTTGCACTAATATTTATTCCCATGCTATATCCATTTTTCTTCAACACCAGGTTGTGCGCCGTATTCGGCGGCGTGTACTGCCTAAACCGGCCTATCGACAAGGTGGAGACAAAGACGGTGGAGGAGGGCAAGACGGTGGTGTCGGTGGTCAGCAAGGGCAAGACGCTCAACTGCGACCACCTCGTCATCGGCATCAACGACTGCCCCGAGCACCTCGTCGTGGCGGAGCCCGCTGAGCGCCGCGATATTTCCAAGGTCTGTTTTATTTCTTGTTAATTAATGGTTTATTTTAACAACGTGTATTTCGCCCAGTTTTACACAATCACCGTGAAGAAATAAGTCCATGGATATCACACGGGTCTCTATTGACTGCCATAATTATTTTTAGTCATAATCTGTTTCAAATCATAATTTTCGCAAGTCATAATGCATTTTTCTCAGGACACGGTTATTTTTTCAGGATTTTTATAAAACTAACCTAACTTAACCTAACGAATCTACACGATAAACGTTTATTAAAAACTGTAACTTCAGCCTAAAAGAAGTTATGACAAAAAAAAAGACTAACAATACATTATGACCAACGATATGTATGGCAGTCAAAGGGATCCGATATCACACGCATTGGGTGTATAAGATTATTTTCATGGTCCTTTGCATTTTGTATGCGATGCAATAGAGAGCATTTGAATCAAATATCGCAGCTGTCGGAAATGGGTTTTCATACGTTTATTTTACTCCTAGAAACCCCTACATCCTTTCCGAGCATGTTTGAGAAAAAAAACATGATTCGTGTCCTCAAGCCCCCGTATGTATGCAGGCGGTGTTCATCACGAGCGCGTCGATGCTGGCCAGCGAGAAGGAGCCGCTGACGCTGCTGCGGTTCCCGCCGCTGGACGAGGCGCAGCACGCCGTCACCGTGCTCGAGGTGGGGCCCGCCACCGGCTCCTGCCCCAAGGGACTCTGTGAGTACAACACGCTCATACATTTAAAAAAATATATATGAAGTATCATAACCAAAAAGTACAATATTGCAAAGTTTATCTACCGTTGGTGATAAGTCATTTATATAAACGATAAATAAAAAGGCACCTAATATAGAGCCTTGAGACACACCTAGTTTCACTGTAGCTCCAATAGATATTCAGTCAGAGCACAAGTTTGCACTGATTTGTAATATAGACTTGCAAGCATTTTGAGAACAGTGGTCAACGTTATCTATACTATTATTATAAAACTGAAGAGTTTTTTGTTTGTTTGCTTGAACGCGCTAATCTCAGGAACTACTGGTCCGATTTGAAAAAATCTTTCAGTGTTAGATAGCCCAGTTATCGAGGAAGGCTATATAGGCTATAAATCATAGTCACATAAACCGAAGTAAAGCGAAGGCGAGTCGCTAGTTAAGAAATAAAGCCATAACTTATTCAGTGACTAGAAAATGAACTATTAAGACGACAAAACCTCGGTATTCATCCGGCCATATTCTAGAAAACTTTACCAGTATTCCTATTACGTTTTTACGTTATTTTTTGTGAACCCGACCGTTTTTATCGCGACCCGTTTTTACTCTCGCGTGAGTCATTGACAGGCGATTGTCTGGTTAAATAGATAAATTACAGGCACACACAACCGGTCGGACCTTTACGACTTTGCTACGATACGGAAGACATTAATACCAAGTAATAAGGGTCAAAGTTTCTCAAATCTTGTTTGCTATGTTTTATTCGTTTAAACTAGCGGTAAATGCTAAATGTGTGTTGTTAGGATGTTCTTACGTTTGAGAAATAAGTCAGTTTATTTGGACGATGACCTCTTGATTTAGTGTAGGGAATTTGTAGTTATGCGAATAATATCCATGGACTATTACCCACTATAGGAAACGTTATGAAAAACAATAATGATATATGATACATTGATTAATTATTTCGTGATGCATTGAAACAGAGGACCGAAGAAGAGATCGTCTTCTTTCGGAATATTTGTATTAGAAACTGTAAAAAAATAAAGGTTGTCGCAGACATAACCGGTCGACACCGGATCAGCTCAAAGTGAGACATTGAAATCGAACGAATCGTTTTTTTTTGTTAAAAAGGGACTTGGCTATTTTCAATATAAATTATTAAAACATTAGACGGGGTGCATTATATCTGTAAATCGTGGGGAATATATCAGTAGAACGGCGTGACGTAACGACTTGCTATGTTATACAAAACTATACTAGCTACCGTTGTGGTCAGTCACCTACCCTATTGTAATATGAAATATGACAGTTCTTACTGGACGGTGTGGCTTCAAATCATATTGAATACGCTCGCAGTAGAGTTACTTCAAAACTTAACTCCACCTTATCGTGATAAAATTATAGTGTGACTATCGAAAATATTTTTTCGTACCTGTGTATCCATTGCAATTTTCAATATTTTTGAATGAGTTACATACCCTTTTTTTAATTACAACTCTATTTCAAGCTTTTATTTTACTTGCAATGTGTGTAACAAACAAATCTGGACAAATCTTGCAAGTTAAATTTGACCCAGCTCCCGTTAATTTGGACCATGTATGTAAGAGCTGATCTGATGATGGAGTCGGAAGGTGACGATAAAATCTCCGTTATATGTAACGTAAACCCATCGTGTTGGGACTCAGTACTTTGGTCTTGATAAGCAGATAACGTCTTTGCAATTAAAAGAACAGTCGACACCAAAAGCTTGCAAGAAAAAAATATTTTTTGACAGAAACCTATTTTGTAGCTTAAAACAATATTTTCTATCTTATCCTACTAATGTTATAAATGCGAAAGATTATGTGTATTTTATGAAATTTGGAATGGAGATACGAGGGGCGGCTGAAAAGTTCTAAGCCTAAGGTATTTTGAGGTTGCATATGCGTTAGCGATACTGGCCACTAAAAAGACTATTTAAAAAGTTAATAAATAAAAGAAAAAAAATTCGTCTTTTGTTTATTACATCTCGAGATATCCGACGCTAAAGGTCATCATGTGTGAATTATCAACGCATATACGAGCCCCAATGCATAATAGATCGTCTAGTCGCCCTTCAAAATACAATATTTAATTGTAAGACAGATATTTAATCCCGGATTGACTTTGATGATTAATGGAATACGCTACACACGAGGTCATTACACCTAGTTTAATCTTATGATGTACAAAGTGTGATCATTTTAACGATCTTAATGTAATTATATCATAAAGTTATCATCTTGTAAGCAAAAAATTACGTCTAGTTCATATTTGACGCAAAACAGGTCGTCTATTTAAAATTAAAACTGCTTTTTAAGTGGTATGATGTAAAATAATAGTTCAAATTGAATAAAT
>OZ014442.1:14876375-15197794 GCA_963966035.1 Acleris laterana | reverse complement strand
GTTCAAATTGAATAAATAGTATTCTCTGTCATCTAATAGGTCAACGGGCTATATAAAAAGCCAAATTACAAGCAAATTATCATTACTTCTTAATCATTATTTTATAAAAATGGCACGAGGTAAACCAGTGGCCGAAGAAGTGCGGAAAATTATCATTTCTCATAACAATAAGGGCAAATCGACGTACCAAATATCCAAGGACCTGTCGTTGCCACGATCTACAATTCAAACGATCATCGATCATCATCGAAAACACGGAACCGTCTCCTGTTTAAAGAAAACTGGCCGTCCACGAATAACTAGCAAAGCAGAAAACAGGATTCTGAGGAAGATCATAAAGAAAAATCGTCGTGCAAGAGCAAGAGAACTTACCGTACTATGGCGTGACGCTATTAAAAATAATATATCAGTCGACACCTGCAAGAGAGTGCTGAAGAAAATGGGCTACGGTTTTTACACAGCTAAAGAGAAACCGTTACTTACTCAAAAACAGAAAACAACAGGTTGAAATTCGCTAAAGAACACAGAAACTGGACTGCCGATCAATGGCGAAGAATAATATGGAGCGACGAATCGAAATTCGACGTCACAGTTGGTGATGAACGAAGTAAAGTCATTCGAGAAAAAGGAGAGGCATTTCATAATGACTGTCTTAAGCGAAAGGTGAAGTTTCCGGCATCTTTGATGATTTGGGGCTGTATGTCGGCACAGGGTGTAGGCCGTCTGCAATTTATAGATGGAACCGTCAATGAAAAGCATCTTGGAAGAGAGTTTGCTGCCGTCTATACCGAAGTTGAAACTTAGAAATGCATTTACTTTTCAACAAGACGGTGCCTCATGCCATACCGCCAAGACAAAGATGGCGTGGTTGAAGTCCAAAAAAATCCCTACCATGTCATGGCCGTCCAGCAGCCCTGACTTATCTCCCATAGAAACTTCGTGGTGGAAAATGAAGAAGAAGTTGCGAAAGGACCCTTCTAGGTCAAAAGCTGATCTTAAGGGGAAACTAAGCTGTGTCTGGAATGGAATAACCCCTGAAGAGTGTCGAGGGTTAGTAGATTCAATGCCGTTCCGGATCAAAGCCGTTTTAGATGCAAAAGGTGACGCCACCAAATGGTAGACGTTCTATTCTGCGTCGGTTGAACTGAAGACGAACTTTTTTGCGGGTGTTACATTTTGCGAAATAATGTTTTTTTTTTAATTACCGTGGAATGTTATTTTTTTTTTTGTTGGAAAATAAAATATATTTTATAATCTATATGGTTTTTATGTTAGATTTTCTACTAAACATCTAGGTCTCCCTGAGTTTTATGTTGAAATTAGATTAATATTTTATTTCCTGGCGGACGAACTCATTTGAATTGGGGCTCGTATCACGAAAATTGAGCACCGTGCAGTCATTAAGTTCCTCACGAAAAGTAACAAATCGCCGAAAAGAATTTTTGAAGAAATGTCTAGTATTTACGGTGAATCTGGCCCTTCTCATGCCACTGTTAAAAAATGGAGTCGACTTTTTAAACTTGGACGGGAGTCGATCGAAGACGATCCTCGCTCAGGAAGGCCAATATCGGTTGTGACTGAAGAAAATACTGAAAAAGTCAAAAAGTTAGTATTAGAGGATCGGAGAATTAAGGTTTTAGTAGGTATGTAGACGCGGGACAGACACAAGTGAAACGCACCGTAGCTAATTGCACACTGTTGTAATAATCTATGGAAAACGAGGGGGCGCGGATGCAACCGCTGCCACAGATACACACTATCTCCTCCACCCTTAACTAACAAACATTTTAAAAGTATTTCTTAAAATCTAAATTAAGCCTAGCTCGCCTTGGCGGTAATGTTGTAGCTCGCGGTTCACTCGCGGTATCTTGAGGTACTGAGCTTTCAGGTAGCTGCAGACCTTGAACCTCTGGAATCTCTGCAGAGACGCCCACGCTTCCTTCCCCCTCTGCTGGGTAAAAAACCGGTTCAGCATCTTCTGGTGCCTCTGCTTGCGAACCAGGGAAAAATGCTGGTTGTATTTCGCTCGTGGATGGGCCCGGCTCCGGGGCGGGCACTGGCAGGAACACTGTTGACTCTCGTGTAGGAAGCGCTCGGGTTAAAATAGGCATCTTAGATTCTGAGGTACTTAACTGTGTTTGTTCTCCTTTATACAGTATTATTTGGTTAATATGTTTTTTTATTACATTATGCGTTTCTTGATCCTCTATTAAATATAACAATTTTCCCAGTTTTTGTATTATTTTTCCTCTACTCCATTGGAATTTATTTTTATTAACATATTTTTTGTATAATATTTGGTCGTTGTTCTTGAAATCGGTTCTTTCTGATCCGCCGTGGCAACTACTCTGCAAGGACTGTTTATCTCTGACTAGCGAGGCGAGGTCGGTGAGCGACGACGGCGGTGAACTTGTAGTGGTCAGCAAATCTAACCGAGACTTTAACTTTTTGCCGAAAACAAGCTGAGCTGGGGACGTACCAGTGGTCGAATGAATGGAATTTCTGTAGTCGAATAAATACTTCATTAGTTTGCAATTTAATTTAGAACTACTGACATCTGACAAAAGTACGGTTTTTATACCTTTCTTAATCACTTTTACGTAGGTTTCGGCCTGGCCGTTGCTAGCGGGATGGTAAGGCGCGCTGGTTAAATGTTTTATATTGTTAAGCGCACAAAATTGTTTAAACTCGTACGATGTAAAAGACGTGCCATTGTCACTCACTACACACTGAGGCGTACCGAACCGAGACATGACCTCACAAAGTTTCTCTATTACGTGTTGTGTAGATATATTTGACTTCATGTCGAAGCACTCCACCCATTTGCTAAACGCATCTACTACCACTAAATACGAGTGATTGTTAATTGGCCCCAGAAAATCAATATGTAGTCTTTGGAATGCGTGTTCTGGATACGGCCATGGTACTACTGGTACACGAGGTGGCGATGGACGTAATTGAACACAAATATTACAAGCGCCAACGACCCTCTCAATGGCCGCGTCGACACCCGGAAACCAGAACTTGGAACGAACTTCCGCTTTGCATTTGACAATTCCTAAATGAGAACTATGCACATCTGCTAATACTTGTTCCCTAAGAGCTGCCGGTATTACTACTTTGTGCCCTCTCATCAGACACCCATGCTCGACAGATAACTCATTTCGGCAGAGATGAAATGCTTTGAGCCTCTCATCGCCTATTTTACGAGGCCAGCCCTTAATAACAAAATCACATACTTTACGTAACTCATTATCTTGTAACGTTTCGCGACGCAAATCCTCTCGGGTTACCGGCAAGCACCCGTCTACCACAAAGTTCATATAGGCGGCGCGATCGTCCAAAAAACTAACTACGGTGACGTCACGGGCCTCTGACGCCCCTCCACTCGCCGCGAGCGGCGCGCGCGACAAATAATCCGCGCTGTTATTGCCGCTCCGGACGTATTCGATGATATAATTGTACGCTGACAAAAATATTGCGTATCTTTGCAACCGGTTTGCCGTAACTTCCGGAATACCTTTTTGAGGCCCAAAAATGGAAAGTAGCGGTTTATGGTCTGTGCGGAGGACAAAAGGTTGCGACCTGCCATACAGGTACTGGTGGAACCTTCGTATTCCAAAAATTATGGCTGTGGCTTCCTTTTGTATTTGTGCATAGTTTTTCTCCGAATCCCGTAAAACGCGCGACGCGAAAGAAACCGGCCGCTCTACTCCGTCAGGACCTACTTGTGATAACAAAGCACCAAGGCCCACCGGGGAAGCATCGACCGTATCTATTATTTTCGCGGAGGGATCGAAATGCGCTAAGACCTGTTCGGAGGCTAACTGCTGTTTAATTTTATCGAACGCGTTTTGATGTGCCGACGTCCACGACCATTTTACATTTTTCCTAACTAGGTCGTATAAAGGACTTAAAATGGTAGATGCGTCTGGTACGAAATTTCGATAATAATTAACTAAGCCTAAAAATGACTGTAGTTGGTTTACATTATCGGGTCGCGGTGCTTTCGTAATGGCTTCTATCTTTTGTTGCGATTTGGCGATGCCATTTTTATTAATTACATGGCCTAAATATGATATGTCATCTTTGAAGAATTCACATTTATCTCTTTGCAACGTCAAACCGGCGTCCTTGAACCGCGCCAATACGGCGTTCAACCTTTGCAGATGTTCCGTTTCATCGCGTCCTGTTACCAAAACGTCATCCAAAAAACACAGCTAGCAGGGTATTTAAGGCGCGTTGAAAAATAGCCGGCGAACTAGTTAGTCCAAAAATAAGCCTTTTGTATTTAAATAAACCGCGGCTAGTATTTATACACGTAATGTTATTTGGGTCATTAATTGGAAACTGATTATAAGCCATGGACATGTCTAGCTTCGAGAATTGAACTCCTCCATGCAGTTTAGCAAATAACTCATCTACAGTAGGAAGGGGGTACGACTCGGCGATCAGCTGTTTGTTAATGGTGCGCGAATAGTCTGCGCAGATACGAACCGAGCCGTCCCGCTTCAATACCGGGACAATTGGCGAAGCGAACTCTGAATATTCTACTGGGTCCAAAATACCTAAACCCACTAATCTCTCAATTTCCTTTTCTACTTTCTCTTTAAGTGCAAATGCAATTGGACGTGCTTTAAAAAATACTGGCTTTGCCTCATCTTTTAATAATAAATTTATTTTGTATTTATTAAAGCAGCCCAGGTGGGAAGTGAAAATATCTTTATAGTCATTTAGTAATTTTTCTACCGTATTCACATCTTTACAAAAATTTATAGGTGCAAGTTCGAGACCGAATTTTGTTATAAAATCTCGACCTAGGAGCGGGGGCCCGCCATTTTGTATTACGTAAACATCCATTGCATTTTCGCGGCCCTCATAGCACAACGGTAAATTAACTACGCCCGAACTTCTAATCACACTTCCCGTGTAACCGATTAATTTTTTCTTTGTGGGTAACAATGGCACGTCACTAAAATATTTCCGGTACATTTCCTCCGAGATCGCCGTTACCGACGATCCACTATCAATTTCAAACTTAATAGAAATATTGTTTACTCTTATAGTTTCGACCATTGGTGCCCCATCTTTCGAACGAATATTAAAAAACTCACCGTCGTCATTTTCGCTCACGTCTCCCGTCTCGATGAACTTAACCTCTTTGCACATGTTACTTAAATGCCCTTTAGTATGGCACTTTTTGCACTTATAATTTCTAAAACGACACTTTGCAGCACTATGCTTGTATCTACCGCACACCGAACACTGTGCACTAGACGAAGACGCGAACGAGCGCGCAGGTGCCTTTTCAATCTGGAACAGTCCGCCGGTTTCCGAAACCGTAGGTGCTCCAGCGGGGCCGGCGGCAGCGCCGCCGGCGCGGGCGACCTTGATGCTCTCTGCTCGATCTATGGCCTTCGACAACGTGAGCTCGCCGACACTTTGCGCAAACAGCTTTTCACGCTCTGGACCGGGAAGCATACCCATCAGAAATCTGTCCAGAATAGTGTCCTCCATGTCTTTAAACTCACAGTGCGCAGCGAGGCCCTTGAGGCGCGCAGCCCATTGGGTGTGGCCTTCGCCCGCTTGCTGGGTGGCCGAATAAAAATGGTAACGCTCCACGTAACCACAGCGTTTCGGTGTAAAATGGTCATCTAAAATTTTTACCACGTCCGAGTATCCTTTTTGTTCTAACTTATTTGGTAACGCTAAGTTACTTGCTAGCCGGTAGGTAGACTCGGCGAGTGCGCTTAGCAAGATAGCTCGACGTTTCACTCCAGCTTTGTCCGACGTGTCGTCTATGTCATTGGCTATAAACCACTGCGTTATCCTATTTTTGTAGGTATTCCAGTCCTGGTTTTCATGGTTGAATGTTGATATTAAACCAAAAGTCCCCGCACTCCCAGCCATCGCCGTCAAATAGTAGGTATGTAGACGCGGGACAGACACAAGTGAAACGCACCGTAGCTAATTGCACACTGTTGTAATAATCTATGGAAAACGAGGGGGCGCGGATGCAACCGCTGCCACAGATACACACTAGGTTTGGCAAATAGCTGAAGCCTTAGGTATTAGTAAGGAAAGAGTTGGAGAGATTTTGCATCAACATTTGCATATGACAAAAGTAAGTGCTCGTTGGGTGCCGAAAATGCTCACAGCTTTCGATAGAGAACGTCGTGTTCAAACTTCTCAGGCATTTTTAGAATTATGTGAAGAAGGTTTAGATGAAGTTTGTTCCCGCATAGTAACTGTTGATGAAACATGGATCAGACAGTATGATCCAGAGTCGAAGTCTGAATCTATGCAGTGGATCGAAAAGGGTGAAAGGCCGCCAAAGAAATTCAAGGTTCAAAGATCGGCGTCTAAGCTAATGGCCACCGTGTTCTGGGATTGCGATGGCATTCTTTTAATAGACTATTTGGCGAAAGGCTCTACAATAAATGCAGTTTATTATGCTGAGCTATTAAGAAAAGTGCGACAAACCATAGTCGAGAAACGAAGGGGCAAACTGAGCAAAGGCATTTTGTTTTTGCAAGACAACGCCCCCGTTCACACCGTTCGTGTTGCCAAGCTTGCTCTGAAGGAAACTGGCTTCGAGGAAATTGATCATCCACCTTACAGTCCATATCTGGCCCCTAGTGATTATTTTCTATTCAGCAATTTGAAGAAAGATTTAAGGGGAAAGCGATTTGGCAGTGATGAAGAGATGAAGGCGGCTGTACAGGAACATTTCGACAGCCAAAATAAAACTTATTTTTTTAACGGTCTAAAAGCATTATTTAAAAAATGTAATAAATGCATTGAATTAGAGGGAGATTATATTGAAAAATAAAAATAGTAAAAAAAAACTGAACATTTTTTTTCTACCTTAGGCTTAGAACTTTTCAGCCGCCCCTCGTAGCACCTTACACATAGGCTACTTTACGTCTCGGAAAATTTAAAAGTTCCCATGATAATAACGATAATCGAAATCTACGCGGACGAAATCGCGTGCAGAAGCTAGTTGGATAATAAAACATTAATATCACTCTAAAAATACAATGTTCTCGTCGACTTTCTCGTTCTATTTCCTCACGGGTTGGTGTGGTGTTCCAGTCGTGGTGTACTTCTTCACGAACAAGGTGCAGGACGCGGAGACCGACCTGCTGCCGTACGCGCAGCGCGTGTTCCACATGGGCGCCGGGGACCCCACGGACGACAAACCCAAGGTTAATGCTGTTTTTATGTATAATGTACTTTCACAAAGACAAACGAGTGTACTACCCATAATTTTCATTTATCCTACAGCCATTTCCGCCTGTTTTTTTAGTGTTGTTATAATACACCCCTAAACTAACCTAGCCGCAGGTATTTTTAGAAAATTTAAAAGTTATCAGACTCAGTTGAAAACTTGTTTATGACAAACGTTATTAGGGATTCCGTGGGACACTTAGATTTAGCATTAAAAACAACTCATAACATTTATTTTGACAAATAAACACTGCAACACAACATACTGTTATTTAGAATGGTTGCCTTGTAGTTTGAAGCTAAGACTTAGCTCTACACGTGCTGCAGCTGGAGTTACAGTGCTGGTTCCAACCTATAGTAATTTTAATTACAAGCGTACATTTATTATTTGTATTTATTATTGGGTCATTCTGCTGTAACACCCGGAACAGCTACTACTTTTTATTAAGGTTTATTTCGATACTCTAATAAGAAACTAAGAAAATGACTAGTGAATGGTCTACTATTTGAATAATATTTTACGAGACGAGAGAATCACTAATGAAAAGTAGCTGTTTCGGGTGTTACGATGGAATGATCCAATTGCAACCATTTTTATGAAAATAATCCATACATGAACTTTCAGTTTACTTCGTCCGTGAAAAATATGACTAGTCATTTAAGTTTGGGACAATTACTTCAATCTGTCATTATTGACCTTGAACTTGAATGAAAGTAATCATTTTCATGGACAAGGTCATTGAGAAAAATATTAAAGTAATGACCTCAGTATGAAGTTTGTAAGCGTCCATCGCGGTGCGAACGGTTCCTCTGACGCTCGGTGTGTGCAGTGCCTGTGGTCGCTGTTCTACAACGTGGCGGACGCGAGCGGCGCGGCGCGCGGCGCGCAGCCCGCCCTGCACGTGTGCGCGGGGCCCGACGCCGGGCTCGACTTCGACCGCGCCGTGCACCAGGTCTGCCAACCTTATCATACTACACACAACAATGTTTGCCTAATATTCATCCCACATCACCAGGGATTGAAAACCGGTTTATTTTCCGTACCGGTTAGAGCCGCACTTTGAGAGCCTAACCCATAATAAAGGTTACGCTCGCAAGAACCGCTCTAACCGGTATCTCTATGTCGGAGCGTAAACAGGGAACGAAATTAATTTACCGGTTAGAGAGCGGTTCCTCCGTGTGGGGGGTGAATGACCGCTCGTTTAAGGAGACAGGATTGGTTTGCTATGGTATTAGATTGATAGCGCAGCCACCAGCAGCGCCTCGACGCGCGACAGCGGTCATTCATCCCGTATCGAAACACAGAGTAACCGGTTAGGGAGCGCTTCGAAATAACGTTCCCAAATCATTTCGTTCGAACGTAACCTAAATTATTAACCGGTTTAACCTAAATAAATACCGGTTTATTTGTAACCGGTTACAATCCCTGCACATCACATCATTCATGTAGAGGAAAAACTCACTAACCGCACTTCGCAGTCCGGCTGATAAATCAATCTAAACACATTGCACAACCATAGAGTTTCTGAAGCAAAAAATGAATGCTAAACTTATTTGTTCAATTTGAAGAACTGCATTGTTTTATTGCTGTCAAGTTGTTCAACATTATCAATATTTAGAAACTTCGTGGGTTTGCAATGTGTCACGATTGATTTCTTATCGACCGGGCACTATAGTGAATTTTCCTCTATGTAGACGACGTGTTATTATGGCTACCCCAATACTCGATAGAAGGTAATAGTTCATGCTCGAAGTACCGAAATGAATACCATACCACGCCTCTTTGGCGCCATACAATAAAGAGCCGTGAACGACAACTACATCTGAATAGGTAAATTAAACGCGTTATCTTGATGCTATTGTTTTTCTGACTAAAAACAACAATAATAGAGTTTCTTAGAAAAATGGTTATAATAGAATTATAGGTTTGAATGAATACTCATAAAATAAAATAGCCACAAAAACTGATGTTTACTGCATTAGTGCATTAAAATCATGGTTTTAACACGTTCACAGTCCCCATACAAAACGATCTGACAATGTCACACGTCCAACTTGTGTATTTAGTATGGGGATGTGGCCCCATAGTGGAGGCACAGACTCCTGAAAAAAAGATCCGTGCCCCCAATGTGGGGACACATTGGGGGCACCCGGACAGGGAACGTGTTAAAGAGTGACCCAAGCGACATCGCCATCGCAACCATGGCAACGAGGTACAAAAAAATATTTGACCCATTTATAATAAAATTAACATGATTATAGTCGTATAAATGTTCGTTTGTTTAACATAACAAACCGAGATAATGTCAACAGGCAGAGCAGATCTTCAAGCAGATCTGTCCCGGCGAGGAGTTCCTGCCGCGCGCGCCCGACCCAGAGGAGATCGTGTTCGAGGACGACGTCACGCACGGCCCCGAGTTCAGTGCCGACGACGGCGACGCCAAGCAGTAGACGCGTCTGAACACGTTTAGACACGTCTAGACACGCCTAGACACGTCTGTACACGCCTAGACACATCTAGACGTCAAGCGCGACGTCGCCCTGCTGCCGTGTTTGCGCTACAACACATTTTGATGGGACTAGTTGACTTCACATCGAGATTGTTAACCTTTTCAACCAAATGTCGGTACTATAGCAAAAGTATGGTAAGAAGTAAACCCTGACACATGTCAGCCCTGTCAACCCTGTCAACCCTGACACATGTCAGTAAAGTTTATAATTATAACCTAATCTTGACAAACCCCATATAACCTATGGAGAGTGCATAGATAACAAGCAATCGAAGCTAAGAAAAGTTATATTGATTTACGTCAGGGTATCTTTTGCATCTCTTTCTCCAGGAAGGAAAATAAGAAAGAATAACCATTCTCTATAGTATTTAAGCTTCTTGACAAACCCATATAATTTGTACTGGGATGACAGCTGCCAGAATTGACTTCTTATCGTATCGTTACTATAAACACCCAAAATGGAATGAGCGGAAGGCCCTAGGTTGAGTCAAAAAAAAAACTTATAACAACGATAGTGATAGTGACAGGAGCTTTTCACTCATTCTACTGTTGTAGGTATACGCACGTTACGTGTGCAATTTGCACTATATTTCGATGTCATTGTTGTGTGCTTTTGTTGAAAAGGTCCTAAGCACATTTAGATTGTAAGGCTAAGCACACATGGTTTTGTACCAAGAATACAACCTTATCGCTGTATAGTATTATGATAGCCATACAGCGCGATAAAAAGTGTAGTCTAGATACAATTGTATCCACTAATCAGCGGTAATCGAAAGTTTCTTAGCTTAATTATGTCGATCAAATCAAATAAAATAATGATTTCGACTTGTGTCACGGACTAAGTTGAACTAAACGTTTGTAATAATTGAAAAGGATTTAATACCTGTGAGCTATGTGAGTCGGTACCAACAGCAGCAGTTAACTGACCACTAGTGACCTTAATTATAACGTACACATTCGTTTAGTAATGGTAACACTGAAACCACGTGATATAGTTCCTCAGCGAATAGAAGCAAGCACTAATACGTCAAAGCTAGACCAATCAGTCTGATTGGCTGGTTAACAGACCCACGTGGTTTTGGTTTGTTGACATTTAGTTAATCACCTGAACAAATGGAGTATAGTTAAATATGTTGCTATTGGTAGCGACTGGCAAGTTCCTTTATATATTAAATGTTGTTTTATTTCTCAGTTTTAAGACGAAATCAAGTATTTTATGAAAGTTTGATGGGGAGTTAGGGGCAGTTTTAAAGAGGGGGGAGGTTCCTCTCGGAAATTGAGAAGGCTTTATGATCCCCCGAGCCGCCACTGTATTAGATCGGTTGTATCGGCTGAATCGTATCAGACATTATTGTGATTGGTGCAAACAACAGCAGCAGGCCCCCGTACGTTTGAGCGTGAACGGTTCTGTTCCATGTTTAGTGGTTTTTATTACACGCTCAAGGGTGCTGGCTATATGTTATTATTAAGATGTAATCTCAGTAAGATTTGTATGCCTTAAACGCTTGTCTTGTTGCATTCCGACTGGTGCGTTTAAGAGCGCAAAGGGTATACGTATAATATGGAGGTAGGTTGATCACGGGTGTTATTGTCTCAAAAACGCGGTCGGACGAACGAACGAGTGAATGTCGCAGCGGCGAATTAAAGTAGTCCAGTCAGAGCGAACAAAACACATTTTAGCACGTGCATTCTCAATTAGGCAGCCTTACACATTCGATCTTGTCGACAGAAGCCATGCTGCCAAATTGAAGATGCACGCGCTAAAACGTACGTGACGGGACTTCGTCCGACCGCGTTTTTCAAAGTCACCATGCTGCTGAGTTTACACGCGAAAAACGAAGATTTCGCTGTGTAATTGATGTGTCCTAAGTAGTGTTAAATTGACTTGTATCACTTCCATGTCCATGCATTATATGTAATGCGCTGGTGATTTAGCTCGGCACGATCACGTATTCCATGTAAAGCACTACCCAGTCGTGCATTAAATAATGCATGGACGTGCCGAGCGAGGTCATTGATGGAAGTGTTCTTCAGTTTTGAATTAAACAGTGTTAGTTGTGATAGTTTCTGCAGCGTAAGATGTAGACGCAATAGTAGCTAGAAGAATCCGTTGGCATTTGTGCTGTAAACATTGCTCAGGACCAGGCTATAGGTAACACGTTCGCATTACACATTTGATTTTCAATTTGCGTTTCGTTTCTACTTTTCGGCGTGGTATTATACCTCTGGATTGCGAACGTGTTAAATATAGTAAATTTGTTGTATTAACTTTCGTAGACTTGGCGTGGAGGGGAGGGGCCGGAGTAGGCTGTGTTATCTTGACACCCAATAGCAAGATCAACATGTAGCAGTATCAGAGGCTATTTATTTATCGTTTAGGTGAATCGCAACTTATACGTGTCAACGAAATAGAATTTCTGACGATAACAATGTATGTATAGTGTAGAATTATTAAGTATTTATTTTCATCACAAGGTTGCTGATATGCTCTCTAATGTCAATCAATTGTTTTGTTTTCCGTTTATCAGTATTATAAGTTCAAGGATGATCATCATACAAGATTTTGAAGACGCGTGCAGATTGTAAGTTAGGTTCGGAATATTGGTAAGATTGGACGCACCAGTCCTCAGCATAGATAGTAGCACCTTATGTTTGTATAATTTAATTATAGAGCACGTTTAATCGATATGTATTGTCTAATGAGCATAATCATGCCTTTGCTGCTTGTGCATTTATAATTCCAATAAATTGTGATTATTAGTAATGGTTTACTTTTTAATTCTCATCAGTTATACGCTTTTAGGTTTATCTATATACATATATAGAAGAAGAAACTGATTGGCTGACTGATCGATCAACGCACACCTGAAACCGCTAGATCTAAGGACTTGAAATTTAGAGCGATATCCTTGGATATCTTAAGGGATAAATAGGGAAGGGGTGTATAGGGAAATTAAACCTACGCGTAGGTACGAAGGGCGCGGGCTTCCTCTAGTTGACTTATATAACGTCCACGTAACAGTAGGTAGAATATAACATGATACTTGAGAAGCCGGACGCCAGTCACTCTGCGACCTAACAAGATATTGACAAATCCAATTAGGTTTAGTTAGCGTTAAAAAAACAAGGGACAGCTTATTAACAGCTTTACATAATTTGTTTGTCATACACTTGAGTATTCACGGCCAGCCATAGTGGAAACTATCCTCAAGGTCCATCGGCGCACCAGTATCGCTAGCCCCTGTTTTATGTTATGATGGAATAGATGTTTTGGCCAACAGTGATAAAAGTAACTATATTAGATTTAAATCTCCATGACGCCAACACGAAAAAAATGTTGACCTTTACACGCGAGTGATTAAAAA
This sequence comes from Acleris laterana, assembly GCA_963966035.1. Taxonomy (NCBI): domain Eukaryota; kingdom Metazoa; phylum Arthropoda; class Insecta; order Lepidoptera; family Tortricidae; genus Acleris; species Acleris laterana. The sequence goes on along the minus strand of OZ014442.1, from coordinate 15,184,689 downwards.
ATAAGTTTGTTTACACTTTTGGGGACACTGAAAAAATATGGTTTAACGAGTCCATAAAACAATATCACTTTAGGCATAGGTAGGTACTTGAATTTTGAATATGATGAAATTAATTTCAATGTAATAGAGGAGATTAGGCAATATTTCTACAATGACTAGGTGCGGGCCCCACATCAATATGTGGGGCCCGCTTCACGAAAGCTCGTACTTAACTCGTATTACAAATGAAGTCTTCTTTCCAATGTGTATTGTTGAAAATAAATTTTCGCTTGTAATACAAGTTACAAGCATTGGTGAAACAGAAGTATTTACTGGCAGGTTGCAATTAGTTGTAAACCATGTCAGGTTTTGTGGTTGTTGTGATGTGGGGAAATAATACAAAGGAAAATCTTTTTCACACAGTTTAATCTTAAAATATTTTATCGCATCTGTTCCATTACAATATTAGCCACAAAGCTTATAATAATTAGGTACAACACTTAACAAAATATAAAAGAAACATACAATGTGTGAATCGCTGTAAATGTTATAACTTATAGGGCTTTTTTTTTCAACATAACTAAATATACAAACAAAATATTTCACTGTATTCTGACAAAAAAATAAGCTTAACTAACATTTCATATGACCATCTTAAGATTCATATTTTCTTCACTTGCATGAAAAATACATTATCATATCACAAAGGTATAAAATAACCAGTTAAAGGTTTCATTAAACTTGGCATCCTTAGAACAACCTTTTTTCATAAGAGAACAAACCATGTACATTGCCTTCTAGTTGTGCCGAGTATGTTCTCTGCATGAACCGGAGTTCTCCAGATACGCTCAACTGACGTAGTTTGGCAACAGATCTTGCTCCGATGTCCTGACAGCTGTGCTGCAGGCCTGCCTGTAAGTAGGGTAGGAAGCGCAGCACAGAGCCCTTATCCACAATGCTGCCGCTCACTCCCTGAGCCACTCTATGTTTGTCAGTCTCTTTGTGGAAATAACGACTCATAGCAGAACCTTTACCTTCTTTGTTCTCCATAGCTTCTAAACTACCCATTCCTCTGTATTTCTTTAGTCTGACACCATCAGAGAAGAAATACTCTCCTGGAGCTTCAGAGGTTCCTGCTAGCAGGGATCCCATCATAACAGTAGAGGCTCCTAAAGCCAAAGATTTGACAATATGACCAACAGACTGAATTCCACCATCAGCTATTACAGGAACATTATATTGGTTAGCATAGGATGCAACTTGGTAAACCGCAGTGGCTTGTGGACAGCCGCACGCCATGACCTCCTGGGTGATGCAGATGGAGCCACTGCCCATGCCCACTCTCAAAGCATCCACACCAGCATCAATGAGATTCTTGGCTTGCATTCTTGTCACAACATTTCCTCCAATGACCTGAATATCTGGATAAGTTTTTTTGATAAATTTAATCATTTCTATCTGATAGACAGAATTTCCCTGCGATGAGTCCAACACAACTACATCTACTCCATTGCTCACAAGTAATTTAAGTCGCTCCCTGTCTACCTCATGAGTACCAACAGCAGCACCCACCAGAAGTTGTTTGTTTGAGTCTTTAGAGGCGTTTGGATAGCTTCGCGCTTTCTTTAAGTCAGTTCTAGCAATAAGAGCGACCAACTCACCTGCTCCATTGATGATTGGCAGTTTCCCCTTCTTACTTTTCTCCAGAATGTAATTAGCATCTTGCAAAGTAATGCCAGACTGAGCTGTTATCATCTCTCCTATGGGTGTCATCACTTCCTTTAGGCTCAGTTGAGGGTCTCCTTCCCTAAAATCTATATCTCTAGATGTCACTATTCCAATTAGACGACCACCCAGTTTGCTATTTTCAGTAATAGGGTATCCCGTGAAACCGTTTTGTTTCTTCGCATTAATAACATCAGCAACAGTGTGTTCAGGCCCCATGCATACAGGGTCCCTGATGAACCCATGTTTGTATTTCTTGACTTTGTGAACTTCGTTGGCTTGGTACTCAGGGGTGCAGTTATGATGTATAATGCCGATACCGCCGCAAAGGGCCATGGCGATTGCCATGTCGGCCTCCGTCACAGTATCCATGGGGGTGGACACGAGTGGGGCTTTCAGATTGATTTTCTTGGTGAGTGGGGACGTGAGGTCCACCTCCTCGGCCGTGAAGTCGATGTACCCCGGCAGCAGCAGGAAGTCATTGTAGGTGAGTCCTGCGCTGTGCTTGAACAGCTCCTGCGCAGAGAGCCCATCGTGCAGGTCGCCCTCCGCCCTCGAGGACATGGTTTACACTCCAATACGCGAGGGAAGAGATTCCGTAAAGTAAAACAGTGAAATGTTTGCGATATTTAAGGTTAACTAATATTTCAAATTGAAAACAATGGCACGAAAATGTGTGTACACGTGGTAAGTATGGCACGCTAACGATGTTTCCGCGACAACTCTTAACTTTATAAATATTTGTACTTTCGTTACGAGTGGGAATCGTGTGTTTGAGTAAACTTCGACTTATAAAAATATTTTTCGAAATTTTCAATGTTCTTCTAGTAAGAAGAGGCAGGCTCTACACACCCGGCCGGCTTCTTTTGACAAAATGACAGAGGAAATAGGAGAGGAGGAATTAGGAAATAGCAGTGTTGCTCGTTAAATTACAATGTTTGAGCTATATTTTTTAACGCCAAGAAGTGCATCGAGCATTTCCAATCTTTGTGACACGTTAGGTTTTATACATACGCACGTTTTTAAACACGCGATGAAGTCATTTTTAATTTCTTGACATAAGGGCTATATGTGTTTATTTACCATGTAAAATGCAAAGCAAACTTAAGATTGAAGTTAGGAAATGTAACCGTCACGCACGTATGTTTTCCGCCGTGACGGGACACGAAAAAATAACGAGTGAAAGAGAAGCATTTATACTTACAGACATAAATAAAGAAGATGGCATCTTTACTTCCATTTTATCAAATCCGATTTGAAATTTGATTTGGTCCAAGGAATGGAGTGAATCGTTGGTTTAACAATTTTTATTATGAATTATTTTCGTATTTTAGGCTGCAAAAACCACAGTGCTTTAAAAGATGATAATAATTATATTATTTCACAGGTAATAATTTCTCATTATAGACCGCCTTCTAATGACACAGCTTTGTTTGCTAAGGGTGATATGTTCTTAGTCGGGTTCTACGTATTGCTATCTCAAAGGGTATATGCGAGCAGCTCTGCTTGTCTATGTATGTAACACTCTGTCTACATTTTCTTTCTTCCTTGAGAAAGAGATGATAAACATAAAGCTGGCATACACACGTTTTCCATATTCGACTTCCTAATGCGTAATTTCGATTTGGAATTCCGTGAGACTAGCGCAAACGTTGTTAGTTTTTAAGCTTCCGTAGTCAAACTATGCACCCTTATAGTTTCGCCATGTCCATGTCCATCCGTCCAAAGTCTAGGTCAGAGACTCTTAGTCCTAGAAAGCTATAATTTGGCATGAATATACATATTATTAGTCACACTAACAAAGTGGTAAAATAAAATAATGAAAAAAAAATTTTTTGTGCACCGTAGGGGTACCTACACGTAACGTGGGGATGTACTTTTTTCCTCGTCTACCCCATAGTGTGGGTATAAATATTGCGGGTTTGTAAAAACAATTTCTCGATTAAGGGATCCGTTTATGAAATATTAATCTTTAAAGCGCAAATTTTCGTTAGAGTCAAGTGTCCCCCTCCCCCTACAGCCAAAACTACAAATGCTAAAAATCTGAAAAATATCTTAGTTGAAAGCGCATATAACAAATTTAAAAGTAAAACTATCACGACTAAGGAGACTTAATTAGTTCCTGAGATACAGGCGACTAAAGTGTTTACACCTACTAAAAATTATCTAAGACTACTAAAAATTATCCAAATAACTTTAAATAGAAAATTAGTTCATACATGTGGTTTTTTGAGATATTGTTTGTGTTTGTAGTAACAGCTTCGGAGCCCTACACTGAGCATGGTCGGATGTCGTCGTCGCACGACGATGGGGAGAACGATTCGCGGCACGGGCGCGATACTGAATAGAAAGGAGAATGCCCATCTGCCCTACAAAAAATGTCTGGCGTGTACAAGAACCATTTTTACATCAAAATATGCTAAGGTATTGTAAGTTTCAAAAACACTCTCAGTAATTGTTAACGTGTGCGGTGGCACAAACAAAACGTATGCAAGCCCTGCGTTCGGCATTACGTTTTTTCCAAATGGTTTCTCCGAACGCGCCGGCTTTCATTCGAAACGTACGTACAGAAATTGTTCCGTTCGGAAAAAAAGCGAATATGTACGTCAGTTAACGTATTTTATATTGATTCCATGCAATCGAATGTCCGAATACGGAAAACGTGTGTATGCGGCCAGCCTAAGAGACGTAGATGGAAGATCAGCCTAAGAGACGTAATTCAAGACAATTGTTTTCTAGCATTATTGTTTATTTTATGGCTAAAATCCAAAAGAGAAGAAGAAGAAGATAAATCTAAGATAAGAAGAGGATCTGAATTAGGTACCTACCTAATATTTAATATACGAGCAGTAAATCAGTAGTTTTTTCCAAAATCAGGTTTTGGTCCGAGATAGGAACGGCTTCCGCACCACTTCCGCACGCTCCTATTTGGCAGGTAGGTTGACCCGACCCAAAAAACACCAACCCGACCTCCTCCGATCCGACGCGGTATACAAGTTTTGATTTGTTCCTTACCGGCTATCCGACCGTGGTCCAGCGTCTGTCAAATCGGAACGTCTGTTACTAGCATGACTACGCTTTTATACGCCCGCCGAAGTAGCCGAAGATTATTCGAAGCCGAAGATTATTACTCGCCGAGGACGATCATTGCCACCTCATTCATAAGCGCGATGTCCTGGGCTCATGGTTCTAGAATGTTTCGCGTATGGCTGTCGGTCTGAAAATAAAAAATGTCTAAAAATGGTTTTAGACATTTTTTATTTTCAGACCGACAGCTAGCTAGTTTTCAGGTTACGGCGTAATCTGATAAGTAAGAGTGGCCTAAATCGGGCTGAAAACATTTCAGCCGTTTGAAAGTAACGGCAAGCTGGTCGAAATTTTGAATAACTATCTAGTAGATGATAGTTACCTCTGAAATGGACTGAAACGATATCTTAGCCTGCTTAGCCTCCGCTTCTGCGATGATCGTCTACAGCCAGGGCTTCTCAGCCAGGGAATCCAATCTCGCCTCTGCAGGGAATCCATCTCCTGCACTGCACAGGACCTATATGACGCCACTAGCAATGCCGTTCGCGTGCCAGAATATTGGTCAGTTCATATATAATATCCCGTTGACACGCTAAGAAGAAAAGAAGATCTCGCTTTGGGTGGCTTCGTATGTGGTTTGGTGCAGTCTGACTTGGAAGTTGATACTCTGTATCTTGAACTAGGTCCGTACGTCTCGTAGAACCTTTACACTGCAATGCCCTACAGATATCATGCCTTCCAGAGCCCATGTCCAACTTCCATAGGTACCTATACCTACAGTAATTCGTGAATGACCTTCACTTCAAACTTTAAACGTTGACTGAACCACTAAAAACCCTGAGCCAGGAGGTGACTTGGACGCTGTTATTAAAGAATCCTCCAAAGCATCATGATCTAAATATTTTACGAGTACTTACTTACACGGCAAATACTTTTCGCACTCTCCTAAGAAAATATTATATTAACCACTACGATTTGCAATCTCAGTTGGTAAGCGTGTATCTTTATAGATTAACGTAAGGTTTATACTTATAGTTGAAATAGCTTGAAAATGAAATAAAATATTTTTTAATTTGTATTTAATTGTAAACTGTGATGCGTAAAATTACAAAATAAATTTAGCTTATGCCCTCGGTTTCACCTCTTGTAATTTCGTTATTGGCAACTGGAATCAATTGACCAATCGAATCCAAGACAAATTCTGAAATCCAGGCATGGACTAGGTATGTGCGTCGACTTTGCATCTATACTCAGCCTAGGGGCTTAGACAAGAGAAGCTACTTCGAAAATCAAAGTTCGAAGTTACGTCAGGTCCATCCTTAGTCTCGAATGACTAGTGACAGGGATGGAGCTAACGTAACTTCGAACTTCCATTTTCAAAGACGCATATCGCCATAGTATACATAGAAAAGTAGGCCATCTCCGGCCTGCAGGAGTTTTTGTTACCTATTACGGCTTGGGCGCTAGTGATGTCCATAATTATATGTCAATTACACTTAGAGCATATATTACCTGGAGCCGCCATTCAGTACATTACCCCTCTGTCGAAAAACCTGCACAATGTGCAAAAAGTTATACAAAACCTATTTCAAAATCGATTTATGGTCATTTACAAAATCGCCGCAAGCCAGAGAACACTCATTGGAAAAATGCCTGCATGTGCTGTAAGTTCGTGTAAAAAATTATCAACGACTTCAAGCTTCGAAAAGATGGTACAACATTTCATTTGTAAGTAATTTTATAATAAAATAATATTTTTTATAAAAATATTTTCATCGCCCGTCAAATTTAACGATTATATGCAATCGATTCCAATTGTTACTTGGATTAGTACGTACTCCTCACCGAGACTCGGTTTTAATGCTTTGTAAGAAATGACTTAACAGTTTTTGACATAAAGTCGATAATACTAATAAGCTAAATAATTGTTTTCATCAAATTGATGACGTCGGCGTACTCCCCCCGAGACTCGGTTATAGTGATGAGGATAGTCTCGATTAAATAAATAATTATCGACAATAAGGAAGATTTACTAAGGACCTGGAAATTACCTACTGAATACAATTTATACTAAGTGTATATTTTTAAGTTTTCCAAAAGACCCGGAATTGAAAAAAATATGGACCACCTCATGCAGCAGACAAGCAAATTGGGTGCCTACGCGTACTAGTTCCATAATTGTTCGAAACATTTTGATGCAAGTCAGTATCGAACGCTACCAAGCAAGAGGCGAAAGTTAATAGATTTTGCTGTACCTACTTTATGTTCATGTGAAAAAGTAGGTATATTTAGTATTTTAGTAAGTATGTCACGTTTCACTCTCAAATATTTACTTATACAAACAAAGACCAATGACCATAGTATTTTAAAACTTTCATAACTTTGTCAAATATGATCTAATACAAATACAGTCAATAAGGTTTCTTTTCATAAAACAATAATAAGAAACATTGGACTATAATCTCCATGAGTGGTCAAGAGGGCAAACTTTGTGAAAAATATATAATTTTAAATTTATTAGAGGATTGTACACTATTTTTCCTTCGCTATAACGATAGTGATAATTTATCTGATTTGTCCTATTGTTGACTGGTAGAAGATGATTTATAATATTAGGTTGTGTTCCGGTTTGGGGATAAGACAGCCGGTGAAATGACTAGCATAGAGGCATTCTATCTTAGTCCTCAGGGTTGGCAACGCATTTGCAGTCTTGTGAATGCGAATGTCTATGGGTCACAGTTTCCACTTACCATCAGGTGGCCTGTGTGCTCGTTTGTCATCTCTATGCCATAAAAAAAAAAAAAAAAAAACAATTTGAGGTACCTATATGAACATGCTATACATCGGGTTCTACTGTAAATAATTATAATACTCGCTACTTTATATATGTATAAAATTGTTAACAAAGATAAATAAAAAACATCCAACTTTTGCGTTATTTTTATTAACTATTTCACTAACCAATAATATCCCTATTACGATGCTCGTAATAGTTTATAGGTACTAAAATTGTATGCTTGTGCAATTGTCAGTAAAAATATCGATATTAGCTATCGACCTAATCCTCGCACTGTAGGTTATGCCGCTTACATTCGCATCTACGTATTCTTAAACTGCGTTTATACAAAGTCTTTACAATGTGTGATATGTTTGTGTGCATTAAAATGTATGTGTTAGATTTTTGTCAAAGTATTCGTGTGTAATGACACAGATAGTTTTTGCATTTGTAAGTAATCTTTTGCATGTGTTATTTCGTCACCCCCCGCAAATCTCGGCAGACATGATTGTACTCGATCGTACCCTATAAGGCGGCTCCAGGTAATATATGCTCTAAGCAATTACGTGACGACATTTTTGCATCGATACTCGATACTTTCTACGCACGCAACCAAACGAGGCAACGCCTCGGCCCGCCCGACTAAACCAACTTGGTCCCGTCCTATTGAGTTTGCTAGTGGTGGCTGGCGGCGCTTACGGTCGAGGCACGCACACATGCAGCCGCGCGATACACCTTTGTTTGAAGATGGCTACTGTTTTTTTATACAGTGATAAGATAACACTAACGTTAGCTAGCCATATAATATAAATAGCAGTTACCCGCGACTGCGTCCGCGTAGGAGTCGTTTACCGTACATTTTTACGAAAGCCACTGTGGCGCGATTGAGCAACAAACATCGAAACTTTCGCTTTTATCAATTTTATAATATTAAGTAAGAAGTAGGTAAGATAATATTCGAAAACCGACAAAGTGCATCGATACGATTGACATTCAGCTGAATCCGATCGTCCCATCCATCTCTCAACCAAATGTGTGTTTTATATAACCAGCTGAAGATTAAAACCAGAAAAAAATAATACCCGAAACTGGTTACGTAAAGGGATTTCTCTAGGTCCATCTCGTGATTAAGTAAAATACCAGCTTCGTAATGAAAATAATCCGGATGGTTGTGTGTGCAGTTTAGGGTTTCCCTCGCGGGTACTAGCCTTGTCGTGGAGTTCGGGCTTAGTAACCGTGAACTGGTTACCCACGGTGAAGCTAAGAGTTACCCGGGATCTGCCTGAGTGGGGCGTCTTCTTGACTTCTATCCGCAGTTGGGGCGGGCCCGCAGAGGGATTTGGGGGTCGTCTCCTTCTGCGAGAGCATTATCTCGCAGAAGGAGGCGGCGGAGCGGGAGCGCGAGGGTAAAAACGGGACCCTATTACTAAGACCATCTGTCTATCTGTCTGTCACCAGGCTGTATCTCATAAACCGTGACAACAGGTAGACGCTTGAAATATTCACAAAATATAAAGTTGTTTACTTACTTTAAAAATTTTATACAACAAACGTGATTTTTATAGATAATGGTACGGAACCCTTCGTGCGCGCGTTCGACTCGCACTTGGCCGTTTTTTTTCTGAAAATTATGGAAAAATCCAATCAATTTCCTTTCACCATAGATTTAATAATTTTCTGATTTCGTTATGCATTTGATTCGATTAATTGATTCAAGAAGTTCATTGAAGTCAAATGTAACAATATTACATGCCGGCTTTTTTTTTAATATAAATAATTTCTTGTTAAGTCGTGTAGCCATTCCACAGTTTTCACAAGTAGTTTACAGTTCAAGTGAGCTACAGTTTCATTCGCTGGAAACATGTTTGCACTACTCGCCATTTTACAAATTATGGCTTTAGGGATCTGTCAATGCCAGCGCGATGGTGTATATTATGGACCTTTGTTGACCGCTCGCAGAGGTCTCAGCCAGCCGCGGGCGCAAGTTGTACAAGCGATACCAATAACCTTCTTGCTCCCAGTCGGTATGGTAGAACCACAGGATCCAGTTCCCGCAAGACGACACGGAGCCTTCTCTGTGGACGATTGCCCGTCCGGGATGGTCCGGATCTTTTTAAGCGAGAAAAAGGGTTTTAATGCGGCAACTAAATGTATTGACAAAAAGGCTGTAGATCATTAAGAGTGCACAGGGGCTGTAGCCAAGATGCAAATGCTGCTAACGTGTTTTTTTCTATCACTCAAAATGTATGGGATGACAGTTGACCACGTGGTTTATCGCTGTGCACAAGAATGTCATACCATACATATTGAGTGATAGAAAAGAAAAACGTAGGTAGTAATGTTTGCATTTTGGCTGGGGCCTCAAGGCTTAATTCCATTAGCCCATCTTGCTTCGATATCGTTATCTTATTGCTGACTGTATAATAACTTTGACTACCATAGTGTTTCTGTTATTACACGAAATAAACAAGTGTGGAATGATGATGATGATGATGTGTTATATTGCACCAATTTTATTATTAACTAGCGACCCGCCCTCGCTTCGCTTCGGTTTATTTGAGTTTTCTATAACACACGTACATAAAACAAAATTTATTATACATAAAAACCTTCCTCTTGAATCACTCTATCTACCTAAAAAAACCGCATCAAAATCCGTTGCGTAGTTTTAAAGATCTAAGCATACATAGGGACAGACAGCGGGAAGCGACTTTGTTTTATACTATGTAGTGACTAGCTTCTGCCCGCGACTTCATCCGCTTAGATTTTGGGTTACCTAACAGTTTTGTCCGCTGTTTCGTTTGTCGGAATTTTCATTTGTCCGAAAATAATTTTCTCTAAAACCGTTTAAATTTCCTGGATTATTATAAAACTCACCTAACCTGGGGCCCTACTATGTGGTTAAAACATCCGTTACTGTCCGACACTTATACATACGTATAAGTACGAGAGTGACGGATGCTTTATCCACATTTTGTCACGCGATAAACCCAACTAGGTATAACCCAACTAGGTTATTATACTAGGCCCGCTGAACTACAGGTTCTGTAGGTTAAACTATCTCTTTAAACGTTTTGAAAAATTAAATTTCGCACTAACGAAACAGCGGATAAGTTTTTCGAAGCATCGATAGGTTTCCCTTTCCAAAAGCAAACGCATAAGTTACTATGAAAAATCCCGGTTATATTCAGAACCTCCTTTTTATGGTTCCGTAGTCAAATTAAGAACCCCATAATATACATATTAGTCACGCCGACGAAGTGGTAAAATAAAATCTTGTAAAATATCTCCCCTATACGTAACGAGATTACCAGCCGATATTGTTCAGGAAACCAACAAACGTAGATTTAAGGCTAGGTTACATAGGCATCTCCTGGATTCATTGTGAATGCGATGCTCACCTTTAATTATATAATTATGGGTGAGCCTGAGTAAAATCATAGTGTATATATATTTAAGTACCGCTTTTATATTATGTGTAATGATACCAATGATCAACAAGCTGGACCGAAGATTCCGCAGTCAAACTGTGCAAACAGTTTTGTGGAACAATGCATAACCATGTAAACTTTGTGTTTGTTATAATAAATAAATAAATAATAATAATAACTAATGAAGTGCATAGCTTTCGTATGCGATACTTTCTGCGTAGAAGTCTTTTATCAGTATTCCCTCGGGAATTGTCCAATTTTCCAGGATAAAAAGTATTTATCTATCTCCGAGCTACAAACTATCTCTGTACTATGATATGACGACGGAACAAACAAACAAACACATTTTCGCACCTGTATTATTAAGTAGATTAATGTAAAATTCCCACCGAGCGGGTCATGGAGCGCATTTAAAATGTGCTCAAGGAAATTGAACCTTGTACACAGTAGTTAAAGTTACAGGGGGGTTATTATGACACAACTATGCAGTTAATTTTACGGTGAGTGTAAAGGACGAAGGATATAGCTTCGTCCTTTTCTCTCAGCGTAAAATGAATTGCACAGATACGTCGTAATAACCCCACAGTTCGCCGTAGTTAATGCTGCGTACCTACAACCAGCCTCACTGACAACCAGTGAGCCTTATTGTAAGGTGTCAAGATTCACAAATGGTCAGTTAACTGTGTTGTTGATGGTACGCGAGAACCCGAGCGGGTTGCAAAGTGTGAACTCCATGCAAATATGAACTGTAACGACTGTGTAAACGCTTCAATTTCTTTACGCACGTAGTAATTGTGCTCCGGTGTGTCTTTACCCCATAGACATTTGAATTCGCAAGACTATTAACTCACCTTGACATTGGAATCCCCGATATATTTGCGCACTTCAACGGTTCAATATTCGAACTTATTGCAGCCGTATTAATTACTTAATTTTTAATCCGATGAAACCGCTATCATTGTATTTGCTACTAATTTAATGTTCACTGTCTTACTTTACAAAAAAAAAACATAAACATACCTACTTACCTACTTAGTTTATTTTAATACGTTTTCGTTCATCATTTGATTCGACTTGATTATTTCGTTCCTTCTATGCCTCATAATTATACTGCCAGAAAAAAATAAACAACGTAAATAAAACGTATTATTTTTACTAAGGTATGCGAATAACACAATTCCTTCCTCGACTTTTAATAAGGTTATCGGAATCCACAATTATGAAATACCTGAGTCAATAGTTTTTAATCACAATACCATAATAACTACTCCGGTTGGACACATACTCCGTTGATTCTGACGAAGCCGGTGGGGCACTGGTCGCCGTCGAAGGAGGCCCGCTCGTCCAGGGTGACTTCAGCGGTGACGTTTCCTGGCGTTACTGGTTTCTCACTCGTGCCAGGCACCGTTGAAGGTTGCTTAGTCACGTTTACCGGCACGTTACCGTTATAACCAACGCTATTCACTTCCGCGGGGGGATCCTCGATGAACTTTACTTTGTCATACTCGTCCGTGTCATTGGAGCTGGTCGCATTGCGAGTTGATTTCGCAACTGGTGAATTCACAAACGGCTGGTGGCGATGCATTCTTTCGGGGATAACACGAGAAATAAAGGCTCTTCGATTTTGTTGATTCACTCTCGTCGGCTGTCGCAATCGCAATCGTGTGTCCGTGTGAGTTTTGTTGTAAAATGACTCTGCCTTGGTTCTCTCAGTTGTGCGGTGGAACGGTCGGGGTGTCGGGACTTGCCGGGGCTGATCAAACACGCGAGGTGAAAAGCCACGACCGATCAACACAGGAGACGGCTGTGAAGTAAACTGCTGGTTTACACTGTCTTGGCACAGTATTTTCCCTAAGGCCAGTATCTGTAGAGTTGTGAGTAATACGAACATATCCGAACTGGGCCAACACTTTTCCTGTCGATCAAACTGTTTCACTGGAATTTAAACGAGATAGGGAGTTGTTCGTTGTGAAGCTGTTCGCGTAATAAGGGGGCGGAGTGGCGCGAGGCGGCGCGATCGCGCTTCTGCGTTAAGGTCAACGTCAATTTAATGATGCCCCATAAACAATGGAATAAACGGGCTCGTGGTCGTCGCTTAGACCGCCGCGGCGTCTGTTAGCTGTTTTATTCGCATAAGTAACACCTTGAGAACGCGCCAAGCCGCCAACTGAGGCGTGACGCCGAGGATGTACTACGGTTATAAACTTGCCGCCTATTGCGGTTTCTAATGCATTTGCCATAAAATAACAGGTTCCGGGGCTTGTCGGTAGAGGTTACGTACTTTATGCTAAGTGGTCAATTTACCACTTTCGTAGCTACTTTAAATCTATCAATAGTTGCCTCGATCATTACGTATGAGGCTCTAATTACACGGTTTGTTTACTGTGGTTTGAGTTATGATAATAATAATATATTGAGTCCACTCCACAGCCTCAATAACTTGTTGTTTCCTAATTCATTGATGTAGTATCAAATAAACTAGGTCAAACTCAGATTGTGGTTAGCTGGACACATGCACTTGCCTTTCAAGTAGCAAAGTATTAGATACCTAACACAAGTTAATTTTAGAATTAAAGTTTTTATGTCCCTATAACTAGCATATTAAATCAAGAGGACTTGTTGATAAAAAATGTTTCCGCACTTAAGTAATTAAAAAATAATAATTTATTGAAGTTAAGTACTTAAAAGGTATAGTAGGTATATCGTAAGATATAAAATGAGAGAGAAAATGTTGGCACTCGTCTTCCATTACAAACCTTCCCCATAAATCTAGGGCTACCTAGCTTCTGCCTGCGAAGCTCTCTTCTGTACGCGTAGAAATCGTAATTTGGCCATGTCTCGAGAGCCGTATTTTTTTCCGTAATGAGTGGCGTAAGGGCTATTCCCGACTATAATATATCTTTGGGCCAAATTTCATTCAGATACGTTAAGCTATCCTGGCGTGATTGAGTAACCAACATCCATCCATCTATCCAAATGTTTGCATTTACACTAGTAGTAGGATTACACTACTAAGGGCGGATTCGACCAAACTGGAATAAGACTTAATCCGAGATTAGTCTATACAAGTTCGGTGTTTAATCTAGGTAAGTACCTATAAAACCTTATTCGGGTTTGGTCGAATCTAACCTAATATTGATAGTATTTGTAAATTATCTGTTATCGCAATATAATAAATTCTGCTGAGTTTGTCATCTGTCTGACCGTGTGGCACTTACGCCTTGATGGCTGAAACTAATTAAATTTTGCTTGGTGATGATTCGGGCACGAAAAAAACACAATAAAAAATATTCTACGTGGACGACCGACGTTCGACGTTCTTGGTGTTAGACGAAGTCGCAAACAAAAGCTATTATATCCACAAATATCTTTCATTGAGCTACGTTCTCCCAAAGATCTCAATATTCCCAATCACATATTTAAGCCACTAGGTATATAGTATTCCAACATTTAATACCCATAAAAAAAAAGGTGAGATGTAGGTAATTCGACTGTAGCCCTGCCTACCCCTCTCTGGAAACAAAGGCGTGAGTTTATGTATGTACCTATATAATATTTTAAAATGATTTGTTCAAGTAAAGCAAAGTTCTAGTTAAGATAACAAAAAAGTCCCTTATTCAACGGCTGAGTCATAATTTTAAGCAAGTACCTCGTAACGGATGTAATTGTGATTCTCGTCGCAATATAGTTAGGTAGGTATTTCCATCATCATCGCGCAATAGAATACTAATTTATATTTCTCGTGACATCAGTTTCTCAACATTGCAAATTATTCTTGATTTTTATCTCTGTTGTGGATCGTTGAGACACGGTAATTTATGAAGATACTTAACATTAACTTCAGCATGTTATTCTAATCAGAATCAATATTCCACTTAATTAGGTAATTAAGTAACAAGAGATGATAAACAAATAAATAAAGACGTGACTTTGTAGAAGAATTATAATTCTAAGAGTAGGTACTTACATGCTTTATGCAATCTTACAATTTTATTCATCTTTAAACCTTATGTCTATTGGGAACTCTTCATCAGAATCCTCGGCGGGTGCCTGTGTGACGGTTTTGTCGGTTTCTCTTTTCGGCGCGTTGACGCTAATTTTGTCACCTTGATACGTATAGTCGTTAAGAGGCACGAACAGCGGTTCATCGCTCGCAGGTTTTTTTGTTGTATTATCATTAGTTTCTTTGTGGTCATTCTCCGTTTTATGGGCATCGTTCTGCTGACCATAACTCGTTTCCGTTGGTTTATAATTGGGTTTGGGTTGTTCCGGGCCTGTAAATACATTTTCATTTTGATTAGGTTTATTGTTGTATCCGTTGTTGTTTTGTTGCCCGTCGTTATTGTTGGGATTCCCACCATTCCCGTATCCGCTTTGCATATTGTTGTTCCCGTGTTCATTTTGATTGTTGTTGCTGTCGCCTTGGTTTTGGTATCCATTTTGAGGTGGATTGCCAGGGAAATGTTGAACTGGGCCATTGTTTCCATGGCCATAATTAGGCGGATTGTTTTGCCCATTTTGATAGTGAGGTTGTCCATAGTTTCCATGATGGTGTGGGCGGTTATGTCCGTGGTTGGGGTTAAATCCCTGGTTGGGGTTAAATCCCTGGTTGGGGTTAAATCCCTGGTTGGGGTTAAATCCCTGGTTGGGGTTAAATCCCTGGTTAGGATTATAGCCCTGGTGGGGGTTAAATCCTTGGTTGGGGTTAGGTTCCTGGTTGGGATTATATCCATGGTGAGGAGGTGGTCCATAAGGTCTTTGGGGTCTACCTTGGCCTTGACCGCCTTGATTAGTTTCTTCGACGACTACAACAACGGTCTCCTGTCCTCCTTGGGTCGGTCTTTGCTGTACGGGTCTGCGAGTCCCGTGTCCTCCGATGTTAAAGCTGAACCCTCCCAAAACAGAACCGGCCACATCGTGCACCGTGTTGTGTATCTGCTGATGCGCTCCCGAAACGATATCGAATATTTTCAAGTGGCCATTACAAAGACAACTCACTGATAGCAAAATAAATACTATGAAATGCTTTTCCATAGTGTGTAACGTATTAGTTTTAATGCGGTCTCGTCCTCGCCGGTCAGTAGTGCGACTGGCGCGGCTGCGAGCTTCGTCGCCGATATCCTCTTACAAAAACCTGTTTTTAAAATCGGTAGTTCACCGAAGAATGTAATTAAGCTTCCTTGTGATTGAATGACGAATAATTTGGTATTTGAATACTTAAAAGTTTGAATACTGCTTCCACTGGATACGAGTTGCGCTGTGTTCGTTGTTAGCTTGGTGAACGCTTGCTCTGTGCGTTTCATTATCGAAGTATTGTAGGTAGCCCGCACGCTTCATAGCCAAATGTGCGAGGGTAGAATATTAAATATTATAGTAGGTAAAATATTTTTGTTCGTACCAGCTACAAAAAACATTATAAAAGATGATCTCTAGACTAGACTTTGTTTTTTAAACGATTGTGAACAAACGCTTAAATCGCGTAGCTGTTAAAAAAAAAAACTATTTACTTAGTTTAGTAAAATTAAGTCTGATATTAATGATTTTTGAATATGTTATAAGTAGGTATTATAAAAAACTTGGTGTAAGTTTAAGAGACAGAAACGTTATTAAATTTTGTATGGAAATATTCAGCTTCACAATATTTTTAAGTGATATGCAGGTATATAATAATACAGAGCTATAGAACTATTCATAGTATTCATATCACTTATATTTCTTGTTGTAAGTTAAGAAGGTAAGCAAACCATTTAAATAGTTACGGCAAAAAACAAACTTTTAATATTGTCTAGTTTAGGTATTTGCGCAGCACAATTAAAGTTACGATTCCGAAGGGGCTTTACGTATGTCGATATCGTAATCGCCGTAGTCATATCCCTCGTCCTCGATCTCAGGTTTCCTACTTGTGGTTTCTCTATTTGGCACAGTGGTGTTAGGTAATTTTATAGGGCTTCTAGTTGTATAAAACGGTCTGTTAGGTCCAGACAAGGGGAAATCACCTTGACTTAGCGGAGGTCGTGGGAGCGCATCGAGAGGTCGAGACGGCCATGAGTCTCGATTTGTTTGAGCCGGGTTAAAAAAGTGGCTCAGCAGCCCCAAAGGTAAAGGGATATTGAAATGCAAATTGTAAATGGGCGGGACGTAGTTGTAATTGAATGGCGGTTTTGTTTGGACGAAGCCCCACTGTGGGTTGTGATTGTAGTCGTATAACGGTCGCTGGTTGATTCTTGTTAGTCCTGTTATGGCATTGTTGATGTTTTTTATGACGTCTATCGCGGAGAGGAGACTTTTAGGTCGATTCGAACTCCACGGAATGTCGGCGTTACTTACCGGTATTTGCAAAGAAAACTCCACCCTTAACAGCCCGTAAAGCAGCACCGCACTCGTTATTTTTGAATACATTTTGCGGGGCCAGTCTAGACGTTAGGCCATATAAAAAGCGACTGAACTCATTGACCGAAATATGGGAATATTCATTTACCATTAAGGATCAATTAAGATCGCAGGTTGTTAAACTAATTATACCACTAAATTACTCACATAAATGCGTAACAAACTATTGGGCCGTAAGTAGTATATTCATAACTAGGTCTGACCCTACCATGTTAAGTGCCGATGACACACGTGCCCAGTTTAATTTGTATGTAATCGCTATTAGGTGGCACTAAAAGAAGGTAGGAATAAGAAGTCTCACCTGTCATAATGTTTTTTCCGACCCGCTTATATTTTATCGACAAGACTATAAGTGCTAAGTCGTAGTAATCTAACTTAACAGAACGCGCATCGTCTCGATCCCCTTCGTTGGTCCATTATTGTACCTACTTATACACATAAGTAATTAATTATATAAATTATTAATTAAACTTGTAATTAGTACTAGAGGAACCACTCAATATAGCATTATGATTATGACACATAAAAACAGCAAAATTACCTTCAAGTCGCAGAACAATAATTTAATACGCTATGCTTATTAATCCAAGGTTCCTTCCGGACACGGATAAAAATTGAGCAATAATTACCGTATAATCAGATCAGATAAGAAATAATTATTAACAAAATAAAAGTCTTAGGATTCTTTGAATATTGTATTAACACAACAAGAACTTCACAAGTGCGATGTAAATTAATTAATGTTCTATAAGTTAATTAATAACGCGATCGTTCACGTGCAGACAGTCTGAACAATGGTTTAACCTAATGTAATAACTCTCTTAGTATACGACAACATTACATTATTTACACTATAATATACTTAGTTTATTTATTTTTATTGAAGCCCCATGCGAAAGTAATTATAGTCATATTTTTTACAAAGATGAAGTAAAGTGACAGTTCACTAATATAATAGCTGTTTTAATTGGAAAAACCAATGCGTATAATTAAATTATAACAATGTATTAGATAGAACAGGGTTATTTAAATTATGGAACTTTTGTTGACATTTACCTACTATTAAATTTGACTAAAAAGAACTACTCGAGAACTGTCATTTTATTTTATCTAAAAAATATGACTATATAGTCGTGGGCGGAAAGCTGGTAAAATATTGATTACCAAGTAATAATAACATAGCTCCCAGTTGTTGTCTATATTGCGATGTAGTTATGCATGTTTGAGATATATTACGTCCTAATAGTTATTTATTAGAGGTAGATATGCAATACAAGGCTACAAAGTTCCGCGAGCGCAGGCTATGAACCCTGTTTCAAAAAGATACACATATTTAATTGCCCAATATAAAATAAAAATCACACCATGAAAAAATACTGGGGTGTTATTCTCTCAAAAACAACGGACGGGCGGACGACCGAGCGAAATCGCAGCGGCGAGTTTAGATAGTCCCGTCACAGCCAACAAAACACATTTTAGCACGTGCATTTTGAATTAAGCAGCCTTATACGTTCGATCCATCGGCAGAATCCATGCGGCTAAAAGTGCTAAATTGAAAATACATGCGCTAAAATATGTTTTGTTTGCACTGACTACTTAAACTTGCCGCTTGGACATTCACTTGTCCGTCCGTCCGTCCGACCGTCGTTCAGAGAATCACTACTACAAAAAAAACGCATACCAAATTACGCTTTTGATGAAAATTTCGTGTTTTGTGCTGTTCTGTTCAGTTTTTTTAGGTCCAGGGTTTTTTTGATGCGCGTTTAAATATTATATTTACGCATATAAATATCCCTATTCCATTACTATTGGTTGTGCCCCGATATAATTGACAGGCTTCTGATTTTTTTACCTAAACGCCTGAAGGGCCAAAGACAAAAGTCCTTGCTTTTGTTCTTGAATTACTTTAAGAAAAAGGGCAGAGGTAAAAATCAATTCCGGAGACCTGGGAATGGAGGGCCCAGGCACGGTGCCCCTGTTACCACCTAGAATTTAAGACTCCCGGCTTCTGATATTAGAAGACATCATGTACCGTGACGTGAGTTTTTTTATCGTCTATCAAATATGAGGTGTTAAATTGTAGGTATGTAAGGCTCCAGGGGTGTTAAGCATATAAATGGTAAAGTATGACGGAGTAAAAAACGTAGGTAGAGCGATGGTTATTTCTACCCTCCTAAGCCAATAAGCAGTATCTTAAATTCAATCACCAAAGCAGATTCCATTCTATACCGTTAAAATTAAGGTTGATATTACCAGGAGGTTTATCTTAGTTACTGCGTTTTCCACGGACGTCAGAATTCCGCTTCGCAAGCCGTATAGTCACTTCGCAGAACGGTCGGAAAGTTTTGTTGTTGGTCCTCATTTTACTCATTCGGAATTTTTTGTTTGTTCCATTTACATTTTATATTCGTTTAATATATTCTAGTGAAAACGTGATTCACGTGTTTCCAACTCTACGTCAAATGAAAAGGGTCACGAGCCTTATGAACATAAGTGTAGTTATCTAACCCCAAAAATGTGTTGAGCGTTTTGGTAATAATAAACTTTAAAATGAACACAGACAAGCATGATTTAGTCAGTAAGATTAAAATGACTAGGTTCTAAGCAGAGCCAACTTATTCTGTGGCAGAGCCGTGCAGAGTACAAAAACATGGTAGAAATTAGGGTCAAACCCGAATAACTGGATATCCCTACACCGTTAAATTTGCCTCGTACGGCACTGGTAATCTATGTTTTATTTATGCTCAACATTGTTATTGGCCGACGGTACCGGTAGTGAGTATGTTAAAATGTTCTGTGTTTTCAAGGCCTTCACTGTAAGAACTGGAAAAGATGCATTCGGCGAACGTTATCGGCGTTATCGCTATCGAAAATGTATTGGATAGGATTAACGTAAGCTGGCAGACGGTCGCGTCTTTACATTTTGACAGTTCTTTTTCGAAAATCATTAACGTTGACGCTAAGCATCCTGTCTAGGGTCACAGTATCTATAGAAAAAATTGAAAAAGAAGAGAGCGTGCTTGTGGAAAACGGGCGCGCAAACCACTTATACGATAACGTGGCATTTTTGGTAAAATGAGGGCGTTAGCTACATTAGCAACATTATTAAATTTTTCACACCACCTGCTCGACAATGCCAAATTACATATCATGCAAACCTTACGCAAACCAGATCATTAAAGCCCTTGGCTTTAGCCGGGGTGTAATGTTGTACTGAATCTCATTATAACCCGCTGGGTTGTAATATTTTCACTTTTCATAGTTCTTATTACAATGGCCTTAAAGTCTAATTTCGTAATAAAAGATCAACTAATACTCGAAGGCCGGGCGCGGCGCCGCCGCCACCGCCGCGTCCAACCTAATTTGAAAATCGAACATTTTCTAAAATCGAGCTGGCCACGGCAAGCTGAATGGAACACATTTGAAATTAAACAAAAGCCGCGAGTATTGTAAGACGCTGCAATAAAATACATTGGTGATAACTGCAAAGTTTTAAATAAATATAGGTATCAAAATTGAAGAAAACATCAAATATCAATTTTCACTTTTAATTTTAATTTACTATAATAAAACGCTGTTTTTAGTAGACTCGCTTTTTTATTGTCTCGCAAAAGGTGAGAAAAGTAGAGTACACTCCTCGGGGATAAAGCTGTTTTCGTCTTGGGCGCGCTTGAACCCCTCACTGCGCTCAGGACTCTATTTAATTCCCTCGCTTCGCTCGGGAATTAACTCGTAACACCCTCGCTGCGCTCGGGAGTTAAATCTGGAGTCCTTCGTTACGTTCAGGATTCAATATCGCGCCCGTGACATAAAACTGTGCTTTATCCCCTCGGTGTATAATCTACTATTTATCCCCCGATACACTGTGTAGCTGTCTGTGGCATCGTAGCTCACAAACAGATGGACAAGTAAAAAAAAACTAGTTTATCTAGGGTGGTTCTCAGCTGTAAAGTCTTCACTTATCAGCTCTGAGTTAAGGTCAGTTAAGGACAGTTACATAAAAATATGATTTTTAGTTGATAAAATATGTGATGATTCCTCCGCAGTACGCAGCATTCAGCAATAATCATTGACATGCAATAGGCATATATGTATACGCGACCGACGCGAACGAATAGCAGCTGACGTCAATCCTAAACATAGGTATTCTTCGATTTTAGCAGTCGTTAACGTTTGCAGAATCGTTGATGTTGGCCAATACATTTATTTCGAAATGTGCACTTCATTTTTTAATAGTTTACGGTGAATCTAATGTAATATTGTCGTATGCGCAAACTAAACAATAAACTTAACTTAACTGGTAAACTACTGACTGGTTATGTTTTTGGTTTCACATAATGATAAATAAAATACAGTAATTAATGTTACCTTTATACATGTCCATAAACTCATGCTATAATCTAAACGTCTACAACCTTAATAACTAGTAAGGCACTGGTGTCTTATGTGTATTTGGGTATGTGAATATTTAGTTGTAGCATTTACCAAAAAGCAACTGCATCATTACGTTTAAATACTAACCGATGCGGCGAGAAAGAACTTTTTGGTCAATCAAATTTTGGGATATGATACATTATACCATTTTGCCCAAAAAGGATAGACTCAAAAATTATTGTATTGTGACTTAATTAATATAAAATAATTATTTGGTGCAATTTTACTACATAAATTGTACAAAATTACACGATAATCAAGTGACTATTTAAGAAAACATTCAATAAATTATGAGGTTTACATATAAACAAGTATCACGGTGTTTACTTAAATTTAGTTTGTGATGGGACAGAACGTAGTATAGTCGCCATGTGAAAGGCTATCAATGTTGGACCTTAAACAAATAGTAAAAAGTCGAAAATTAACAAACCATTATACTCTACGACTGTGTAGTAGCTAGGTATTAATAGGTCGTTTTGCAAGAGCTGCGATGAATGGAATGAAAGAAACTAATGTCACCCATGACTGGCGCGTGCCGCCCTTTTAAACGTAGTTAGAATTTCAAATAAAAAACCTGTTTTTATTTTGGTTTACCCTTGAATTACCGACACATGTGTTACACGCGCAGAATTGTTTGGTAAATGAAATGAATTTCGATCAAATGGGTGTCGGTGATTCAAGGGGATCTCATTTATTTTACACAGATGTTGATTTTCATTCACCAATTCGATCCATTCACGGCAACATTGTGAAACAACCTACGCAGTCAACAAAAGGGATTCGTGGATTCACGTAGAACTCTGGCACAATATCGAAGCATATTACTCAAATTCTAGTGGTGCGGCGCTTGATTCGTCACCTTATAGTGACAGGATTCTACAGTGATACATGAATACATTAGTTGGCTGTACAGTCCACAGGGGCTATTGCTTAACGCACTCGCAATCACAGTTGTTTTCATTATGAAAATCGAAGGCTTGTCTGCATACAAAATGAAAACATTATTGTTCCGCTTTGAAGCCAATTGAGATTGCGAGTGCGTTAGGCAATAGCGACGCAGGTCACTAATATGTATACACCAGAGTCTCAAAAATATGTACACAAACCTTATTACTATGGCAATAGGGTCTATGTGGACATATTTTTGCAACGTTGTGCGAATATTTATTTTTAACATCGACTGTACCTTATTAAAAACACATACAATTGAAAATTTTGTGCAATAATGTCAATTCAGAGTAATATTTTGGAAAACAATAGAAATAGAACGCTTATTTTTAACAAGATTCTGTATTACTATACATAAATGGATTGCGAAGTAATGAAATAGAAGCACTGGTTGAAAATGGAACCAATTTTCTATAGAACTTGACACTTTTACGTAGATGGTGGCGCCACTGTCATTAAGTTACTTGTGGAGCCACCATTCAAAACGATGTTTTTTTTCTGGTGTGCTGACATAACTTATTACTTATGAATATTTTTTTTTGCGAAACAATTTCTTCATTACTCCCGTCCCTAGAATCGATATCACGAACTTAACCTTGCATTCCTAATTGTGATACCGATTTAAAAGCATTTTGAGTGTTAACCGAATGTTATTAGGTTTTATAACCAACAATTACAGTATTCCCAGCTTCTTAATACAGTTCGGCTAGCCATCGCTATCTCGCTTGCACTCGCAACTGACAGTATATTTGTCACTCGTGTGTCATAGAAAAACGAAGATTGCCGATCGGTATTAAGAAAATTTACTACCCCTTATAAACGTGGAATAAGTTTGGAATAGTTTATGCCATGCTTTGTCACTTTCTGTCAGATAGAAATGTCACAATTACAGATAAGTAGACCCCGTTATCTTGTTGCAAAAATATTGTTTTTCATTAGAGTTTGAATGATTTTTTTATCGACCTTCTTGATATCGATGTTTATATAATGCAATTGAATTTTCGCCTTTTACTCAATTTCAATTGAAACTTTTTGTTTACAAATAAGTACATAACCTTATTGGCCTTACGAGAAGCGATAACCTTAGATAAATGATTTGCAATTGCATGTCACATTGACAGACACTATAACTTGCAGTTCTTTGGAATATAGTTAGTTTAATTGTGGAATTTATTTAATTGCTTCGTGTGTGTGTACCTACATAATAATATGCTATAACTCGTATTGTATGAAACGTCCAAATTTTTTTTTGCGATTTCAGGGTTAGCCGCATAGTGAAAGTGGTTCAGTATGGCCTACTTATTCACCCCGTTCAAGCTTTTCAGTGGGTCAGAAACTAATAAGTAGTACCTAGTGACACCTCTTTGAAATTATCAGTGACATACACTATCGACATTTAGATAGTCGATAAAAAAAGCATTCACGCTCTAGTGAAAAGTAATGTCAGTGCGACAAGATAACGGGGTCTACAGATAAGGAGGCCTATTCCAAGCTTATTCCACGTTTATAAGTAAGGAGGTTAGTAGCCTGTCGCAAGTCCGATGTTTCATTAGGCCAAAATTGTAGCAGATAGATTTTGTTTATCTGACCCGTCAACTTTTCACAATGTTAGCTACTTACGTAATATACCTACCTACAGTACTTTTAGGTCAGGTCAGGTTAGTTTTGTACCAATAACAATCCAGGAAAGTTAAACGGTTTCAGAAAATAATTATCGGGTAAACGAAACAGTTGGTACAGATGTAGTGAATAATCCTTTCCCATCGTTTTTGGTCGGATAACTTCGTATTTATCTTGCTTTCTCAGTTGGCATATTGATGGGTACTGAAGCTAATTGAGAAAGCTAGATAAATTCGAACATGTCCGACAAAAAACGATGGGAAAGGATTATTCACTACATCTGTAACTGAAATTCAACATTGTGAAACAAGGAAATATCATGACACCAGAAACTACGTTTTCTATCTAGTTTCATTGAAAATGGTGAACTCGATATTGCAATCGATATTTTTACATTACAATTAATTAAGTACAGTGACAAACATTTAGTGATAACAAAATATAGCACCATCTTACAAATATCAAACATCTATAACAATTTACCTAATACACAATTGGGTGTTATTCGATACACGTAGATTAAATTCGGTCATATATTCTATCTAAGTTGTGTCTACTATCTAGATATTACAGTAAAAACATGTTTTTTCAGTTTTATGCCACTAAGCAATAGTTAAGTTATTAAAAAAAAACTTGTTGATAGAAATGGTACAGTCAAGGGCAAAATATGCAAACCTACATTTAAAAGACTGGTAACGATGTTTACGAATAAAGTTGAATTAAACTTGTACATATTTCGGTCTTTGATTTTATTCTGAACTGTACCACTACGAGGTTGGATTATTGATCTGACATAGAACCCTAAAATGATTACGTTG
The DNA here is from genome assembly GCA_963966035.1 of Acleris laterana. Classification (NCBI taxonomy): domain Eukaryota; kingdom Metazoa; phylum Arthropoda; class Insecta; order Lepidoptera; family Tortricidae; genus Acleris; species Acleris laterana. The sequence goes on along the minus strand of OZ014442.1, from coordinate 15,159,541 downwards.
ACAAGGTTCTATTGGCTTAACTTTTAAAGTCCGTAATCAAACTTGAGATTCTGGTTCTTATGACTATTCTGCTAAAAGAAAACGTTTTTTGCCGTTTGACATAATTAAGCGATACGGAAGAATTACTTCAAAACAATAAATAGTTCTACCATAAAATAAAATAAACAGAAAATAACGATCAATAATAACTATTGTTACTATCCTAACTCATAAATGGGTTCTTTCAAAACGCTATAAATAAATCCCTGATATAGTAACATAAATTAAATTAGTCATATATTAAAAATTGCATTGCACCAAAATCCCTATCTATATACTGACATTACTGACACTGCCGCTTATAGTCGGTATAGGCGGCAACGCCGGCAACTCTTTGAATTCCTTTCCATCGGGGTGCAGAGGGCAAGGCGGCCGCTTGACGCTGCGCCTCGTTCGGCTGCGTTCGGGTAACTTCGGGGGCGTTCGGCGAGACCCCCGTCCGAGGGGCTTCGACAAGTTCTCAGCGGAGGCCGACTTGTCGAACACCTTGCGGTGGGACGGGGGCCGGGGCCGAGGTCAGTCGATCACGTGCTTGATCTTCGCGTAGAGGATGCAGGAGAAGAGGAAGCCGAAGATCGGTATGACGGACATGCCCACGCCGACGGCCGCGAGGACGATCAGGTGGTCCCGTATGTGGATTATGAAGTGGCGGACGCAACCCTGGAATTGGATGAGGTTTTGATATGAGCTTGGTCTTCATTTTCTGTTGTAAGAATAGGGAATATTCATGACTTTTTCACAGCTTCAATAAAAGCTAATTCATCTTTTTGAGTAGCTATAAAAATAACTGAGATAAGGCAACAATTATTTATTCTTAACTCTTTCTAGCAAAACCGAATTTTACGTGGAGTGCACTTCGGATCTCTCTGTTTAATTAGCAGCTTAAAATGTTTGCATCATTCGTCTTTCGACCGTATTTATTTTTAATTTCACTTTTGGTGATCTCTTTTACGTTATTTTCATATTTTGTTGTGAAATGCGGTTTTAAAAATCCATGCATATTCCCTATTGTATTGTTTTATTTTATGATATTTTGTAATTTTTATATGTGTTGTATCATTGTTTCGTAAATTGGCCATATATGATGGCTCTGTTACACGTATGATGTCACAAGTCTCTTGCCAAATATAGTCCAAAGATATGAACATTTTTAGGGTTCCGTACCCGAAACCCCGACCCTATTTATATGCCTACGCTGTCCTTCCATCCGTCCCAACATCAAAGAGCTGTATCTTTTCAATAAATAGCGGTATTTTTCCCAGAATGTGTGTTATTATTATTACGGCGGATTTACTAAGTTTTTTTTTATAATGTTGATATACTAACATTGTAGTATATGTTGGAGGGATGGTCGCGCGCGCCGCAGCCGGGCGAGACGCTCTTGCAGCACGAGTCGGGCACCAGCAGCGCCGGGTCGTGCTCGTGCCACGCGCTGCGCCGCCAGTCCTGGTAGCCGCCCGCGCCGCAGCACTTGAACTGGAACACGTATGGTATGGTATCATGTACCGAGACGTGACGAGAGAGTGATCATTTCTGTACCTTATCGCTTTCAATCGTTTCACAATTTTGTGTAACATTTCAAACACGACGTTATAGTGACAAGGTACATAAATGATCACTTATTTATGCTGTTGACTGTACCGAGACAACGTACTACGTTTACTAGTATTGTGTTTTCTAATTAACTAAAGAATTTCCTTGCAATCAGACGATGTTTTGTTGTAACAAAATTCATTATTAATTCTTGCGATAAGCACCTATGTAGAGGACGCTGCTCAGTTCAGAGAATACCTTCTATGTGTTGGAAATTCAAATAGTAGATTGTCACCAAGGGTTGACAGTGCTCAATTGCAACCAGACCTATTATAGTCGGAGAGAGTAATCGATACTTTCACCTCTTGTCGTTATTTCGACAGAGAGTACAATTTTTTTATGACATTGTCACGAATTAACTTTGATTTAATATGTTAAAATGACACAACTTCTTGACAATATTACAAAACGAGTTTCAAAAAAGTCAAAATCATTTCGTTATGGCTGAATATGATTCATCCATGGTCTCGTAACAAGTCAAAAAAAATAGGTGAGTGTGTAACGAATTCTTTTTTCAAAGAAAATACCACTTTCATCCCGCTATTCAGATATCCTGCCCTGCTAAGACAAATGGCGGTATCTCTGACAAAACTCCTGTAGGAAGTACAAAAAAAGTTGTATCTGCTTTGGCTATTGAGTTTGAGATATCGCCTTTTGACTTATGCCCTCATATGGCAGTATGGATATCCTTACTTGCCGAACAGGAAAGGTACAGTGCGATAGCTCTGAGAAGGTGCTTCGGGTTCGTATTTCTCTCTCCCTCGCTCTCATATGCTCTTATTATGAGCGAGTGAGAGAGAAGTACAAAACCGAAGCATCTTCTAAGTGCTCACAGACTATAAATGCAAATCAACATACAGTGCGATAGCTCAGAAGGTGCTTCGGGTTTGTACTTGTCTCTCACTCGCTCTCATATGCTCTTATTATGAGCGAGTGAGAGAGTACAAAACCGAAGCATCTTCTAAGTGCTCACAGACTGTAAATGTAACTCAACGTACAGTGCGATAGCTCAGAAGGTGCTTCGGGTTTTTACTTGTCTCTCACTCGCTCTCATATGCTCTTATTATGAGCGAGTGAGAGAGACGTACAAAACCGAAGCATCTTCTAAGTGCTCACAGACTGTAAATGCAACTCAACGTACAGTGCGATAGCTCAGAAGGTGCTTCGGGTTTGTACTTGTCTCTCACTCGCACTCATATGCTCTTATTATGAGCGAGTGAGAGAGAAGTACAAAACCGAAGCATCTTCTAAGTGCTCACAGACTGTAAATACAACTCAACGTACAGTGCGATAGCTCAGAAGGTGCTTCGGGTTTGTACTTCTCTCTCACTCGCTCTCATATGCTCTTATTATGAGCGAGTGAGAGAGAAGTACAAAACCGAAGCATCTTCTAAGTGCTCACAGACTGTAAATGCCACTCAACGTACAGTGCGATAGCTCAGAAGGTGCTTCGGGTTTCGCTCACAGTCTGTACCTCTGTCTGCATGGTGTCGACGGCGTCGGTGATGACGGTGTCGAGCGCGTAGTTGGAGATGAAGGTGGAGTTGAGCTGGCTCTTGAGTTCGTGCTCGACCTCCACCTCATAGTAGTAGGCCAGTCCGCCCGCACCCGCCTCCAGGATAAACGTTATCAACAGGAAATATGTGTACTGGAAAACAATCATCATAAGAATCATAGGGAATATTCACTTTTTTCAATGCTTCAATAAAAGCTGATTCTTGTAACACACAACTTTCAAATAACCAAGATATAGACCAACAAAGATTTGTCTTATATCTTTCTAGCAAAACAGAATCTAACATGGAGTTTTTATGGCCGACCTTCAACAGGTCACAGGTCATCACAGTGCATACCTATCGGATCTCTATGTCTAATCGCTATCTAATTAGCAGTTTAAAATGCTTGTACCTAACATCCGTATTTCCTGGCCGATTTTAATTTTAATTTCACTTTAGGTGATTTCTTTAACGGTAAGTATTTTTATATTTCGTTGAGAAATGCAATTTAAAAATCCATGCATATTCCCTATAAGAATCTCAATAACCATAACGTATAAACTGTGTCTGTTCTTTGCATATATTTCTTTGAGACCGTTAAACGTGAAAACACGATTAGAAGTAAAATCCTTTTCAAACACGACATCTTTTTCGCGTGTTTTACGTAGGATCTTTAACGATGGTTTTTGATTCAATAGTCAAGTATTTAGAACTTCTTAATCCTGGGTTGTAGCTAATTAATGCTTTGTTCTTATCTGTCAAAGAAAGCATGACGTACCTAGCTACTCCGCTGTTACTGCACGTTTATTAATAAGGCAGGAGAAATATCAAATATTAACGTGAAATGTTTGTATTAGTTAACCATGAAATGTATCGAAATAACGTCCGAACTACAGTTTGCTAATATTATGAATTCCTTGTCAGCGATTCGTAATAACATTTCGGTTTTCTGACGCACTTTACATTATAGGTACACACAACATCACACCTAACTAACCATTAAAGACAGAGCAGAGAGAAAAAGAAAGAGATGTATATATGTGTGTTATGTCAACAACATACGCATTCTAGTGCGACTCTCTTTCCTGCAATATTTCAGATTTCTGAAGTGTATAGCTAGATGTGTTGCTGTGTGTACCTACATCTACGGTAGCATTCTACCATGGCTAGCATTGGTTACACACAAATCTAAAAACAAGTGAAACAATTAATAATATTCAAAAGCCTAACTTTATATTTTGTTTTTTTGTTCTTTACTATAGTTCGGACCTTTTTACTCCGTCACTCATATAAACAAAACAATTTACCATTATTAATTACTCCATATTCGCGTACTTTTGAAGGTTGAGCATGGTCATATTGTTTATTGATACACTTAATCATTGTCTTAATGTTTATTTTGAGGTGAAAATACAATGGGGCTAACTGACGCTTGTCATAATACATTTTTTTCATTTCATTCACTTTACAATTTGTTTTTAGAAATATGTTTGACATGAAAATGTAAGACAAACTTCTATACGCATGATTTTTTCAGAACACCTTTTAAAAATTTCCTGTTGGCAATTACTTTTAGGTAAGAGCTATCATAACGTTGACAATAAAGAAAAGCAACATGGTTTTACTTAGTAAAATAAAGCCCCTGGATTTCAACAAAGGACGTTTTACTTAATGCCTACCGGGTAAATTGGATATTTATCCGATGAATAACCCATAAAATGAGTAAAAAAATATAATTTTTATTTTTTCCGCTATGTACTTAAACAGCTGGTAAACCCAGTGAGTCAATTGGGTAATTTCAACCGCCGTCCATTTCTATTTATAGTTAAGAGACCTTCGTACATTCGCATTTTACTGAACAGTTGACTGAACTCTTTTGACATTACGTTATAGATTGCCAAGAGGAAGCGTATACAATTTATTCCTTTATTTGTTAATTACTTCCTATGCTAATTATATTATTAATATTATTATGCTAATTTGTGTGAGATTGTCCCCTGATATTTAATTTATGTTATGGTAACCGCAGCCTTTTTAACCCCTAGTCGTCGTAGCGTCAGTAGGTAAATGTCAGAGAGTTTCCGTGCCACTTGTATCTACCCCTGAAACTTATTTTTATATCATCGTATCTACGAGGCGATGGTAGGTGGTCAAAAGGTGCCGACTACCTACCAAGTCCCTAACTAACCTATAAAATAGAGTAAAATTTGGCAGACTTCCTTACTACCTAGGTACTCATAAAACTTGTTGATGATTTTGTAACTATGTTACCTATTTAGTTTTGACATTTATCAATCAACATTTTTAAACCAGCCTGATTTTAAGAATTAAAGTAGGCGCCCTATTCGTATGCCTCCATATTTTGAACACCTCTGCAATAGGCAGTGAGTTTATACGCTTTGTAAATTTTGCGTCGGCATGACGTTCTGCGGCCTACCATTTGTTTATTTCCGCATACGAGTAAGTTTACAATTACCTATCAATTATTCACCTATGCCGTCTAAAGTGATGTTCTCATCGTATGCCTTAAAACGTCGTGCATAATGAAATAAAGGTCATTTGATTGATAAATGAGTCAGAGTTCAGGTTCACGACCTTCGCGTCATACTGTTCGATCTGACTCACTTCATTACAAAGCAACAGGACGCATCTGAAATTGGTTTTAAGGCAAACGCAACTATTCTTTGGCAAGTATAAAGTTGATAATGCTATAGCAGTTACAAAACAAATTCGTCCTTTTTCCTAAGCATGGCGTACGAAGACACTAGCTAATGCAATTGAATATGATTGTATAGTAAATATAATGAGTCATTTCTTCTGTTTATTTTGGTTTGTTAAGGAAAATTGAGTAGGTACTTGGATAAGTAACAGTCATAAGCAGTGGTAGGAATATTTAGTGCCTATTTCTCTAAACTTGACGCATGTTCATTCATGGGTGAGTGAGATGAGGATACGTTATTGAATGAACATGCATCAGGTTAGTTGAATAGGCACTACTATTCCAACCACTTGTCATAAAGCCGTATTTATAATCTCGTGTAATTTTTAACCCCTGACGAATAAAGAGGGTTCTTAAAAGTTTAACGTATATACTGTCAGCCCAATGGAACCCTGACCCACCATTGAACTGTGTCACAGTGACGTTATGATTCAAGTCGTAAGAAGGGCCAAACAAATTGTTTTATAATACCTCTGTGACACCAATCTATTGGGTCAGGGTTCCATTGGTCTGATAGTGCCTTTGTGTATGTGTATCTGTGTCTATATGTGGCGTCGTAGCTTCCAAAGGGATGGACCGATTTAGATGCGGTTTTTATCAAAAGAAAGCCAGTATAATAAGGATGGTTCTTAGCTAAAAATTGGTTTCGCCGTTTAAGGGCGTACCCCGTCTCAATGACCTCGAGCATTTCAACTTCTTCCCTCCCCACTTCCTTTCCTCACCTCTGCAAGTTTACGTACATGCGCCATCGCTTTTTCGTAACGCCATCTAGTATAAAGTAAATGTACTATAATGGCCAACTTTTTAGGCCGCTAACGACATCTTACGGATTGTTGGCGTACTACTATAACTTGCAGTTGGTATTGAGACTTTTTAGGCCAGGAGCTGGCAACCCAATCGAACATAAAATTTTATTCATTAAATACTTACCAAAAAATCGTGAAAACATTTGTTTTGCACTTTAAATCCCATTAAATTCGTCAATCTTGTTGGCATTGCTTATGACACAGTAAAGCGACAAGGTACTAAAGTGATCAGTTACTTTTGACGATGACTTTACGGATATACAGGGTGTTTGGCAGTCGGGTGTAGGGGTTTTAAGGGATGATAGTAAGGGTCATTCTGAACATTTTTGACCACATTTACTATTATGCTAAGTTTCACGGTTTCCGAGATATTGATCATTTTAATAGGATTTTTTGTAATTTTTCCTTATGTCCGTGATACAAAAAACCCCTTAATTCAAGTATTAATTTAAAAAAAAAAACAGTGTTTTCTTGCATGACTTGAATCACTATGAAATAAGGAAGTTTTAAAGCTACATGGCATTTTTTTTTCCTTACAACTTTTTGAGTAAACGCGCAAGAGTTACTTTCTCCATACTAAGAGAACCCCGCGTTTGTTTTTCACCAAGTATGGAAAAACCAATTTTGTGAGGTTACTCAAAAAGTTGTAAGGAAAAAAAAATGGCATGTAGCTTCCTTATTTCATAGTGATTCAAGTCATGCAAGAAAACACTGTTTTTTATTTAAATTAATACTTGAATTAAGGGGTTTTTCGTATCACGGACATAAGGAAAAATTACAAAAAAAACCTATTTAAATGATCAATATCTCGGAAACCGTGAAACTTAGCATAATAGTAAATGTGGTCAAAAATGTTCGGAATGACCCTTATACTATCACCCTTAAAACCTACACCCGACTGCCAAACACCCTGTATATTTACCAGAAATTATAACAAACTCGTCAGTGGAGTACAACAGTGCGTCGTGTACCTTGCTCGTAAAGTACTCGTAGTTGGACGCAGTGAGTCGGGTTGTTGAGTGAGAGCTGTAGTGTTGCACACTGTAGACACCAGGCATAATGACAGAATGCTAGTGGTGCACAGTGCGGGTAAGTCGGCTTGCTGTGAGACTGCGTCATTTGCTTGGAAGGTCGTCAGGTTGCATAATTGTCCATTGTCGAGGGTCACCAATGTAGTTAGAGAGGGCAATAGAGAGATCTCTCTCCAGGCGGGTGTTATGCCTGGGGACAGAAGTCCATTGGGATGAAGTTGGAAGTGCTACATATATCAACTGACTGTTGAAATTTCGCTTGCGCGTTGTAGAACAGTTTAGTTCCGCTGTCTGACGTTGTGACGCTGTTGGCGCTGGCGAGTTGGTGGTACATGGTTTGCCGTTAGATGTCGCCATGTCGCCATGTCGCGCGTGGCTCCGAGCGGCACGGGTTCCCCGTTCGACGGCCAAGCGGCGTATGCCGCCCCGCCCGTCGCCCCCGCATAGACCCGCGAGTGGGGATTAGCGCGCTAACATGAATATTTTATTTTCCTCAAAAACTACAGAATCAATTAAAAAAACATCCGGCCAAATTAAAGTTCACATTATTGTCCAATTATAAGTTAAGTCTCATGTGTAAATATCGCATAATTAGGCAGTTATAATGGATTATAGATCGAGAAAAGGGTTCACGGGAAATTATTATACTCTTAAGATATAAACATTTGCGAAATATTTTTCCGTGAAAAATAAAGAACAAATGCCAAGCTAAAATATATGTTTTTTACAGATTTTTGTACTACATTTTGGCTTATTTGAATCGACTTGAAAATCGCTAAAATACGCCGGGTAGCCCCTTAAGAGATATTAGCTCTGAAAGAAATGGCAGCTTTTTTATCGAGTTATTACACTACTACATCAGTCACGTTGAGTTTATCTGTGTCTTGTTCTTTTTGTATCTACATACATACATACATTAAATCACGCCTGTTTCCCAGAGGGGTAGGCAGAGACCACTTCTTTCCATTTGCTACGATCTTGACAAATTTCTTTCGCTTCTTCCACATTCATACATCGAGTCATGCACGCACGTATCTATGTATCTATCGGTCGGTTGTATCTATGTAATGTAATTTTGTATTGTTGCGACTAAATGTCTCTTTACCTTTATCTTTACTATCGGGTTTTTATCTATGTAATAGTTGTGCAGTTTTTTATCACTCAATGTTTATTTAAGCGTGTCTTGACACGTAATTCACTCAAGATACGTTTATTAAAACGGCTTATCTCTTATCAGTATGAATAATACCGGTGTGTTACCGGCACGCGGGCATTTATTAAAACTGCCGATAATATGTTGCTTTAGCAATTGTTTGCAAGTATTATCAATTAATAAATAATTAAAATAACTTCACAATTAATTGTCTTAGATACTGACCATTTTTAATGTAGTGCATGTGCTGCGTGTTCATCGTTATCAGTATCACTGTTGCTTGGTACAAGGCTTGTCGTGGTACGGGGGCAAATCATAATAATCAAAGTATCCGTCGACTGTCATTTGCACTTGTCAAATTGCTGTGCTTTACATTGCTGGCAATTGAAATTTTGTTAGAAAGTTAACAAAGCCAGAAAATTTGTTTATTAATTAAATAAATGTCATAGTTACGTTATAGATATACGTTATTTTAACGTACTTTAAAAAAGCCAGGGTGCTGGTAACACACTGTATAAAAATGTTACCTTAAGTGTTGAAAAGGGTACACAGGGGCGGACCTTAGGTCAAAAGTCAATCTGACATTTTATGAGGTTGAGTTTCCTATAAGTTACTAAGTCCTCAAAAAACCCTAGCGCAGGTGTTCCCAAACTAATTTTAATATCGCCCCGTTTGTCTTCGAGAAAATTTGGTTATATATTTTGTTAGTTACTTTACTTAATTATATGTTTCTAATGTTATCTTGCACGCCATTCAATCTTGTTTGTTTACTTCATGTCTGTAATCTGGTCATGCGTCATGTTTATTCGATATACCTCGGTAACGCATCATATGGTTCTCACGAGTCTCACGACTCAGGCCTGTCCATGCGAGGACCATTGATATTCTTATCCGAAACTTTTTTGTTAATACTATTGCTTAATCATAACTATTTGATGAATAAATAAACTTTAAACTTGATGATATTATTTCAATCTAACCTTTTTACGGAAACATGACTTTCGTATGCCACCGCGCCTGCCTTGGGGGGCCAGCCACTTTGAATATCTTCACCCTATGTATGTGAGCTCTATGCCAATAAAAGAAAAAAGGAACCTTTAAAAAAACCGACTTTTTAACGAACCGACTGTTGCTATCGAACTTTAAATCGTTACAAATCCTAAATTTTCAATATTATCATTCAAAATGATAAAAAAATATATAGATGATTTTGAAATGCCTACTCAATGATACCCCACTTGTCATAGTTAGTCGACTTTATTTCATTTCTTTTTAACAATATTGCGTCTGATTGCCACCATATTGAATATTGATTACTGTCATATCTTTAGCGACACTCACAAGATTTAGACTTCAAATCATTTGACATGAGAATCATCAAAACGGCCACAAAGGAACAAACATTACCCTCCTTCGACAATCGGGTGTAAAAAGGAACTTACACATAGCAAGCTGGTCCGATTTTCAGTCTTGAGTCCGCAGCAGCCGAGCGCGCACAGCGGCACGCCGGCCGCGCCCGCCACCACCAGCAGGTACGCGATGGCGGGGTACGTGGGCGTCGGCAGCAGCGGCACGAACCGGTGCCGCGTCGACACCGTCCACGCGCCCACGCAGAGCACGCCGAGCCCTGCAAACTGCGGGTGCAACCACATTATTGTCGTGTCCACAGTGGCGTGTTTTTCACTGGGCAAAAAGGTAGTGCCTACGCACCCTAGGAACACTGTAAAATTTCAAATATTCATTTGCCCGAATTTTCATTTTTCCAAAATATATGTAACTAGCAGTTCCCGAGCCCACTTCGTCGGGCAATAGTTCCCGTGGGAATTTCGGGAATTCCTTTCTTAGTGCACCTCTACGGTACCTAAGCTACGTCCCTTCCAAATTTCAAGTGCCTACGTTTAGCCGTTTAGGCTGTGCGTTGATATGTCAGTCAGTCAGTCAGTCAGTTTCTCCTTTTATATATTTAAAGATGCTGGAATCTTTTAGATTAAATGCATAATTTAATTGCTATACGTACGTTAGGTGAGGTTTGATTTATAATTTATAAATGACTAGCGACCCGCCCTCGCTTCGCTTCGGTTTATGTGAATTTACTGTAACACCCGTACATAAAACAGAATTTATTATGCATAAAAACCTTCCTCATGAATCGCCCTGTTTAAAAAAAAACCGCTTCAAAATCCGCTGCGTAGTTTTAAAGATCTAAGCATACATAAGGACAGACAGACAGCGGGAAGCGACTTTGTTTTATACGGTCACGAGCGTTAATTTGGGACCCATTTCAAGAAAAATATGCGTGAAGTCGTCAATGTCATTAGAGATGTCAAGTCATTTGTAACTTTTAGGAAACTCAACCTTATTGTTGTAGAATGTCAGATTGACTTTGGACCTATGGTGGGTACCAAATTAAATCTCGTGACTGTACTATGTAGGGATATAAAAAGTAGTCTTGATAATAATGGATTGGATTATTAAGGAGCTGAGAGTATTGCTGCCGTCCTAAGCAAAAACGCAGTAACTAAGATAAACCTCCTGTAGTAATATCAACCTTATTATTAATAACATGTAATTGAATCTGCTTTGGTGATTGAATTTAAGATACCTACTGTTTATTAACTTAGTAGGGCAGATTGTACAGTCAGTCATAAATATATATATGTTCCCAAGGTGTCAAAAATATATACCACAGATAATAATAAGGTTCAAGTAAAGATACAAGTATATTTGGCGCCAAAGCAATGTACCTGCATGGATTTCTGAAAAATGATATTCTTTAATCGGGAATCAAACCAGTCAGAGGTCATAAAACAGTGTTTTTGGCTCAAATAGAAAGTGACATTAAAAAGGCGTGAAATCTTTCTCAAAACATTGCGAATAACGAGTAGGTATTAATTACAAGGGGAAATATGTCGTTATTTTGTAAATATATAAACGTAGATTATACGGTTGTGCCCCCGCAAAGAGGGAGCGTGCATTAAATGAAGTCTTTTTTGACCTTAACATGATTTTTTCAGTATTCAATGTCCCTCCATGTCCCTTTTTTATTCTTGTATACCTTGTACTATTACTTATTCTGTGTCTATACTTGAAAATTCAATTCAAGACCAACATCTAACAGTTCCCATCTTGATTATTTCGTTATTTTAACATTATTTCATAAAATTACCTACACTTAAATTAAGATGCAAGAATGTGCACCCGTGGAAGTTAAGATTTTAATCTTAAGTTAGATTTTCGGGTTTAGATCCTAATGCCTTTTTAAAAGCTATGCCATACGACTACATTAATAAAATCCTGTAGATTAAAAAATAATTGAAGTGGTAATACTGCATCAGTTCAAACAATTTACCGCATCCGCTATAGCGTCCCTTTTCCCTGGTTTTTCCACTTTTATTTATTACGATGCTCGCATACCCACTGTGGCAACGCATGTAAGCATTCAAGGCACTACCTAAGGGTAAAAGCGAGGAAAATGTTTGCATTCGGTGGTTGCGGTTGTCGATAGCGACTGAGTATAATAGGGACACGTAACCTGACTACCTAATATCAATCTTTCACCTTTACCTATAGTCTATACTTTTAGGTATTTAAAAAAATGTAAACATTCCAAATCACGTGACTTTGTTAAACAACCAATCAAAACTGTTTTATCGAACTTTGACGTACGACGACTTTGACGGCAGCCAATAGAAGCAGAACACTGTCTACTTCTATTGGCTGATGAACTATATCACTTGGTTGTTTTGTTTACATTTTTTTAAATGCCTAAAAGTATAGACTATAATAACAAAATTCAAAATTATACAATCGACTAAATGGAACCGTGACTCACCATAGAAGTGTTACAGTGACATAAAACAATTTGGTTGACCCTTTTTACGATTTGATTTAAGCGTGGATCAACTTTTTGTTGTTGTTATACTGTCCTGTAAGCCACGAGACAACAGTGACGGAGTTTCTTAAAAAAAATGATAAATAATATAGGTACAAGAATCGCCAATAAAACAGATTTGAAATCATAGTTTTAAAGAGTGACCCAGGAGACGTCACCATGGCAACGAGCTACAACAAAAGTTGATTGACCCATATATTCATAACTCTGAACTGTACTATCGGCCCAATGCAACCCTGATCCACCATAGAGCGGTGTCACAGTGACAATATAAAAACATTTGTTTGTCACTGCTTACGAGTTGATAATAATCACGTCACTGTGACAGTTCAATGGTGGGTCAGGGTTCCATTGGGCTGATAGTACATACATATACAGGGTGTCAGATCACTAGTGGTCCAAATGAAAAATTTAAAATATATATATTTATATATATTTTAGGCATGTTACTAACAATATGGATGTGTATATCTGAAATAAATGGTTTTTAATTAATTTATTTTTATTTTATAAATGGGTCACACCCAGGGCTACCAAAAACACCCCCATGTATGTTCAGCGATTTTTAGTACTTTGATCGTTTGAGTCGGAATTTTTGTAATTTTTCCTTACGTCCATGTTACAAAAGTCATCATGTTTATGTATTATTTCAATATTTTTTCAGTGTTGTCTTACATGGGTAGAATCATTATGAACTTAGAATGTTTTTAAACCTACTTGCCAGTTTTTTTCATGTCAACTTTTTGTGTAATCACACAAAGTTTGATTTCCGTACTAGATGAAAAACAAACATGGGGTTCACTTAGTATGGAGAAAGTAAAATACATTGGGGTGTTTTTGGTAGCCCTGGGTGTGACCTATTTAATTCATTTGGACCACCAACCACCAGTGATCCGACCCCTTGTATAGTGTCAAACTCATCCATGTGCATTTGGCTTTACGCAGTAAGAACGACACTTCCTTCAACTCAAGTCTTGATAAAACATTTTAAGATAGTAAACGAGATGTTTACATAATTGAAAACATAACCCACTCCTTTAGGTTTCACTTCACCGCAGTCTGGTAAACATTGGGAAAACTGTGTCTGCACACAGTTTGAATGTGTGAATGTAAACAGTTTACGTCATACACGATTTTACTTGCGACAAGAATAGACCACACAACACAAGACTAAATTAAAATTGGGCCGAGGCTGGACTAGAGCACGTTGCCCTCGGTTATCTCTATCTACCTAGCCTGAAACGAAAGAGACGCTGAGCAAGAGGATACCACTTATGGTAGCCGTATTGGGTAATAGTTTTACGGGCAGCATCTTATTTATTATTATACATACGAGTATTACATAGTATTAAAACAAAGTCGCTTGCCGCGTCTGTCTGTCTGTATATCCACTAACTCCTAAACCAAGCCACGAATTTTGATTCGGTGTTCACCATCAGTTAGAAAACTTATATCACGAATTTTTTATACGTATAATAAATTCTGGTTTATGTCAGGATGTTACAGAAAACTCACATAAACAAAAGCGAATATGCCGCTCTAACGACTATATAAAAATCGTGTTGTTGAAATATGATGCTTAAGCGTAAGATGTAGAGACGAAGCGGTTAGCCTTATAGTACCCGGTTGATAAGAAGTCAATACTGACACCTGTCATCGCAGTACCATTGTTAACCTTTGCTTGGGTTTGAGGTTATAATTTGTACTGCAATGACCGCTGTCAGTAAAGACTTCTTATCGGCCGGGCACTATAGTTGCTAGTGACTGCCTATGTTACTAGCGGTTCCGGGTTCGATTACTAATATGGGCAAATAATGTGCAATGATCGCGAGTATGTGTTCATGAGTCTTGTATGTATGATATTTATTTCTTTATCTTTGTATTTGTTTTTACAACATTATATCTCTATCCATACTAATTCACACTCATATTATAAAGTGAACATTAAATCTGTGTGTTTGTTTGTTCACAGCTAAACCGCTGAACCGATTTTTGAAACACTTGAACCTCGGAAAAGGACATGGTACTTATCTCTTAAAATGCGACAGTTCCTGGGAGAAAAACGATAAACGGCTTCTACGCGGACAGAGTCGCGAGACACAACTAGTATTTTTGTATAAGCATGTTTATCTTCGTTAATACGCATATAGTACAAGCGTAGAGTTCATTTTAGGAATGTCCCCGTTATATTTATTTTATAGTAGGTACATATCTATTTATGATGCTGCCTGTATCCTCTGTCGTCAGCAGAAATGGGGCCAAGAGTGGACAGGAAGCGCTGTTCTAATTGTTATAATCATGATGTACATTCTCGGTTTATTAAGGCGCGCTTTCTAAAGAAATCGTTTAGATCATACGACCTTTTAGTTTTAGGGGAAGTTAATTTAATTTGGGGCGATTTAATAGAGTAGATACGATGTTCTGTCATCCGAGAATAGTGTGATTACAATTAGTATAGTTTCGTTACTAATTGGTGCGCGTATGGGGACTTTGATATAATTGTTTATTCAAGTTCTAAAGATTCTTTCTTTGTCTTATTAGTAGGTTCATGACCGGCCTATATTAAAGATAAAAGTTTTTTATTTCATAGTTATGATGAGAAAAATCTGGAACACTTAACACTTATCTAAGTATTGAGAATATGTCAAGAAATGGCCACTGATACTGTAATAAATAATAATTGATTTGTTTACTGTAGGTACTTCTAAAGTATGCGACATAGTTTACATTTAGCATACTGACGTTATAATCAATTCGCTTTGCATTCATCTTGATTAACTGATTACGGTATAATGAAAGTAGCAGACATACCAAAAATACCACATTGAATATGTGCAGAACGCATTTGAGGAAATTTACACTACAGCAGTCAGCGTCTCTCGACTTCCGCGGCTTAACTTTCTTCTTTTTGCTTAAAAGTGCACTTCCATCCTTCTTCTTTTCTTCAGCCATGGTTTCTGGATGATGCTGCCGCGAAGGGTTTCTTTCACCTCCAGTTGCCCATTGTTTGGTTCTTATCTATCCTGGAAAGAAAACAAAAGTTATTGCGCTAGTCTGTAGAACATCGATATTTAACAGAGTTTAAAAAAGTACTTACTACGGTTTGTACGGCATTATGAATTAATGTCGCGGCTTAGAGGTATTAGGGGGGGGGGGGGGATGTACCTGTGATAAACGGAATATGGCTTCTCCGCTAGCCTTGACACTTGATGGGGATATTTAAACTCACAAAAAACCAATTTAATTTCATCGTTTATTACAAGCCTATTTTACCTTAAAAATGGAATATAATACATGGAATACAACACTAAGCCTAATTTAGATATTAGATGTCTTAAAAAAGTCTCAAAATAATTGATATTGTATACAAGTCGATTGAAATCAGTATAGTATATATATTTTATAAAAAAATATGATTTTACAAATAATTGCAAGAGTGCACATGATACTTATAAGTATACTGAAACATTCATTACCGAGGCGAATGTTAAGATTAGTACATTCAGTCCATATTTTTATCACATAATAAATTCATACATCATTAAACACACTGCACTCAAATCCTTTGGATTACAACAAATGCAACTAAGTTTATAATTTTATTTTAGATTATGTCTACATACACCAACACTCTGCGTAGCTACTCATCAAAATTGTGTAGGGTGCTCTCTAACTTATCCACAATCTTCTTGTAAAAAGTGATCTGTTGTGTCAAGAATTTCTGCATTGTTGCTTTCAAGTCTACTGTTCTCTCTGCCTTGAAGTGATTTATTTCGGCAAGTAATGCATATGATATAACATCTGTCCTTCTCAAAACCTCATTTAGCTGCGCTACTTCCATCTTGTGCTCCGCAGTCAGTTTCTCACATTCGCGTTTTTTCTGGACTGCGCTCTTGTGACTTGCCAATGCGTCAGGGAAGCTGCAAACAATTCCTTTGTAAAGGTGGAATTTGTCTCCTAGTGGTTCCCAGTCATATTTAGGCTGCTCCTCGTACATTCTACCAATCTCTATGTATGCCCCTCCAGTCATCTTAATCGCCGATGTCAGCTTTGATGTGGACACTAGTGTTCCTTCATCTAAGCTTAAAGAATTCCCCAAATTGTAAAATGCTTCTCCTGTTTTCTGGCAGTCTAGCTTATAAGGACCCTGGAATTTCTTAGTTTGTGCAACACACATACTAGTGAGGTATTTCACAGAGGTATCCATACTGCCAAAGAATGTGTGTGACTGTTCAGTGATCTGATCAACCTGCGACTGTAACAAAGCTTTCTCTGGAACCACTAAAGAAATGCAATAATTCAGGTTTATCAATATATCTTTCTCAGCTTGTCTTTTGCCGGCTTTCCATCGTTTCTCATCAGTGCATGTGAGGAAGTGTTGCCAAACCTCACATTTCGATAGCACAGGATGCTTGCACATCCAATCAACAAACTCTTGAAGTTGTACTCTTCTGCGTTCAATAAGCTGTTCATCGTACCTACCTGAAATCTGTTTGTCAGGTAGCGGCGGGATAGGGATGAGAGAGAACTTCTCTTGCAATCTCTCATGAAGCCAATCAAAATGCTTGTATCTTCTAGAAACCTGAATGTTATTGAATGAAGGTGTCAATTGATATGCAATGAAGCTCTTGATTCCTTTGAATTTAGACTCTTTCTTTGGAGAAGCAATAGTCACATAATAAGGCTGAGTGATGGGAGACCACACATAACCTTCCTCATTTTGAACTATGTACACCTTTTCTGATTCAGGCACATCCACATTCAAGGTAGCAAGCAAGTAGCTTTCTCCGCTCACTTTGGAAGAAGGTGCAAATTTTTTCCTTACTGTGCCAACTGAGGAGCTAAAGGTAGAAGCAGTGTCATCAATATTCTGGTTGTACTCATTGATGGGCATCCCAGGAAGGGGTGCCAAGGGAGTCTGATTGTTGTACTGTGATTTGTGTGGGTTTGCACCGGGACCTATCTCTGAGTAAGTGTCATCATCCCAATCGTCATCCCAACCATCCTCCTGTGATGGGTTGCGCTGATAGTTGTTATCTCCTGCACTATAGTTCTGATCACCCCAGTCATCATTGGCTTGATCATACCTCGGTGCAGCTGGAGCAGCTTTGGTCTGTACAGATTCCTCTGGAGTCAGTTTCTTGACATATGCAGCAGGAAACAGGCCTGTCTGACCTTGGGCATTCCTGCCTTCCCACCAACCTTCACCAATTTCTGTGTTGAGTAATGTCAGCACTTCCCCGCTGGCAATGGACATCTCAGTAGTGCCCTGCTCACCAGAAAAGTCATATAATGCTTGCACTTGTGCCATGTTGTTTCTCCTGTACCTACAACAATTTCAAAACATATTATTGCAGTAAAAGTAAAGTTTTGTTACACATATGAATAGGTAGGTACATAAAAGTATTATCTTATCAGTGTTATCTAGAACAGGGAGTATGCTCATTCAGTGATAAACATAATCTTCACATGGAAATACTTGTGGGAGCGCTAGCGAGTGTGAACCGGGGCGTCAGCCCGCCGCGAGGACTGACCTGACACATATTCCTAATAGCCCCAATTAAGCATGCTTCACAAATATAAATTGACTAAAACTACAACTCCTATTGTGTTATGGTTTCCTAATAACTAAGGAAAGTGGACTAATGACATTCCGAAACACTTTCTTTTATGCAAAAGTAACAATAACAGAGGAAACTAGCCGAGAATAGCGTTAAATTCTACCTTATTGTGACCGACAATGCGGAACATCAGTCTTAACTATTTCGACTTCGCTAATGCGTCAAACGTTGTCAAAGGGTGTATTTATCGGAACACTGCAGAAGTTTCTTGTGAAAAGAATTACAACAAAGCAAGATAATGTCGTTTTAATACGAAATTCAATGACGTCAATTTGAGCAGCAGCAGAGATGAAACCAGTAGCCGGCAATGTAAAAGTTCAACGGTCAAGTTAACACATGACAAGACAAGTAGATATACTTAAAGAAAATGCTGTTACTTACTTTTATTTAGAATAAAACCATTAATTTCAAGGCGGATACACTGATTGTACAGTCATCTGAATGACAGATTCTTGAGAACTTGTTTTTGACACAGCTTGTTCTCGGTTACGTGGCGCGATGTACGTGAAACAAACTTTTTCCAATTGGTTGTTAGACAATAAACCTCTCAAGAACCAATTGGTACGACGTAAAGGGCATTTTATAAAAAAAAAAAACTGTGAGGTATATACTACATTATATTAACTATAGTTAAACAAGTTTTATGTTTTTTCGCGTCTTTATGAATTAAATGATAATCTAAATGTTAATCTAAATTCCAGCAAGTAATAGTGAGAACCGACTGTTCTTTCGCGTCATAGTTCGTATAAGTATTACTAGATGGCGCTTAAGTTACAAAACGCTTGTTACAGGACACGACAGTAGATGTCGCCACAATAAATAAATGTGAAAGGACCCGCCATTTTTGAACATAGGTATAAACAAAACCAAATAATAAAGTTAATAAAATTTAACATTTGGCTATCGCACCTTTAATTCTATAATTGATTTTTGGTGAGCAACGACACGCTAAAACGAATAGATTTGATTAAGCTTCTAACCACGCGGTCCATTTCGGGTCCCTTGGCAAGGTTGATCCGGGATTTCTGGGGCGCTTGAAGGATCCCTGGCCTCACTTGGCTAATTTTTCACGGGTAAGTTCTATTGGTATCTAAGCCGGTCAGGCGGGCGGGCTCAGCGCGGCTTTGCACGGGATTACTCGCGCGCTGAGCATCCGTGGGGAGCGTTAGCGGAGATTCAATTTGTTATTCCCATACTAACCCGCATGTGTATGGGACGTTCAATTACCGTTTATAAACTTAGTATTACAAGCTATTATATAACTTTCACTGTTCGTATGTATGTAAGTTGTCAGCATCAAAATTTGCAAGTTAATTTCCCGTTAATAGATTGGGCTGAAATTTGGAACAAATTTGTAATCTCGATATCTACATGTACATTTTATGTTTATTTTTACCAAAATCAATAAAATGATACCAAATTTTACCTACACTGGGATGCAGAGCATAAAGCCTATCTAAGCCAAAAGGTATCTCAAATGCTAACAAAAATCTGACCCGGATTCAATTCTCTCCTATTAGTAATGAATGACGTACCAAATAGCGACATCTCCACAACTGTAGCATGGCACTGTCCATATAGCGGCATCTCTTACAAAACATCTAGAACATCATCATCATCATCTGTAGTAGAATATTAAAAATGTTTCTTAGAAATTTGCTAATTGGTTTAATGACAACAGCTGCCACGCTAATGGCCTTAGAAGAATATTATGGAAGATTGTAGCTACTTGACATTGTTAAAAGTAGGTTTATTGGTGTCAAATTTCTTTTTCTGTACCCTCAACCCTTTTATCTCAAAATAAGTAAGTAAGCGAGCCTAACCAACTGTAACGTCATACTGGAATGTTTTCGTCGTACTACTGGAATGTTTTCCCTCCGACAAAAATCTAAAAAGGCCTTGTTTCCCGGAAGCAAGGAAATCCAACCCGTAGCGAATTGAAACTTCAAAGAATATCCATATCTCCGCAAAAGATAAATGGTAAATGACGAATTTTGCTCGTCGGAAAAGTTTAAAAGAATTCGCTGATTTTTGCGGTTTGGAACAAAACCCCTGCCGAGGTGAGAGAGAATTTTGGGAGGAACTAATTAAAGTGTCGGTGGATTTTCTCTTTCGGAATGAAAACGATAAATTGAGGATTTCTCCGTAGCAGTTTCTCGTGCTGGCTATTAAATACAACTTTTTAGCTGGTGCATGAAAAACATCGCTAACCGTGGCAAGTTATCAGCTTGCGTCGATATAAGGTTCAGCCGTTGCCAAATGCAGACGTTCCCGACCTAATGGTCCATTAAACCAGTCCAATTTGGAGCCAACGGTTTGGGCTAATGTTAAAAACTTTGCCCGTCGACACCCCCAAATCACTTGTGAAAATATTTATGACCGCCGAGGGAGACTTTGCCGCAAATCTCGGGATTAGGAAGACTGAATGAAAAACTCAATGTTTATACTCGATTAAACCGCCGATGCGTTAGGTCTGGAGTTCATTTCCTTAAACGCCCTTTGTTCTAGGGTAATAAATATAAAGTTGGTCAGAATCTAATTTCAGTTTTGCCTATTAAGGAAACTAATTAAAGTCTGGGCTTTGTGTGAATTTTAAATGAGGAGGGTTTAGTGCGCGGCGTAAATCTTGGACGCTAGAGTTATTGCACGCGTCGCTCGGCTCTCCAGGATTCTCGCGGCTGGAACGGCTTCCCTGAGGGTCCTCTCACCGCGAGACTTCACTCGATTATGGTCACTGAACATTGTACGGGTTGTTGGGAATCAAGAAGAATTTCTCACGTCGGGGAGGGCTGCATTGCCACTAGAGACAGTTAAACGGTAAACAAATTAAAAATTCACCAATAATGGATTATTGGATAATGCATATTCAAAGTTTTCTATTTGCAAGTTTATTGCACCGTTTGTGCCCAAATGTAAAAATGAATAAATGCAGCCTCACTCAACGCTGCTAATGCTATTTCTCGCAAACCTATCTTGCACAGTTATGGTGAAAATGCACCATTATGCTGCGAAAAAACATTCACCGCTGCTTGTAGTCTGCTCTTTCTTTCGCAGTCTGAGAAAAAGAGTCTTGACAGACAGAAAAACGGACGACGGAGTGATCCTATCAGCCGTTTTTGTTTTGACGTACGGAATCCTGAAAACAATGTGGTTGACGAGTTCTACAATTTTCCAGGTCAACTTGTGCCCTGGCTGTCCCCGGGGCTCCTAGCTACTACTAGTCCCTTATATAGCGTTAACCCACCCGCGCGCACGAGCACCGGGCAAACAAGTGTAGGTAGCTATACCGAGTCGCTTTGTAGCGCTCCCAGTAGACAAGTCATCAAGGTAAAACATCCTCTTTAATGTCATTCTGCCAAAGATTAACCAGTTTAATTTGTTACATTGATCTCAATTTTCAGTTCGTTAAACCGTTATTAATTACTTTATCCTCGTTGTAAAGGCTGTCAACCACGCTTTAGTGAAAGAGGCCACCGATTTCTGTGAAATCCGAAAACTTGCACTAAATATTAAAACGATTTTAGCGAATCGCTTAAGGCCGCTTCCTCACTTGGCGGTATGCTTGCAGTAAAACACGGAATCGGTAAAGGTTGCTAGGCAACTAGTGGCGTCTACCAATCAACGCGCACCGTTTATGGCGTCAGTAAGTTTAACTGCACGCATACCGCCAAGTGAGGAAGCGGCCTAAATTGGTTTAAATGCTTTTGCATTTTTGTTTGTAAGGTCGTGCGAATAGATTTGCAACTGACAAACTAACATTATACCTAATCACAAGTACCTTCAGTAAAACCATGCAATTTATAGTACTCGGTTATCGCTGTCACTCTCTTCGGCATCTGTCAGTCACACAGACTCTTCTATTATGGCCGAACCGATAAGCTTACTTTGGATTAAAATTTGACACATTTTGTAACCTACCTCCCGGTTTGAATATAAGGTTCGGCCTTTAGCCAGAGAGAGGGAACGTAAACAGCAAAGCGTACCTACGTACTATGAATTCTCTGGTTTGACTTATACGTACTTACCAAGACAGGTCTAAATAATGGTGCTGGGTATATACAGGGTTATTGGTAAGTCGACCTATTCCCGTTAGGAGGCGATAGGGGTGACCATTTGCGATAATTTTGATCCCCATATGCATTATGCAAAAGTGAACCATTTTTGAGTTATCGCGTTTTTTAGTTTTTTTTTTAAATTAGTCAGAAATTCAACTTGAAAAATTTATTACAAAAAAAGTATCAAATTAAATCTATTTTTTATTTCTGATTTACAAAATCAATTAAACACTGGTTATTTCTCAATATTAGAACAGTAATTATCGGTCCAAATTTAAAAAAGCGAGACGGAAAACGAAAATTTTTCAATATTTTTTTGCGATCGCTTTCCACTAAAATGCCTTACAAACAAAAAAAACGTTATAAAACTTGGCTTGCAGAATATTTTAAAAACTTAACTGTTTTCTTAGCTTTCCAAAAATGCATAACAACTAGGAACTTATTAATAAAAAAAACTGAAAAAAATCATCACAAAGGAAGCGGGCGGAAATTCGTATTCGAACTAAACTAAATTTTAGTTTAGAAGTTCTGACTCAGAAATGCAACTTCAAAAATTAAAATAAAAAAAATACCAAATTTAAGTCAACTTTTTTTTATTTGCTTTTGTACAAGATGAAATTGTTGTTCTTATGCAATATTAAAAAAAATATTATCTGTACACGTTTGAGAATACGAGGCCGAAAACTAAAAAATACATGTTTTTTTATCAAACTCCAACATAAATTACACGAAAACAGAAAAATTTACCAATACATTTGGCGTGCAGATAACACATAAAAAATTGTCGTTTTTCCAGCTTTCTAACGAGCTATTAAAACTAAAATGATTTTTGTTAAAGATTGCTTGAAAAAATTGATCACAAAGAAAGTAACAAGGAAGTCACGTCCGAACATAACTTAAAATTAACTAACTACATACATACATTCATAAACTCACGCCTTCATTCCCAAAGTGGGGTAGGCAGAGCTAAAGAATTACCAACAACTAACTAAATCTATCAAAAGTAACTGTTATACTCGTAAACACAAATAACAACAATAATTTCTGTAAAAAGTAACAAATTTAAAACTAATAAAATAAACAATTAAAATTTAAATAATCAGGATTTTTATAGTTCATTTTCAAAATGGCTACCTCCATTTCTTACGCAGATACGCATCCTTTTTCGTAACTGTGACTTATGTAGTTAGTTAATTTTAAGTTATGTTCGGACGTGACTTCCTTGTTACTTTCTTTGTGATCAATTTTTTCAAGCAATCTTTAACAAAATTCATATTAGTTTTAATAGCTCGTTAGAAAGCTGGAAAAACGTCAATTTTTTGTGTTATCTGCATGCCAAAATGTATTGGTAATTTTTTCTGTTTTCGTGTAATTTATGTTGGAGTTTGATAAAAAAAACATGTACTTTTTAGTTTTCGGCCTCGCATTCTCAAACGTGTACAGATAATATTTTTTTTAATATTGCATAAGAACAACAATTTCATCTTGTACAAAAGCAAATAAAAAAAAGTTGACTTAAATTTGGTATTTTTTTATTTTAATTTTTGAAGTTGCATTTCTGAGTCAGAACTAGTTTAGTTCGAATATGAATTTCCGCCCGCTTCCTTTGTGATGATTTTTTTCAGTTTTTTTTATAAATAAGTTCCTAGTTGTTATGCATTTTTGGAAAGCTAAGAAAACAGTTAAGTTTTTAAAATATTCTGCAAGCCAAGTTTGATAGCGTTTTTTTTGTTTGTAAGGCATTTTAGTGGAAAGCGATCGCAAAAAAATATTGAAAAATTTTCGTTTTCCGTCTCGCTTTTTTAAATTTGGACCGATAATTACTGTTTTAATATTGAGAAATAACCAGTGTTTAATTGATTTTGTAAATCAGAAATAAAAAATAGATTTAATTTGATACTTTTTTTGTAATAAATTTTTTAAGTTGAATTTCTGACTAATTTAAAAAAAAACTAAAAAACGCGATAACTCAAAAATGGTTCACTTTTGCATAATGCATATGGGGATCAAAATTATCGCAAATGGTCACCCCTATCGCCTCCTAACGGGAATAGGTCGACTTACCATTAACCCTGTATAACTATACTACATCGGAATACACGTTCCCTGACTCAGCTGTATTTGACCAGCCACTTGCGAGATATGTGCTGAGTTAACGAATATGAGTGAAGGCTGGAACTAATTAGCATTACAATATAATCATTCATTGCAGCGGTCTTCCGAATGTTGTGATAAATTATTCATCCACTCATTAGGGTTCTCATTAGATATTCGTTCGTTAGTGCACTTAAAATTAGGTAAATTTAGAGATGACGTTGGCTCCGGCTTTGGTTGTTTGAAGTTGGTATTTCCTTGTCTATTTTTCACCTGCATTAAATTAATTTATCTTTATGTTTAAATAAAGAATAAAACTTTATTACACGTAAAAAAAGCCTTTGACTTCTCTGTGAAAAATCGTGTGTTACGTTTTCTTTCGAATGGACAATTTTGCGACAGCTTAGTGCCTTCCAAATGTCTGACGTCTCCCCACACATGCTCGCTCGTAAAGAGCTACATGATTTCGCTTTGTAAACAAAAGAATAACTAACACACTTAATTGTTTGGGTTGTAAATACTTGGAGTTGAGGGGTTACCATGATATACTAAAGCAGTTCAGTATAAGTTGAGAGAAAGAGACAGAGCTGTATAACTGATATAGCTCTGTCCCTTTCTCTCAACCTAAACTGAACTGGTAACCACTCTAAAACGAACAAGATTCGTTGGCAGGCAGTGCCCCGTATCTTTACGAAACATTGGCACATTCTCGGTCACTTTAGCTAAATGTTCTGAAAAGCCAAAACTATAAATTTAGTACCAAGTTTTCATACGGAACGTTACGAGTTGTATACAAAGAAGGTTCCAGATTTTTGGCCAGGAATAACTCAATCCCGCGGGCAAAAACGCGAAGGCTGACCCTTGCCCGGCGTCCAACTATGATTAATGAATTCCTGCCTTTTACAGGCCACTATTGTCCGTAATTCGGCTTTGCTCATTTATGGAAAATATTTCTTGTTTCAGATCTGAAATTCCTACTGTCAAGTTGGCAGATTATTATTTGCCCTAATTAGGGACTAGAACTCTAATAAGTATATTGCCGAACCTAGTTCATTGTCAAAAGATTTTCGGGATCATATCGCCTTTGCCATGTAAATGTAATACGTCACAGGACTCACACAGGCAACATGGTTTGACCGTTTGATCCAGTATCGTAGAATTAGGACAATGATTGTGTAACCTAAAGTACCTATCGGTTTTTTGAGCACTAGAATCTTGTTTGTAACCTTACTTCGGACGGTTTATTTGCATTAACTTATTATTATGTACTTGTTTTGCTTTCGGGCAAAACTCGCGAGCTTCAACGAATTGTATCATAATAAAAATAAAAGCTAATCGGTTCACTTTGTTTCTTTAGTAGCTTTTCTCTATGACTCCGTTTGCATATAATTTATCGCTACGAAGTAGGTAGAAAAAACAGTGAAGAAAGACATTACAAGAAATTTACTCAGCAGTAAAAATCAAACTGGGATTATTTAGATTAAGACGTCGGCGATTTCTCGTCTCCTAATGGGGATTTGGCCGACGTCAAATTTCTTGGAATGAAAGGCCAAGATTCCCTTTGAGACGTTTAATTTACATAAGTAGCCCCAATCAACAAAAGGCATTATACGGGAAATAGGTACAGTCAAGTGCAAAAATATGTATTGAATGAATGCTCTCAAAATATGTTACTAAGTTCTTATTACACGGAAAAAGATGCATTGGGACATTTTTTTTTGAAATGTGCGTCTTCCCATATTTTTACACTTGACTGTTATATGCTTGTGGTTCTTGCCTTTCACGCCGGAGAATGATATAATTATTTATAAGTAGTATACGTTTTTAACTATATTGACGATTGTGTGATGACGACTCGTAGGCCTAGTTGGAGTAAGTAGTGTGACCCTGCCTAGGAAGCTAGCGGTCCTGGGTTCAAATCCAGGTAAAGGCAGATATTTGTGTGATGCGCGCGAATATTTGTTCCTGAGTCATGGATGTTTTCTATGTATTCGGGTTATATACGAGGGTGAATTGAAAAGTTTTGAGCCTGAGGTTGATAATGAAATTAAAAAGAAAAAATAATACTGGCACGTAAGACTTACATATTTATTTATCATAATGCACTATCTTTTGTTTTTCTTATGTCACAATTGCAAATTTTGTAATCGATTTACTAAACGAGGTTCGCGGTTTCCATTAGAATGGATAAAATTGAGCACCGTTCTGTCATAAAGTACTTACAAAAAAAAGGTTTAACGCCGAAGAAAATTTTTGAAGATATGTGCCATACTTTAGGAGAATCCGCTCCATCATATGCCACCGTAAAACGATGGGTAACAGACTTTAAACGGGGCAGAGAAGCAGTTGAAGATGAACCCAGGTGTGGTAGACCAATAACGGCTTCCACAGACGAAAATGTCAATAAAATACTAGATATGGTTATGAACGACAGGCGGTTGAAAGTTGCAGAGATAGCAGAGAAAATTGCCATTTCCTATGAGCGAGTACAGAACATAATCACCAAGGATCTTGGATTTTCTAAGGTCTCTGCAAGGTGGGTACCTAGACTACTTTCAGCTGAAAATAAACGCACCCGCCATACAGTGTCACAGGATTGTTTGGATCTGTTTCAATGCGACCCACAAGATTTTCTCGGTCGTTTCATAACTATGGACGAGACTTGGGTCCACCACAATACACCGGAGTCAAAAGTGCAGTCCAAACAATGGAAAAGGTCAGGGTCTCCACCTCCTAAAAAAGCTAAGGCAATTTTATCAGCGAAGAAGGTAATGGCTTCAGTTTTTTGGGATTGCAAAGGGGTCATCATGGTGGATTATCTCGAAAAGGGTAAAACCATACATGCTGATTACTATTGCACCCTCTTACAACGTCTGCGTGAAGAAATTAAAACGAAAAGACCTGGTATGATATCTAAAAAAGTGTTGTTACACCAAGATAATGCACCTGTCCATACTGCAGCGAAATCTATAGCACAAATACATAACTGTGGGTTTGAATTGTTGCCGCATCCACCCTATTCGCCGGACTTGGCCCCCTCTGATTATCATCTTTTCCCGAACCTAAAAAAACACTTGGCAGGACGGAAATTTTCGACGGATATTGAGGTACAAGAAGCTGTGACTGAATATTTCGATCACCTTGAAGATTCTTTTTTTTTACAAGGAATAATGAAGTTAGAAGCCAGATGGCAAAAGTGTATAGATCGTTTTGGAGACTATGTAGAGAAATAAAATTGTTATAAAAACTCAAGTATTTATTTTACAGGTTAGGCTCAAAACTTTTCAATTCACCCTCGTATTTCTCTATACATGTATTTATATCGTCATCTATTACCCAGTACAAGCCGAGCTTAGTTTTGACTAGTTCAATTGATGTGCCAATGTCCTCTGATATTAATGTATTTATTAAATTAATCAACATTAACTAACCACCTAATTCATAGATAAATACCCTCTATGTCATGGCGACCCCTTCTTTAAGAGCTAATATCTCTAGACCGTTTGTCCAACCAATTTTTATTAACCCTAGCTAAGTACCATCCAGATTAAACGAGCACTAAAAAATAACATCAGTTTAGGAGCTACGATGCCACAGACAGTCACACAGACACAGTTAATCTCATTACACCCCTTTTTTATTGTCAGGGGTTAAAATCGATTAGGCAATCATCAAAAAGAGGCAACGAGAAAAAAAAACTGGGTATGCCAATTTTGAGTTGCATTAAAACTGTATGTATACTTACTAATAATACAAATATTCTATAAGTTTCTGGATGCATCTGCTTGTAAACTGCTGCTAATATTTCGTTTACCACTCCCTTTGGGATTCCATTATATTCTAGCGCCTCCGCCCTTTTTTTTAACTTTACCACATCTCAAAATTACAATCACAATAACTACTTTACTTTAATTACAGCGTGCTATATCAGTATTATCCTGTTTCGGGGCACTTTACCGGCACCCTTGAGGCCCCCAGCACCCACCAAAGAAAGGGGGTGTTATCGCCCACTTTGAGAAAGACTGTTGTAAAGCATAACTTTTTGAAGGCTGTATGTACTCACGAAAAAGTCACGATATTCGTTTTTAAACTTCCGGACTTGTAGCAAAATAACTAAGTAATTAAAATTATAAAAAAATACACGCAATAAGAGAGTGTCTATTGACTTAAATACCTTTTACGAGATTGTAACATAAACTTTATAAAATTATCCGATTTAAGTATAAATTGAAATAAGTCTAAAAATAAACAGATCATAGCAACAGTTAATAAGACAGCATTAATTTTACTGAAATAAAGTATCTCGGAAACAAAGACAACAACAACACACAACAACGAAACAAGAAAACAACAAAACACACAAACAAACAAACAACAAACAAACAAACAACAAACAAACAAGAAACAAGAAACAAAACAAAAACAAACAAAAACAACAACAACAAGTGAAACAAGTGGAAAGAAGTGGTCTCTGCCTACCCCTCTGGGAAACAGGCGTGATTTAATGTATGTATGTATGTATGTGGAAACAAAGTTTTATTTTAATCCTATTTAGACAAGAAATATTTTGTCAATTCCTACTCTTTGTACGTCGACATTTTAATACCTTTGTGCTATCAGGCTACCAAACAAGAAAAAAGAAGGCAAAAAAAGGCGCGCAGTGCTTCATAGAAAAATGCAAATAATAAATTATACTTGCTGAGTCATTGTTTGTTAGTCTGTGGAGCATATAAGTGAGTTACAGTTAGTAAAAGAATCGAGTGGGCGGATCTGAATATCAAAGAGTTCCAGCGAGCGAGGCACTGGTGATGTTATTCTCCAAATAAACAAAGACTAGTTCATTGACGAGCTCTATAAAGAATACCAGACACACAGGGTCCATTTTTTTTTTTAAATGAGATGGTATGAACTACATACGTCTGCGAAGTATTGACAGGAGCGTCCTCTGCACAGAGATACGTTGAGAAACAGAGGGGAGCTCTTGCCATGCAGAGGAACACTTACACAGGCTGAAAAAAACCGGCCAAGTGCGAGGGACTCGCGCACAAAGGGTTCAGTAGGTACCATTATCTAAACAACATTAGCAAAAAACGGCAAAAAAACGCGTTTGTTGTGTGGGAGAGGGAGGGGTCCATATTGGCTTCGCTAAAGTTCATTACCCGAAATAGATTTTCCTAACGATTTGTACTCCTAATGATCACTGTTCCTAAAATTTTGTTTCCTAAAGTTTCCGTTCCTACATTTTATTATACTATTAACGTAGTCCATAACACTCAGTTTTCCGAAAGTTGATATTCCTAAAAATTTTACTCCTAATGATCACTCCAACAGCCAGAATAATGATCAGTTCCTAAAATTTTGTTTCCTAAAGTTTTCGTTCCTACAATTTATTATAAAATCTGTATGTGACTGACTCCAACTTAGCTCCGGCGCTGCGGGGAAAGCAACCCTTTCGCCCTTGCGTGACAAAGCACGGTCGCCCATACTCCACTCCGCAACTTCGGCTTGTTGGTCGCCTTCGGCGACCAGCCTCAGCCGCTTCGCTTCGCACGGCTCCCGAGCTTTGTCATGGCGGGCGAGGGCTGCTCTCCCTTCGCGCCTCCAGCTTTGCAAAAACACTCTAGGGTGCTCTGTGTCGGCACGCGTCCTAACCAGCGAGAGCCCTAGATTCTGACTTGCGCAGCCATATTCGATCACATAACATGTGTCATAATGGTACTATACCTATTCAAATTTTTCTAAGTCCTAAAGTTACAACAGTGAAGTTATTAATTAAACATTTCGGAAAACTGAGTGTTATGAACACTAATTTTTCAATGCCGATTATCAGGAACAGTGAAAATTAGGAGTACGAATCGTTAGGAAAATCTATTTTCGGAAAACTGAGTGTTATGGACTACGTTTATAGTAAAATAAACGGTAGGAATGGAAACTTTAGGAAACAAAATTTTAGGAACAGTGATCATTAGGAATTCAGAACTTTAGGATCAGAGTAGTTATGAGAAGTGATTATTAGGATGTAAATTTTTAGGAACAACATTTTCGGAGTTCCGATAATCGACATTGAAAAATTAGTTCAACTTTGGCGCACCCGAGAGGGAGCCCTTCCTTTCATATGTATTTTATTGTAATTGAAATATTTATTTTTAAAATGAACATATAACTAAATATTCTGTGAATCTTTCAAGCATTTACCTGTTGCCGTTATTAATATCGAGCACAAAATGGCAAATTTCAACTGTTTTTGGAAGTAAAGATAAGTATGAAGAGTCTTGTTTAGATCCAAGACTTGTACTATTAGCCTAGAGTTAAGTTTGGGACTAGGTCATTGTGTAAGATAACCTCCATATTCCTATTATTAAAAAAAAAACTGGATAGGCCTTTTGAGCCGTTAGTAATACCAGCCTAGTTTAACCTACATTGTATAAAATAATTGAATTATTTAAGCGAATTTAATTACTGCCAATATTGTATTCAGCGAGATTTAAAAGGCTAATACAGTGTGACGTTCATTTCCATTTTGTTTTTGACAGCTTGAGTCGGAATGCTAATCGGAAGGATTTTATGAATTATTCAATGACGAATTCCATCCCTCCCATTAATTTACTCGTTTACTTTTCGACGAGTTGTTTTCGTTCTTTCAATTTTGTGTCAAATTTTAACAAGGTGATTTTATGGTATTTCGAGTGTATTTCGAATGTTAGCTCGTGGTTTTCGGATGGATCAAGTAAGGTGAGGTTTTTATTCATTAAGTCTAATCTAAAACATTATAATGGCGATGGTGTTGTGTGCTTTGCAATTGATATCCCGTGATATAAACCGTTCATATAAACAAACATTTAGTATAAATCCACCAATAGGAGAGCTGCGCTGAGCTAGGGTAAGAAAATTAAGTAATCTTATTGGTGGATTTTTTTCATTCACTGACTCTGAGAGACACTGTTTGACGCCATAATACCTTATTCTCTAAAAAGGGCGTGAGTATTTAATTTTCATAAAGTAAACACGATTTAATATGTAACTCAGATACTTGTTTATAATAACTTTTACACAAAGGATTCAGTTTAGTTGCAGGTGCATATCCGAAGCTTAAATTGGCGATGTACAAAGTTCAACACTACTGTAGGAAACTGAAACATTACCTAAAGTTACTGTAGTGGTGTGCGACTTGTGCGCGATTCGAGTTATGTCTAATATTATGTTGTGTAAAATAAATAATAAAAATAAAGCAAAATTAACAAAATAAAACTCAATAAGTAAACTCAAACGCATGCAGGATAATCAAGAAATGTTATAAAAAATATTGAAAAATAAATAAATATATATGTTACACAAACTACCCGCCCTGGCTTCGCTCCAGTTTAAAACAAAATATAAATACATACATTAAATCACGCCTGTTTCCCAGAGGGGTAGGCAGAGACCACTTCTTTCCACTTGCTACGATCTTGACAAATTTCTTTCGCTTTTTCCACATTCATACATCGAGTCATGCACGCACGTCGGTTTCGGTACTTAAGATTCGGGCCTTTTCCAGTATTTCTCCGATTTGACTCGAAAAAGTACGCCTAGGGCGACCCCTTCCAACCCGTCCACTCACTTTCGATCTGTATATCTCTTTCGTCAATCTTCTTTCATCCATCCTTTCCAAATGACCGAACCATCGAAGCATGCCTTTTTCAATCATAGTCACTACATCTTCTTTTATTCCACATTTATCTCTGACTTTTCCATTCCTTACTCTATCAATCAGTTTCACACCACACATACTACGCAAAGAGCGCATTTCAACTGCATAAAATAGCATTATAATATTAGCCAGTGATTATACAAAGCTCCTTTTTAGTAAAATACTTCAGTCATCCTAGAGATTACCTACCCCCAAAATTCTAACAAACAAACCTTCAACTTTACCTCTTCAGTTAGTATAAAAATATATATCATAATTCCCAGACAGGGTTCCCTACCAATAAATACATATGAAATTCCTCAATGCAGAAGTCATTAAGCTAGCTTCCGCTCAGGTGGTACGGTATTTTATATTACTTTCTATTCACAATCGTCGCTTTTCGTCTGTTTTTATTTTTTATGGCTGGCAACAATGGCCGCTGGATCCATGTGACGGACTCAAAGGTACCACAATAAAATACCTTCCTTTTGTTACGTGGATAGATGCTATACCTGAATTGAATTTTATCGCTTTTTTACCACCTACTGGAAGAGCGTAGCGCTTACTAATAGAAAGTATGTCGAACTATTTAAAAAAGAGGATATTATTATTAATGCTTGTTAAAATGTGACGTAGGCTGAACCTAACGTATATTTTGTTCCTAAAACAATTTTTGCCTTTTTTATTTTCAGTTTCGGGTCAGATCAGTTGTTCAAGTGTTCAACCCATTAGGAAAAAGATCGTGATGGGATAGGATGGATGTAGAATGAAACTTCAAAAAACCTCTTAAATATTTACTAAAGGGAATATTCATGACTTTTTTTCATACTTTCAATAACAGCTGATTCATGTAACAAACAGTAAAAAAAAATCATTTTTTGAATAACTATGAAAATAACCAAGATATAAGTCAACAAAGATTTGTTTTTGTTTTTTATTCTAGCAAGAGAATTAACATGGAGTTTATATGGCCGACCTGTTACATGACGTCATCTCTCAGTCTAATCGCTGTCTACGAGCAGTTTAAAAAAAATGCTTGTGTCCTCTTGTCTTTTAGTGTATTTTCATATTTTGTTCAGCAATTCGATTTAAAAAATCCATGCATACTTTCTTTTTGTGTATAATTCTTTTAAATCTCGACTAAAGAAGTTCTGGCTTGACACTTCTATTTAAACTTTTTTGGTTTTTCCTGCTTATTTTGTATATTTATTTATTATATTGAATACATGTATATATGTATATATATTTTGGATTATGTTTAGGTAAGTATTTTATATATTGATATTTATAGAAATTACTTTTAGTGTTGTACTTATTTGGCTATACGTTGTAAATTAATTATTTCTCAATCGCTCAAAGGTTAACTGGAAGAGATTCCTTAAAGGGATAAGTTCGCCTTTGTACATCCCTGTTATATTTTTGTCTATTTTATAATTGTTATCTCTTGTTTGTACAATAAAGTGGTTACATACATACATACAATTGTGTGTGGAAGTGAGATGCCAAGTCATCGCTTAATCGTGTGCACTCCAAAGTCGTTCGCGATTCGCGAAGTTTTCAAGTTTAGAATTGAGGCCTGCTCGCTCCCGTTGCTTCCTATTACCAAGTTTCCAACAGACTAACCCGTACAAAGTCGAAATGGCATTCGAAGCGAAATAACGACTGAAATTTGTGAGTGTGTCAACGTGGAAGTAATTTCAAACACATACTCATAATATACGTTGTTAATGCTCTTGCTTAATGTGAATATAATTAGTCTATTAACATCATAAAATATGTAGGTCCCCTTTGTTCATTCCTACTCTGAAAATATTCTATTTGAATTTCTGTGTTTTGTACAATAAAAAGTTTACATACATAAGTAAATGAATAAAATACGCAGTCGTTGAAAAATGACAACTCGGTTAGCACATTTGCTTCCACGTAGCTACGCGCTACGCTCGTAACCTAATCCAGTGTGTTCCACTTTGTAGCCAAAACTGCCTACGAATAGAGAACCCCACTCACCTAGCGGGTCGCTGGCACTGAAAGTGTTAGCCTGATTTACATAGGTTACTGGTCCGGCCACGTAGCTCGCGGTCCTTTGTTCGATTCCTGGTATGGTCACATATATTAGGTACATACATACATACATATATTCGTATGAGTATGACTATTCGTTCCGCGCCGTTCGCGCAGAAATTTCTTAATCGCTATTACATGGACAATCTCGTTTTCAGCTTTAGCTATCTCTGTAAAAAATGAGTTTCATATACCAGGTAGCTAAAGAGCATTGACATTATACATTTGACTGTGTCACGGAAGGTACAGTACCCCAAAGAAAATGATAAGCCGTTTACTACACTGTCATAATAAACTTCAAACTGAACATCTAATGAGAAGTGTGTTAATAACAATGGCAGTCACAATGACAAGGTTCTAAGTATGCTCAATATTTTTATTAGGTGACTGTACGGTCACGAGCGTTCATTTGGGATCCATTTCAAGAAAAATATGCTTGAAGTCGTCAATGTCATTAGAGATGTCAAGCATTTGTAACTTTTAGGAAACTCAGGTTGAGTTTCCTAAATCCTCTATTGTTGTAGAATGTCAGATTGACTTTGGACCTAAGGTGGGTACCAAATTAAATCTCGTGACGGAACATGATATGTGTTACTCTGCCGTAATTCCACTCAGAATATTACATCATTTCATCATAACAAGTAATTAAAGTTCGTAATGGCATTGTGCATTATTTTAATGATTCCAAAAACAGTATCAAACCGTTTATTGTCATTTTACTTGTAATTTCGCAATTCCCAAAAGTAAACTTGTAAGTCCCAAATGGAACCCGGGTTCCTGATAGCGCCGGTGGAAGTAAAATTGCTATAAATTGTAGAGCAATTGCAATTTGCAGCTGTATGTGTATAGTCTTGCAGCGGACTTTCAAAGACTTTTCTTTGTACCATTTATCTGCAACGAGACTACCCGTCGATTCAATACCGTCCGAGGAAAAGTAGTTTTTAACTGCCAATTATTGCAAATGGTTCATTTAGGTCTTAATAAATCGAATTATCTAACAAACGACACTAAGGCCTTATTGTGTCATGGCAACAGTTTAAACTACGAGTATTTCAATCGTCAGGTAAAAGTATGTCGGTTAACGATTCATTTTGTCATGTTATTTAATATAAAGTTACGTGTGTACTGTGAGTGTGTGTGTGTTTATGCAGTATGCAAGCGTCATTAAAAAAACTAGAGGTGCCTGGGAAAAGACCGAGTTCTATCCTAATCGGTAATGCCATATTACTTTGACAGTTTTCGTATAGTCAACATTATGATAGCTCTTACATGAAAAAAGCAATATGGGCAATGGAACAGCAGCGAATGCGTTACATAGCCCTACGCCCTACTACTTAATTTGACAAGTATTACAAATATATGTTTTGAATTGAAAACAGTATCCTGTAGTAATATTGAATTAAAGCCGTCATTCTTCAAACAAGTTTCATTAGGTACCTTAAAATTCCCCTTTTACTCATTTCATTAAATTTTCACGATGGAAATGATACTTTCTTTTGATACAAGAGCAAAAACCCGCGTCTTTTCACGCAGTTGGATAAAAAACGGTTTAATTCAATTTAACGAAGTACTGGCTGAATATAAACGCTGCTCATCAACTCGCCATTTAAATAGAACGAAGAAATCGAGGATAAAATCTCCCCGGTCAACTCATTGTTCGAAAACTTCCAATGAATTTAAAGAATGCTCGAAGAGACTTATAACTGGTTATAAGAGCTCTCATGCCCGGATAAGGGCCTTCGGAACAGAGATTATGATGGGAAAAGTATAATTTCGTGATTGACTTATTATTATAATGCGGAGTTTGGTGAGTCTGCGCTAATTGATTTTATTTGAAGCGATAAGAGCGTTCAAACTTGATTGGCAGTGTAATTAAACTCTTAATTTTATAACCCATTTTTAATTGCTATATTATTGCGTAAAATTTCAAATTTCTCTGTTGTTTTATTCAAGTTCTATTTTTATTATCTTCGCGTACAACTCTTTTATTCCTTTTAAATCAGGTATCAGATATTATTCAATTTCGTATCAAAAATATCCAAGAAATGATGTAACGGTAGATCGAATTTCATCCTAATCCGTTCAGCCATTTATGCGTGATTGAAAGACCAACATCCAAATATCCTTACAAACTTTACTTAATCTTAATAATGTATGATGGTGCGGAACCCTTCAAGTGCTTGTCCAATTTGCTCTTAACCGGTTTTTTCCTACGCAAGTAAAATGAGAAAATAAATTGAAAGTTAGACATCTCCATACCTTTCGTGACACATACATTTACACACGAACATGAACTTGAATAATCATGAGAAATGCCAATTGCCGAAACGAACGTGTTCCGTAGAATCTAAATTCCGAAACCCGCATTGAAGTTTGAATTTCGCCACACGAGTTCATTGTGGACAGTCGGGGTTCACGTCCCGGGCCGCCATGTTTATTTATGACAAGCGTAAAAATACTGTCCAATACAATCACAAATATTTTTGACAGTTGAAGTTAAAAATGTAGTGTAAGATGAGAAATAATTTTCTCGCTGACTGTACTTTTTATCAAAAATCTGTGAAAGTCGATTGTCATCACTCAAAAAGTTGGGTGAGGTCTCCTAAGATCATTTTCGCGTGGCAGCAAGGGTTCTGGTAGCTGCCCATAATGCCCCATCTCAACTTTCCACCCTGTATAAGTCAGTGAGTCAGGTTTGCCTTTCATATATATAGATAACGCGGATAAGTCGAACTATCTCACGTGTTTTACTCAAGCAAGGGTAACAAGCACAAAGGGTATTGGATAAGAGGAAAAATGTGTCAATTCTTGTGCAACCGGAGCCGACAGCCGCCGACGGCGAGGAAAGGCAAAGCATTCGGAACGACTGAAAGCTTATCCGGGCCGTATTCATCTCATTAAAAGCACGACCTTTTGAGAGACTTTTCGTGTAAGCTCTTTACCAACTACGCTTTAGGGGGCTAGGTAATAGTTGTTTAAATGCTTAGAATAGTTCAAATGTCAGTAAGAATAACAGACAGTTCTTTTTATGTATATTGGGGACAATCTCACACAAATTGACCTTGTCCCAAACTAAGCTCTAGACAACGATAAACTTACTGGGTTTCTCAAAAAGTATTACACTAAAGGCCTGTTTCACAATCGACAAGTAAATTTATCTGCCATTTAAAGTTGGCTCTCTCCTTGTCTATTTTCAAGTGCAAGAAAGAGAAAGGGCAAAATTTACGTGTCAAATATGCTCTACTTTTCGATTGTGAAACAGGCAGTAACAGTATTAGTGTTTTGTCTCATAAATAAAAGTAAAAAATGAGACAAAACACTAATATTATTAGACTAATACCTTTTGAGAAACGGGCGCCTGATGTATGGAACATGTACAGTCAACCAATTTGATTCCTAGGCCACTATGGACTTTGTCAACAACGTGACGTTGTAAACCAAATCATAGGAAGTCTCTTACGTTTTGGATGACAACGTCACTTTAACATAGTCCAAAGTGGCCTAGAAATCAAATTGGTTGACTGTACATAGAAAATAACCTAGGCTCAGAAATAAATAATCACGCTCATCACAATAATATCTGTCCTCACCGGGATTTGAACCCGGGACCGCTAGATTTGAAGGCAGAGTCACTACCAACTAGGCTAACGTGTAGTCAATAATTCATATTAAGGGACAGTCTTACATATATTGTCGTTTTTGAATTAATACTTGAAATGGTATTGTCAATTGAAGAGTGTGCAGATAAATAAAAATACGTGCTCAATCCTATTTTAATAGCGATTATATAACGCGTTACTTTTTAAAACTTTTGCATAAGAATTCATTAAGGAGCGACTTAATTGTCATTAGACCGACTTGAGTGAGGCCGGAAGTTATCCTAAATTAAGCTAATTGCCTGCTTAAATGCTTCCGAGTAGTCTTTCCATTGTGTTCAGGTGTGGGAGTAAGAAAGCAGGTAATATGACACAGGCATTCCATCATATTATTCCTTAGAATAGACAACGCATTGCAATCTTGGGACAGTTGTCTTCAGAGTTCATTCACCATCAATGAGTCTGAACAAGTTTCTTTACGCTAACGTAAACAATTTTCGACAACTGACAAAATGTATGGAATTGACGTAAACGCTCGGTGCGATCGTCTGACAGCTTACGTCACTCCTATACATTTTTGATAACGATAATGGACGCCGAATGCAGCTTGTCTTGGGCCTCAGGTATCTTGTGTGCTTGTTTGTCTTCTTCATACTATCTACGATATAAAATAAAACCGTAATACAAAGTTTTGCGAGCTACTTACCAACTAAACGTAATCATGTTTAGTATTTCCCTTTTCAAATTGATAAACAGTTGAACCGACGAACGCTTTAGAAGACTTTATTCAGTCTAACGACTTTCAACAAAGTACTAGAAATTAGAGCCTCCAGGGTTTCTATTTTAGGCAGTGAAATAATATTGCCTTTGAAGTGTTACAAGTGTCGTATTCTCAACCTTACGATACCTTTTACTACCTTCTGCCCACGTCGTCGTCTGCGTAGACTTCGATTATCTTCATTCCCTTGGAAACTTAAAATTTTCCGTGATGAAAAGTAACCTGCGTGTTAATCCAAGGAATAAGATATCTCCATTCTAAATTTCATCCAAATCCGTCCGTTGCAGCGTGAAGGAGTAACAAACTAACACGCACTCACAAACTTTCGCATTTATAATATTAGTGGGATATACTTGACAGTAATGGCGGTCAAGTTTAAAACAATAATATAATATGACAAAAGCACAGAAGTAAATGACACAAAGGTGTCTAAAGAAATTAGGACAGGATTAGTGGAGACCACTTGATTCCAATTGTCTATTGGTTCCTTTCAGCTGTTCAAACACGCTAATGAAAATATAAAGTAATTTTTATCTACAACAAACAAAAAGTCGCACCTAAAAATCTGTCTTCTTAGTCCCTGAATCTGAATTACGAATCGCATTATTGGCAAGAAGAAAGATTCTCCGAAACGTAATGGCATTCTTAAGTCAGTCAGCGTTAATTTACGAAAAAGTCGCTTTCTACGGCCTTAAAATAGAAATACACCGCCATTTTGCAACGTAGTCTTTGTAAGTTCCGTCTCTTTCACATGACTTTTAACCAGTGCGAGAGGAAGAGAGCTGGCGGTAGTAAAGTTCGGAATTTGCGTTTAAGTCACTTTGCTGAAGGAAGTAAATCTTTGCGAATAAAAGATTACACAGTTTATTTATACGCTGAGGGTGCGCTGTGTTCACAAAGCAACCAGTTTTTTCAGCGTTAGATTCAAAGGATTTCGTATCGGGCAAAGTGATGACCTAATTCTTCGTTTTTTCAAGGGACTTGTACTGACCCGAGGCAGAGCACGCCGCGCCGTAAATCTGAAAAGAAAATACAAATTCTTAAGTAAAAGGAACGCGTTGAAGTAAAATCCTATTGAGTCTCTTACAATAAATATTTAGTCGTTACATTTTGCTCAAGATCTTGAAATATTAATGTTTAAGCTGGAGCTATAAATGGAATTTTGTAATGAATACCTTTCAGGAATCCATTTGAGCAGTTATGCCTAATCTTTTAGCCACTAATTAATACCAAAAAAATGTATTGAAATGTTTTTAACAAATATTCTTTTTGACAACTCTAAAAACAACGGCTTTCAAAGCCATGAGCTACGAGCTCGTAGCAGGTGTCACTCGGCTTGATACGCAGTCGTAGCTTTATCGTCGCGCTACAACTTGTAGACTGGGTCTCTATTCTAGGCGGTAACAACCATATCGTCTTTGAACTGTTATCTTATTGTCGACATTTTGATAGCTCTTATTTACTTGATATTAATGGCGGCCGAGTTAAAAACAAAACCATAACATGTCAAAGACAAGACAATAAACGGTTCAAGTAAATCCAGAGATCCCTACATAACGTCACAAACTTTACCTCTTTGTAATATTACAAATAGTATAGACTATTGCCACTTCTCCCCATAGGTGTACAATATTCCCTCCAAAAAATGGTGGGGAATTTTGTATGGACCCCATCCCTACCCTCCAACAGTCACGGGGTACATGTCAATAATGTTCATTAGAACCCACAACAACCCGTCCCAACATCACAAACGCCGTCATCTCGGTGGTGGGTCGTCACTGAGATACTTACCCCATACTGTCAGAAATTTATATTAGCCTACCCTTTTTGTAATTCCCATTTCCATTTGAAACCACTCGTAATTATATCAAACGTGCGAAACACCTGATGAAATTCAGTGTGTTTGTCCTGGAAGGTTCTAACCGCGGGCTGCGGTTATCGGGCCCGACCGATACTGCTCCGGCTCCTATTTATCGACGGTCTTGGTTTCAGCGGGGTGATTTATGCAAAAACAAAAGAGCATCGACGGTGGATCTTCGACCTTGTTGATCGTAACCAGAAATCGTCGCAGCAATAAGTTTTTATAACTTAGAAAAGCTGTACTGTACGACTTGTTACCCTGCAGCATTAGACTTGAAGAGTTTCTTTTAAATTATATTCGTTTATCACCTGTATCACTTGTCCGAAAATTCTAATGAAAAAAGTTTTTTTTTCCGAGACATGCTATTACTTATTCTGTGTCTGAAATCCCATACGATGTCTACTTCTTCTGTCTGTCTGTCTGTCTGTTATTTACTTTTGCAGAACACTTTCTCCAGCCCATTTGTTACCCATCCCATCCCCAAAGCCCATTTGTTATGATTATGACCTATATTTCATTTATTAACGGTTGTATTTATGTATTTACCCACGTTAAACCCGTCAAGGCGCAGTATCAAGTAACCGATATTGGCGGTTTAATGCCGGTTCGATGAGCTTGAATTAATCAAGTCTTCTCCATTAACACTGAAACGTTAATTGAATAAATTAAATACTCATCGAAGCGAAGATTCAATTCTTCATTATAACTGTCTCCTATTCCGCATTCATGGGTTTTCTTTTTATCCCGCGCCTCCGTAATTCTCATTTTCACTCGTATGTTTTTTTGCACGTACCAAATTCGAAATACGTAAGTCCAAACGCAAGACCACTCCAAATTGGATCTTTGTAAGCGGGAAACAAAGTTTAAAATGATACGAATCTTATGTGTAGTTGTTTCCTTTTATTTTTTTCGATGTGAGTTTTGTACGCTCTCCCCAGGGGGCAAATATTTACAGCTTTCTTATAAAGCAGTGTATAATAACAAGGTAATTTATTTCGCGCTTCAGAAGCGGGCAGATATTGCGGGGAAGAAACGTATTTATTTCACTCTGATTATTTTATTTGATGCGTATCTGACATGCTTTATCCCGGGATAGGGAGGCATGTCGTTATCAGCCGTCATATGGCGAAAACCTGAAGGCAAACACATCCTTTTCTCGCATCACTGTTACTTGGGAAAGTATTACAAACAGAAATCGAGAATTTCATTTCTTTTCATGTGTTTATTAACTTA
Organism: Acleris laterana; assembly: GCA_963966035.1. Lineage (NCBI taxonomy): Eukaryota > Metazoa > Arthropoda > Insecta > Lepidoptera > Tortricidae > Acleris > Acleris laterana. The sequence goes on along the minus strand of OZ014442.1, from coordinate 15,117,844 downwards.
TAATATTATAATGTAACTAACTGTGAAAACAAAGCAACCAGACAGTGTACAAAGTTACTTTAATATTTATAATGGTTCCCCTATGGAATCCTTAATCGTCATTTGTCCTAATACATCGTTTGAACGAATTTTCATTTATCTTAAAGCCATTTCCGCTTCAATTTTATAACTTTTAGTGTTGTTATAATACAACCCTAACCAGGCCGGTGACACTCCACGCTATCGCCTTCAAAATGTGCTGCCCCTTGCAAGGGGCGAATCAGTTGAGTGTCACGCGAGCGCTCGTCTCGACGCGCGCCGCCGTGCGCTGCCAAAGTTTTTGTTTGAATACGCACTTATACGAATATGGCTAATCGAAAAGGCAAAAAGTACTCCATCGCATACGGGTGCATAAATAATAACTCCAATGTAGAACTATCTTTTTTTAACCTGCCTCAGCATGCCGAAAGGTATTAATAACTTCGATCTAGATAGGTAGTTACGAGTAGCTGGACTTAATTACTGACACAATCAGTACCTACAGTTTTGAATACTCGACGCGAAAAGAGCGGTATAATATTATTTATTTTAGTAACGACCCGTCCGCAGTTTCGCAGTTTTCAACTTATTCGGACCAAAAACCAGTTATCTACTTGCATTAAACAGCGTTCAGTGTAAGTAGATCTCCCAGTAATAGTAACTGCCTGCTAAAGCAAGGTCAGCATGTGCTGGTTATTAGGTAAACACAACACACAAACAAGTGGCAGCTTTTCTAAGTAACGGAGTAGGTAACGATAGTGTTTGAGTTTATAACGAACAAAAAGTATTAAGGTCTATATCGAAGATATTGTATGTTAACAACAAATTTTGTAATGCAACATTTACAAAATTAAACTTCAAAGTCCTTACAATAAATGGTTGAGTCAGCTCCTAGACTACTATTCCAGTACGGGTAGGACAAGTTGTATTTTTTCGCTTGTCGCTCAGACTTGATTTGTTTATTTTATTTATTTATTTATTCAATTAGACACACCAATATAAGTTGTACAAACAAATACAAATACAAAAGGTATGTATAAAGAAAATAGTTAAATAGTACCAATTACAGGCGTGCAACAGTATTAGCACAGTCGGGATTCAATAAAACTAAAAATTAAGCATTTATCACATTACAGCAAAATGAAAAAAATAAATTACATTAACACATATTTTGAAGTCTAAGGGCCTGTTTCACAATCGACAAGTAAATTTATCTGTCACATAAAGTTGTCTCTCTCCTTGTCTATTTTCAAGTGTACGACAAAGAAAGGGCTAAACTTATCCGTCAAATATGCTTTACTTGTCGATTGTGAAACAGGCGGTAATACTAGTAAACTACGTCTTATTAGTTAGATAAAAAGGGAGATCGGAGCAAACAACAAACAAGTCGCGGACAACTTTTGCTAGCCCTCCAGGTATGAACTATTTTTTCTAGTCATTTAAGTAAGAACTACATAAGAAAACTACAAATGATCATAAATTCATTTTGTTTTCTTACAACTGCCACGGAAAAGTAATAGTACAAGTAAGCGTCAGCCCTGGGAAGTGGGCGGAGTCAGTAAAGCTAATGACGCGCGAAATAATACAGACTCTCGCGGCGCAGATTTAAGGTGCATTTTGCCTCGTTAGGGGCGCCCCCACTATTGATCGCAATAATGTAACCAAGGTCACTTATGTACACGCACTTGTATTATTATCGTTCCCGCGTTCTGAAAAGGTTTAAATTCGCATGTTTGCTGTCACAGAGAGTCGCTTCTGTACTTGTACTATTACTTATTCTGTGCCCTAACCTAACCGAATCGCAGATATAATTGGACAACTTAAAAAGTTGCGGGACACACATCTGAAAACCAGTTTAGGGCAAATTTAAATTCGGACAAATGACGTGTTAGGACAAACGTTGTTAGGGAGTCTGAGGGATACCCATTTACAAATTTACAAGATTAGTATGGATGGATTGTACATTTTGTAAAAACTATGCTACGCTCCCCACAATTTTATGGTAAAACGGAAGAGATCCGAAAGGCTAGATCTAGGTAGTTATCAAATAAGTAAGGCTGCGATCATCGCGGTTAATAAATGTGAATATAACATCTCTGTCACTTTCCGACAAGTATGCAAGTGCGAGAGTGACGGAATTTTATCTACAGCGATATACAGGGTGTTTGGCAGTCGGGTGTAGGGGTTTTAAGGGATGATAGTAAGGGTCATACTGAACATTTTTGACCACATTTACTATTATGCTAAGTTTCACGGTTTCCGAGATATTGATCATTTTAATAGGATTTTTTGTCATTTTTCCTTATGTCCGTGATACGAAAAACCCCTTAATTCAAGTATTAATAAAAAAAAAAAAACAGTGTTTTCTTGCATGACTTGAATCACTATGAAATAAGGAAGTTTTAAAGCTACATGCCATTTTTTTTTCCTTACAACTTTTTGAGTAACCTCACAAAATTGGTTTTTCCATACTTGGTGAAAAACAAACGCGGGGTTCTCTTAGTATGGAGAAAGTAACTCTTGCGCGTTTACTCAAAAAGTTGTAAAGAAAAAAAAATGGCATGTAGCTTTAAAACTTCCTTATTTCATAGTGATTCAAGTCATGCAAGAAAACACTGGTTTTTTTTTAAATTAATACTTGAATTAAGGGGTTTTTCGTATCACGGACATAAGGAAAAATGACAAAAAATCCTATTAAAATGATCAATATCTCGGAAATCGTGAAACTTAGCATAATAGTAAATGTGGTCAAAAATTTTCAGAATGACCCTTACTATCATCCCTTAAAACCCCTACACCCGACTGCCAAACACCCTGTATTTCAACTGCAGTAAGGGATAATATCGCTAGTGGATATGAAGTCAAATTTAAATTTAGTTTCCAATGTTTCCAAGTCTTGTATATCCGTCCTTTTTTTAATTAAAAAAATACGTTCCTTTGCATCATGTGATTAGGTTACAGTACGACAATTAAAGCGTTATACATGTAAACATACATTACAAGTAGGTAGTGTAACATTACATTGCAGTTTAGTGATGATAGGATGCTGTGCAGCTCTTTCTTCCATTCTTTTACCTACTGCCAAGCAGCAGTGTTCGCATTGATGTGTTCGGTATCCGGATAATGCAATCGGTAAAATTACCAGCTTAGTGTCATTCCATCTTGGTCATCAAGGTTGGCCACGCATTTGCGATCTTAGGATTGCAGTTTTAGGTGGCTGTTAGCTCGTTTGCCTCACCCTGCTATAAAAAAAACCATCTTTTCTCAATTTACAAACCGGTTTATAGGCTAAAGCAAGCAGTATTTCATTAATTATACAAACAAATTACACGTAAATGATTACACATGGGTAACCACACCCGAATGTTCCGCTGTTTGAGTTCTCCGTTTGGGTTAATCTAATACCAAGCTTACGTTACGTTTACGTGTTAAATCTGTACGGATCTCTTGAAAATTGCTAGTTTACTTTTACTTTGGGTCGGATGCAAAATATTTAATCAAAAGCGGTTTGATAAAGAGAAAGTTATAATATGAATAATTATTTTGATAGGGTTCTCTATTTATTTTTTTGTAAATTAAAATAGCTAGTGACATGCGCAACGTTAAGACTAATCTAACGCCCATGCACCATATATGAAGGTCAAAAGCATTACCCCCTTCTGTCACAGTCGGTTAAGGAGTATACAATTTTGAACAGGAGAATCCTTATTAACTCTAAGACGATAAATTTAACGGCCAGATATTTTTATTAGTAGATTGTAAAAATCGGAACTAAGGGGCTTAACTAGGGGATGAAAGTTTTTAGAGCAGTTCATCAATAGTTATTTGTTATACAAGGGGGGAAAGTTGTATTTTACCTGCGAGTGTTCATTTGAAATGCGAACGAGTGGTTCAAAAATAGAATCCTGAGCGTAGCGGGTGTTTCAACACACGAGACGTAAAATAACTTTTTACCCGTGTATTTATATCACAAAACTTTTCACCTCACTACAGCGAGGAAAATAAGAAAAAGTGTTTGTTTGCATTTTGCACGGTTTCCCGTAATTCCACAGGTGGTAATACGTCTTCGTCACTCGGATCTCTCATTTTTAATGACAAAACAAACTAGAGAAACATGCGAATATTTAACGTTGACGGCTTAATTGAAAAGTTTAGACTTAAGTTAAATGTATGCCTCCAAATGTGTGATAAAAAAACATTACTTCTTTGTTTCTTTGCATCTTTCCTGTGATGTTGCCGATGGGTAATCCTGTCGGGCGCTCCGCTAGTCGTTGTACAAACGATGACAACGATATAGAATTAGAACCTATACTACTACCTAGACACTAGGTACTAAAATTGTATATAAGGTATAATATATTTGCAGTAAACGTCTGTAAAACAGACCATTTTAATATTATACAGGGAGTATAATGTCGTTGTTCCCACAACGCTAATCTGTGACAAGGCGGGAATTAAAGCGATGCGTGGGCGACAGGCTGTCTGGTGGTTTTATTACAAACACGAGGTGGAGCTCTTGTTAACAACGCGTGCGGGCTCTTCGCGTCAGTTATACTTATTTCATATAAGTAGGTATATAGTTAAATGATGTCGCCTGTCGGCTAATATCCAGTGTCCAATATTCAATGTGTAGAAAATAAATGTACCTAAACACATGCCGCCGGCAACTTCTTTGCTCACTTCCTTGTCTGTCTATTGGACTATTCAAAAATAGCTCAGAACTGAATGACAGTGCATTGGTAGGGGAAAAAAAGGCCTCATTTTTTGAAGGTTAGGTTATTTTTATAAGCTTATCCAACTAGTAGTACGAGTATTTAAATATAATTATTTGATTCATTAACGGACCAAGATTTACACAATTGAGAAATGGAATCATTAGAACACTATTGCGTCAAGAAGTCATATTTAACAGTCTAAATAATAATAAATACCAAACTAAAGCAAAATGTCACTTAAATGTATGAACGTAGGAAATAAATGGCTTTTTGTCGTAAAGTTTCTATCTAATTTAGTTGATAACGGCCAAAGTATTAGTATAGTTCACTACATTAACAAATGGCCGGTCCTGATAGCACGTTTCGCTCGCCAACTTATCTCCCGCTGCCTGGCTGGCTGGGTGACTGCCTTTGCCTATAATTATCCTCGCAGCGGTCAAAGGCTACCCGGCTCAATCGCCCGCTGGATCAGTTCGTAGATTAAATTGGAACACAGAAGGTTCTACTACTGATTTTTATACCAGTCGACAGTCTGCCGAAAAAGGAATATATGGTTCTAGTAGAGGGTGAACGAACAGAAGAACATAAACAGAAGAATCTAACATGCAACCCTAGTGAAAATTACACTTTTCGAGTTCAATATTTCCTACATGGAGTGCTCCCGAACCAAAAAATTATAATAACATCTACATACACATAAAAAAAAATAAGAGCTAAACAATAGTACCACGTTTGATATTATAATGTAAAAAAAATACCTATTTGCTTTACATGTAAGTATAATTGATTTGTCGAGTTTTTTTTTATATCTTTGTCCGCGTTATTTATATGCTGTGCCAAATTACAGCTTTGTAGTACCATGAGTCTCTGAGTTACACCGTGGACAGGCGGACTGACGGGGCTCCTAGCTTGACTTCTGATCCCTTAGAAGTGAGAGCTAACCTAGAGAAAATTATTTTAGTTGAATTGTTTTTAATTAAATAGTCATGACATGACATTAGTTATATCAATTAAAGCTGATAGTGACGTCAGCAAGTTCCGTAGTCATTCGACACTGGTCGTTCGGTAGAAAATGACGTGTTTAGTTATACCTATTAATAAGTGGTTTTAGTGTGTTTTTGTGTTAAGTTTTACGACGTTTGGTAAATTTAAAAAAATGCAAATTGTTTTTCTTATATAACTTTAGTTTATTAGATTACCTATTCAAAAGGTAATTACCGTATTTTGGTGAACGCTGTTGCACACCTGTAATTGGTATACAGGCTAGTCTAAAATCTTCGGTAACTTATTTTTAAAATGTAAATAATAAAAAAAAACACGTCTAAGAAGGTACCGACAGAAGTTTTATTTTCAATGTACATAGACGATAAAGGTTAAACAATCTATCTAGTTTTAAAGCTTGCTTGTATTAGCTTTGATTCACAGGCGTATATTGAGTTTAGAAAGAAATAAATCATCGAAAACTTTACTAAGTCCCAACAAACATAAATAAAAACAACAAAAAAATTATACAAAAAGAAACGGCCGTGTAAAAACTCAGCAACATGTCACGAAAAACACTGATATTCTGCCAGGACCGGAGCGGCTATTGCCTACGCACTCGCAATCGAAATCATCTTCAAAGCGGAACAATTGTTTTCATTTTGTATGCAGACAAGCCTTCGATTTTCAAAATGAAAACGATTGCGATTGCGAGTGCGTTAGCCAATAACTCCTCAGGATCTTGAAGCTTTATTTACCTACAGGGATAGTGAAACGGCATGGAGGAAACGATAAGAGGCATGGTCATATGTGTTAAGTTAAGGTCAAGGGACATTGGTTACATACATTTTTCAGTCTTTTTCGTTAATGCATACCATTTTGCAGAGCGAAATAATCCATGCAAGTTTAACAGTCTTAGTAGGTATGTATGTACGACGAGTGACCTAATATCTAATGTACTTATTGTCCTTCTGTAGTTCCGGAGTGCAATAAGTCGCAGACAAAAGCTTGTAACACAATACAATATTTATCAAGGATTCAATCATGTAATAACAGTAAGCTAATTTTCTTAGTGTCATATAGGTACATAACAAACGTAGAAGTTAGTTATAACTTTGTTGTTTCTTTGATTGAGTTCACGCCTAAACTATTTTATCAATTGCGCACTGAGTGAACAGAACTGTTTCGGGAATTGCCACATTAGTAACGAATGCGAAAGGTAACCAATGAAGTGAATGGCTGTAGTCGCGAGATTTAATTTGGTACCCACCTTAGGTCCAAAGTCAATCTGAAATTCAACAACAATAAGGTTGAGTGTCCTAAAAGATACAAAGACTTGACATCTCTAATGACATCGACGACTTCAAGCATATTTTTCTTGAAATTGGTCCCAAATTAACGCTCGTGACCGTACTATCAGACCATTGGAACCTTGACCCACCATAGAACCGTGTCACAGAGACGTTATGATTCAAGTCATAAGAAGTGTCAAACAAATTGTTTTATAATGTCACGGGCTAGGGGTGTGACCCCGTGACACCGTTCTATGGTGGGTCAGGGTTCCATTGGGCTGATAGTACATAGAATTACATTGAATGGACCTAGGGACTTGAAATTTGGTGGGAGTATATCTTGGGTAGGTACGGTCGACTACAAAGAGATGTATCCACTTTTACTCCTTATTACAATGCAAAAAGGTGAAAAACTGTACATATCTATTTGAACTCTAAGGTTGCACAAGAAAGGATTTTCTGAAATTCGGTTCCCAACGGGAAGATAGAGTGGGAAAATAAATCGGTCTTCTATATAAATAAAATCAATTACCATATACAATATGGCGGAGCATCACTTAAAAATAGGTCGACTCGTTTTTTTTATTTGTAATGCTTTTACGAAGGAAAAAATATCTCGGGCGAAACCGGGCACGAACATCTAGTATAATATATAAATGTCGCTAAAGTCGGCCCTTCAAATTGACAGAAACATCTATGAGCAAAATTAGACCACGACGGGTTACAGACCGCATATTAGGTCGACTATACAACTCAAATAAATTAGTAGCAGTTGCCATATATCAAGGAAAAAAACGTGAATAAAGTAGATCTATAATTAACCCCTACTAAGAACTGGACGGCTGTAGTGGAGCACCCAGCATTTATTGCCCTGTACTGAACCCTGTCGTTAGGGGTCATTAGGGTCCCGCGGCCGGAAACCCCGTCCCGACAGCTTCCGCTGCTTTGTTTAACTTTATCTTGGACTAAATTAAATTAGTTTTAACGTTTGTGTAAACGGTTGAAATGAAAACACTCAATTATTCTGCAGCGTTGACTGGAGGACTTAATTTGTAGGCGAGTTAAAGGAATTCGGCATTTTTGGAAAACGAATAAAGAATTCTTGTGAAACGGCCGAAGGGGAAATTTGACAAGTTCAATGGAAATTTAGGAATGTTAAGGAATGCCGGGACTAAATTATTACATTCTTGCTGGATTGCTATTTCTGATTGATGAAATACAGAACCGAAGAATAAAATAATGCGGAAATTATTGGATCTCTTCGTCGTACAGTCGCCCTTAAAGTAGATGTATACTTTGGTACCTTAGGGCCACTTGCACGAAAAATTTAACCCTGGGTTAAGACACTAACTCGAGTTAAAATGACATTTGTTGTATGAATCTGACGTTTACTAACCCGAGTTAGGGTCTTAACCCAGGGTTAAATTTTTCGTGCAAGTGGCCCTAACTCGAGTTAGTAGAATTCATACGAGAACTGTCATTTTAACTCGAGTTAGTGTCTTAACCCAGGGTTAAACTTCTCGTGCAAGTGGCCCTTTTTGTTTCAACGCCTTTGACAGATTGGTGTTGTAGTTCAAACATGACGTCAACGTGACAAAGCTTCTTATAAGGCCGACCGTACCATATTTTATTCTTACACTCAGTTTTACAAATGTCCAATTACAACTAATGTCATTGGGACACCTTCTGTCAGTTTATTTTTTGCTTAGGTAGAAAGTGACAGCATGCGAATTTAGTAAATAAACGTAGGTGCGACCGATTTTAGTATTACTTTTATGTTTGCGTCCAAATTGAAAAACGCTATTGTAATATTTGAGAAAATTGTAAAGGCTTGCAGTATACCTAGTCGGTCCTTAAGTTCTGTCACAAAGGTGTAGTCAAATAAAAGTAACTTCGGTTTATTTTTTAATTTTACAATAAATAAAATTTAAAAGCCTAATTAAAGTACATTTTTAGGAACTAATCATCATTCGCAACTTCCGACGCAATTTCCGATACAATCTTTTAACATTCACGGCCGGCACCGATTAAAATACGCACGAGTTTTCTGAAAATTTCACTTTTTGAAAAGGCTTTAAAAGTTAGTTTTTGTTAACCAGGAAACTTTTTTATTTAATTTTGTGAAGCCTCTCATCTCTGGGTATGTTCAGAGACCAGCATTATTATCTTAACGACACTTAAAAACCAGCTTATGAAGCACGAAATTTGGTGTGTTTTCGTATTTCTGCAAATTGATGTGAAATCGTAAGGTCGATTTAATGAGACTTGAAGATTGACCGGAGTATAAGCGGATCTTTAAATGTTTGGGATACATTCGTATCAGAATTTAAAGGCAAAAGTCTGATCAATATGTCACGCAAATTTCGACTCAATACGAGAACTCTTACAAAAGTTGTAGCCGTTTTCAGTATCATGGTCGTGCGTGTTTTGACCCATGCTTTCCTGCCCCGAATGGGAATGCTTAAAGCTCGTACACCAAATTATTGTAATAGTAAAGAACACAAATTACGCTTCCATTTATTCTATATAAAATAAGCTTTTGATTGATGTACTATAGGTTTATAAAACTCTTTTATTTATTTTTTAAAGTGTAATAAACCTTTGTGACAGAACTTAAGGACCGACTAGGTAGTTAAGCGTTCGGTTTTCAACCTGTCACTAATACACTGGTAAACATCTTAGCCTGATTGTGCAAAATGTGGTTACAGAATTATCAACAAGGTTTTAGAGATGTTGGTAATTCTGTAGCCTTGCCTACCCCACTCTGGGAATATTCTTTAATTTAAGAAACTATTGTCAATGTAGGTCAAACACGTGACTAGTTGTATACCAAAGTATAGTTTTATAAGAATCATATCACATTCATATTTTATTATCATACTAGCAACCCGCCCTAGCTTCGCTTCGGTTTATGTGAGTATGATATATAGCCTATAAGCCTTCCTAAATGGGCTATCTAACACAAATCGGACAAGTAGTTCCTGAGATTAGCGCGTTCAAGCAAACAAACAAACAAACTCTTCAGCTATGTAATATTAGTATAGAATTAGTATTCTCAATTAATTATTACCTTGTTATTACTTTGTTATTGTTGTTCCGTCTAAGTTCAAGGAGTTTTAAACAAACATTTATAATCGATTGGACATACAACTAATAGCATATTTTAAACTTCCAGCTAACAAGAACTTACTCGTGTAGCCTGTCTGAGAACTTTCATCGTGGCCTCAATGTTGTTCGAGTTATCGACAGAAACGACTGAAAGCTTTTGAAAGTTGTCCTATGGGCCCTGAAATTGAATCATTGTCTTAAGGCGCTTTTCCACTGAAGAGGCGAGGAGGGGGTTGGATTGGAGGGATTTGACATTTGTATCCTCGTAAGGTACACGTTAAATCGATCGACGATGACGATGTTTCCGAATTAACATATTCCTCAAGAAAAGTTTCTGTCAAAGACGTTATTTCTTATAATCGTGGAATACGTATAAGTACTCCTACATTGACGATCCAGTTTGACATTGATTTCGAAATATACCAAAGTTTGAGGAAACACTGAAAAGCACGGAGAATGCATGCACGCTTTTAGCATATTTAACCATGCAGCCAGGAAATCCATACCGTATCAATTTTAATAGATATCAGGGGGGATTTATATGAATGTAGTTTTTTTTGGAGAGGGCAAACGAAATTACAGGCCACCAAACGGTAAGTGAGGTCCGGAGCATCTATTCAACAGGATGAAATAATATTGCTTTAGACGTGTTATCATATTGTCAACGTAACGATAGGTCTTATTTACTTGACAGTAACGGTGGCCGATTTAAAAACAGTACCATAATACTTCAAAAGCAATATTACTTTACCGTGTTGAATCACTTGGCCCTGAGTCGAGATTAAAGGCGGTAAAAATCATATGGTCTTTTGACCTGTTATTGTACATGTATTGACAACGATACCATAGCTCTTATTTACTAAAAGCTAATGGCAGCCGAGTAAAAAAACAGTACCATAACACTTCAAAAGCAACATTGTTTTACCGTGTTGAATAGAGGCTCTAGATATTTTCACTCAAGTATTTTTTTTGGTTACCCATAGCAATAAGATCGGCTGTGCCGACCCCGTTATCAAGCGGGCAGTTTGGTGGCTACCTAACATTAAAACTTATCATGGCGACTCAGACAACGAATCTGAACAAGTTTCACAAAAAAAATTAGGTCACATACATAGCTATAACATCGAAACTTGGATAGTTTATTTAATTTGTATTGGCCCTTTGATAACGGGGTCGGTCGGGGTAATACATATTTAGGTATTACACTGGGAAAAATCACACCGGATTCGTCAGCGTCTTTCCTCAAAGGGTTGTGATTTGTGCATAAATCAATAAAACCTTGCGCACATTAATAGCGAGTCCGTTGGTTTTATAGCTCCAGGCTGCTACGGGATACCTCGTTATACCAATTTATTGCACCCCAGCCGAGAGATTTGCTACACACACCGATCACTTTGGATTCCTTAGACACCTATAAAACGAGCAGCGTTTCGAATATTGTATCCGATATCATAGGCTTAAATTCGATTAGGGTGGAAAGAAAAGGACTAAGGTTAGTGTTTGAAAGCTACTGTCTAATACGTCTTATCCAAATAGGTTTGAATGCAGAGAAATATCATAGAGAAACTGGTCATTGACAACCTATCACCACATATCTACGTATAAACGACGAAATACCACCGAGCTACTTATGAACCTATTGCACCTGGAATCACTATACTGGTCCACGCTAAAGGACGTGCGAAGTAGCTATATAAATAGGCAAATATCAAACAGCCGGGATAACATGTGTCGTAGCATGTGGCGGGTTATTTCGTCTGAAACATGCAAATCTAATAAGGATAGGAGCGGTGCGATAGACGTGCTCGTGCGCAGGTCGGCCGGCGACTGCGAGCGCGCGCGCGCCGCCGCCGCTGCCCAGCAGCTGAACCAGTACTACACGCACACAGCCACCTGTCATACAAAGCCGTGCGATAGTACCGCTCTCGCTTACTTGGAACAATATCTTATGTCACTGTCACCAACATTCCATTTCGAACCATTTACACTTGCAGAAATAATTGAAGCGTGTAAAAATATAAAGCGAAAAGAATCACAAGACATAAACGAAATGACGACCCACGTCCTTGACTATCTCACTCCCGTCATCATTTCTATATTACTTAAATTACTTAATGAATGCGTTGATGCGGGTATATATCCTGACATCTTGAAATTAATAAAAGTTCAGCCTATTTATAAGGGCAAAGGGGAGATGCATTTACCTAGATTCTATCGACCGATATCGTTGATACCTACCAATTATTTCTAAAGTCTTTGAACGCATGCTTAGTCTTAGAATTATGAAACACTTTACTTCTAATAACCTGTTGAACAAACAGCAGTACGCGTACCAGTCGGGGCGGTCGAAGACGGACGCGGCGTGCGACCTGGTGGCGCGGGTGCTTGGCCACCTGGAGGGCGGGCGACAGGTTGCAGCCATTTTCTGCGACCTGTCGCGCGCCTTTGAGATGATCGATCACTCGCTGCTTCTCAAAAAAACTATCGCGCTACGGACTCAAGGGTAATATTTACAACTTGGTAGCCTCGTTTTTGAGTAACCGCAAGCAGACAACATACGTTAGAGACTCCAGGTCGCGCCCTGAGCCCGACTGCGGCGACTGTGCCGTGCCCCAGGGATCTACAATGGGAAACAATCTTTTTATGATTTTAGTGAATGATATCGCGACGGCCTGTTCCAATGTGGAGCATGTCATGTTCGCGGATGACACGTGCATCATCGTTAATGCCGAAAATGTCAGTAACTTAAAACATAATGTCAACAAAGCGATGCTCGAAATAACTGAATGGTTTACAGCAAACGGTATGCTATTGAATATTGAAAAAACCTATATCATGCATTTTCAACTACGAAATTCCAGCACTGATGAATGAAATATAAAAATCGGTAATAACCTAGTCTCTGAAGTAAAGCAGGTAAAATATTTAGGCTTTATAATTGACGCAGGGCTCACGTGGAGCCCGCACATTGACGCGGCGTGCGACCGACTTGCCTCTGCCAGCTACGCGCTGTCCAGGCTCGCACCTAGCTTAACAACCGAAAATATTAAAAGAGCGTACTATGGTTACTTTCACTCCATACTCATTCAGGGTGTGGACCTCTGGGGAACAGCAGCTGACCGCGATAGGCTGTTCAAGCTTCAAAAGCGTGCGTTACGCCTAATTGACAGAAAACCCCCGGACCATCCGGCTCAGGAACTGTTCAAGAAACATAGGATACTTACATTGCCTAGCGTGTACATACTAACCGCCTGTTCCCACGTTAGGGCGAACCCACACGAGTACAGGGCGCATGTGCAGACCTTCAACAGATGCACTCGCAGGCAAAGGTATCTGGTAATCCCGAATAATAGACTCGCTAGGGTTCGTAAGTCGCTCGGTGTCATGGGTCCTAGGTTATACAACTCTCTCCCGGCCGAGCTGGTGAACTCGCCCAGTGACGCAATATTTGCACGCAAACTGAAAAATCTGCTCCTAGATCTAGCGTGCTACACAATAGACGAATTCGTAACAAGATGTTAAAAGATATTAACTCTGTGTGAAATAGCTACATAAATTGTTTCTTATTGAATAATGATTAAATAATGATTAATAAAAAATGTAATAAAATGCTTATTGAATCTAAAATGTACCAAATGTATTTAAAATTGTATATGACTATAAATTGACTATTTTAAGTATTATTATAACCATGACATGTAAAATATTGATTTTTACCAATAAATAATACAATACAATACAATACAAATCATTGTCTTGGATAGTTTTTTTTTAATCTATGTATGCAGTTCTTCCTTTCACTAAAATCGATGATATGGTTCTTAAGAACAGATCTTAGTATGTCTTATAGTTACAGACTTGCTCATACTGACCGATCAAAATGTGCCACCCTGTATAAGTATTATGTCTGTATACGAGTAAACACAGGTTTCGGCTTTGAATTTCGAACTCCGTTTAAAAGGGACGACACCTACACAAGCTGTTGCGAAACAATCTAAATAAATCTTTTACTGCGCAGGGGCAGAGGCTCGGTAAACCAATGTTGCTTTTGACATGTCATCGTATTGTCAACGTTATGATAGCTCTTATTTACTCGACAGTGATGGCGGCTGAGTTAGAAACAATATGACATGTCAAAAGGAACATAGTAGAAAAATTAAGCCCCTGTATGACTTAAAAAGTTAAATCCAGTCTGTGACACTAGCGAGTTTAAAATAAATGCCATCCAAACAGGCCGACGGCCACCAGATGGGAAGTGGTCACCACCGCCGGAGGGGTCACCGAGGCGTTGCCAGTGTCGAGAATTACCGGCGCGTAATATAAATGTCCAATAAACTTTTAACTCAATACTGACAGTTCTAAATCCACTCTCAGCATCGTTTTATAATGATTAATTAAAAGACATCGAGTACGGCACTTGATCGATTTCCCTGTCAACATCGGCGTAATGGGAAAACTTGATGAATCCGTAGAGTAACCAAGTTTACCGGATTATTTGTTCGTTCCAATAACTGACTGAATTTTCGTTTTCTTCAGATAGGAAATGGAAAATTTGCTGTTTCTGCTAAGCTTCGCCTAGTGGCTGAAGGTGACGTTGGTAACTTCGTAATCGCGAGATATCGAGTTCGATCCCTAGTCAGCCAGCAATGCACCAATGTATTTTTAGGGGTCCGTACCAAAATGGTTTTAAAGGAACCCTTATCTGTATCTCACAGCAGGTTTTCTCAGCAACTACAACAGCTATCAAATTGAAATTTGGCATAGTTGTTCAACTTGCTTGTCCGCATTTGTTTTTAGTAAAAAGAAACGAAATTAATATTATAAATATTTGAAAAGGGGTCTAGAATGAGGGGTTGAAAAATGAAAGTAGTTTGATTATCGCAAAAGGGGTGTCATATGAAAGGGCTTAATCTGCACATATCAAAACTCCGAATCCGAGTTAGAATCGCACTTCACCGTTTTTTAAATACAAAAATGTGTTTCTTTTCTACATTGTATTTAGCTCTTCTTGCTTGCTATAGCGTAATAATTATTTTACTTTTTGACCGGTAAATACGTTTCGAAGCCTTAAATATAATTTTAATTATTTTGTTGCTAACTTACTATGGTACTGAAAATGTATGATTATTTTTTCTACAACCATCTTTTACTTGTCAGTAAAAGCTACTGTATCATCAACAATAATAGATCACAATAAGCTAATTTCGGAAATCGGCCTTGTATAATACACGAATACAAAAAGAAGGGAGGTGTACTGAAACAAAAAGGAAGAAAGGCCACATACTCGTACGAGTACGTATAATATTGTAAGCTTTACACGCGAGCCTACCCAAAAACTTTTTGATCTTAAGAAGTGGGTTCTCATTAAATTTGGATCGAGGTTGGCAGCGCGTGCGTTTGAACCTTTATCCTCTTGCAAGGTGTAATAGGTTCCCCGACCAAAAAGCTTTTAACCTTTTAACTAAAAGCGTGTTAGTAGTTTTTGTGGAAGGCTCAGGAGCTATCCTCAAGGCGTATAACCCTGAAAATAGACCGATTAAATGGGCAGTTGACGGCTTGCGATAAGAAAGGGTGAATCATTAAATTATATTGGGTCGAGACAGCTTTGGTTATGGCTGGGAGATATTATTTTAGACGTTCGGGTTCTCAATGTTATGTAGGCTTTTTTTTATAACGTGACTGACAACCAACTCTATATTACTTGCCAAATAAGAAGTCAATCCTGGCACATTGCACAATCATGAAGGTTCTAAATGTTGACAATGTTGACAAAAGTCAAACAGTGCTAAAGCTGGGGTCAATAGAAATGGCAAAAGACGGGGTTGTACTTATCTTTCACTCACTCTCATACGATCTTATCAAGAGCGAGTGAGAGAGATGTACAAAACCGAAGCATCTTCTAAAGTGCTCACAGACTGTAAACAAATCAGTACAGTTTGACACATAACCTCAATATTTCTGCAAACGAGTTTTGCTTTAAAACAAGTACCTACAGATATTAGTTAGTTAATCTTAAACCAAATGTAAAAGTCACTATTAATATTTGTAAAAGGCATACATTTTCAAGATGAGCGGCCATTATTAAAAGTGGTAAATTATGATAGAATAATTAAAAAAAAAATTTTTTGTTACATAATGTAATAATTTTAAGTGCATCAGAGCCGAGATATTTAATATTCTTACCTAGGCGTACTTCTAGTACCAAAAACTGAACACTTAAATCTTAAATATCTCGGCTCCGATATTATTAAACGCCATAAAATATATATATATCTATGTGTATTTCGTGGTCCTCTAAATAACTATGTAAAAATCATCCGAGGCCGCTGAAAAAAAAAAGACAATATTCTTCAAACAAATTTACCCAATGCCCTTTATTTACATAGGCTTGACGAGTTCAGTTTACTAAAGAGTTTTATAACGCATTGTACTTATACAAAGATGACTGTGGTTCTCGAAGGTATTTGTCGGAGTAAAAGGAAAAGTGAAAAGTACTGAGCTTCACTTATTGAACTTTTGCGGGTGGAATGGAAGTTTGGAATTAATGTTATTGTGTTTTTTTATGGCGAGTAAAAGGTTAAGAAACCGGCGTTGAGTTACATGTATTTTAATTTTTAAATGTACAAATGAACCACGGGTTGGTAGATATAGTAGTCTCAGTTATTTACGGTACAAATAGCCTCCTAGTAACGTTACGAATGCGAGTGGACCAAATTTCTGAGATAACTCAGCTTCAGTCATTTAAATTGCTGGCTCAAGGATGTCTAGAGTGGAGGCTAACAAAAAGATCTTCCACTTTTTCAAGAACTTACAGGAAAATCTCAAGTATTCCGCTGAATAAATATTGCTGTTTGAAAACTCTCGCAAATTGTGCTGCTGCTTCTTTTCGTAAAAATAATTTAAAATTCTAATTTTATGAAGAGTTATTTTGTCCAAGCACGATTGGCTTTTAAATTAGGACTGCTTTAAATTCCGGGCAACGTCGACTTTATTAAATCTATGGCATTTATGTAAGAGTGCAGTTTACTGAAGCAGTCACCAACTTACGTATGAACTACGTGCTATCAACCTAATGGAACCCTGATCCATCAAATAACGGTATCACAGTGACATTATAAAACAATTTGTTTGATACTTCTTACGATTTGGAACGTAACGTCACTGTGACATAGTTCTGTGGTGGGTCAGGGTTCCATTGGGCTTATAGTACATTCTTTTTCTGCGCATATTTTCAAGAATTGGTATAAGAAAAATTCCTTTCACGCAGCAAGACCTATAAAACTACACCATAAACTTAAAATGAACGCCGAGGTGACAAAACAGCGTGGTCCTGACGGTCCGACTTTGTGATTTTTACCCGACTGCCTTTAAAAAAGAGTAATATTTTGACCTATGTGTATGTGGGTATGTAAGTACATGTATGGTTATATGGATCTTTGTTAGAAAAGGAAAAACATGATTATTCAGTAAGTAGGCGGCACGGGCACTTTTAAATGTCAAAAACCACCAGGGCTCAATTATGGTCGCTTTTATCGCGGAGTATATAGCATCTGTTACTCGCGCACTTGTAAACTGGTCAGAAAAAACACACAGGCAGATGTATTGTTTGTTGTCTGAGAATAAACACCGCAATAAGCTCAACAGTCAGTATTTTTTTAATCTTATTTAGGTATGACAATGATAATACTTAATCTAGCAATGTGTACCTATACTCGTAAAGCAATGAACATGAAATAAAACTATCGCCTTGTTGAGCTGAGCGGGAAAACGTGTGTTCCCTTGTAGCGACTGAACTGTTTCCCCAAATTCTACGATGGTGTCGTTCTGTTCTTATTAGCGTCACGAGTGTCACTGGGTACTTTATGGGTGTTAACGTTTTATTATACAGGGTGTTAGGTAATTTATAGGTGATTTGTACTCTTCTGATAGCAGGCACTTAGGACAAGGGACAAAGTTAGGCTTAGTAAAAGTGCACTGTTTTTATATTTTGATACTTCGTTATTTAAATGTACCTACCTATTCAACGTGGTAAAGCTGCCAGCATTTTGGGAACAATAGACACTGGTAGCGGTTTGTTAGATTAGTATAGTTTTAAGTAAGTTTGTAAGTTCATTCGTTTGTTTTTATGGTTTCATAACGATTGATAACTATTAAATATATGAGATGACGATGACAGTGTCATTTGAACAAACATCTCGAAAACAGTGCCAGTTTTACAAAGCCTTATTTACCTTTTTGGAACGCTCTAAGTTGCCCTATCAGTAAGTCACGGATTTCCCATTATTTACCTTTATATACGACCATATAGCCGCGATGTTAAAGATGATACAGTCGTAAAAGTAGTTGCCCACAGAAAAAATGCAAGAAAATGTTTTTCATCCATCGATAATCGCTTTTACGAATGTCGGCCTTTGTATTGAGTTGTAATAAAAGATCAGCTTTCATTCCCTGGTCCCCTGGTATCCGAAACGTATTCCCTATCCGAAACCGAAGGTGAAAGTCATTTATCTTCTTCAGAGGGTCATACAAAGGGTCGGCTTATGTGTTTATCTAAATAAACAAACATGGGATCTCGTGTTCAGGACAACAACGATGCTAGTGTTACCGGTAAAACAAATGTAGGTGCAGATTTTTACTTACCTACAAGTACAAGGCTTGTGAAGTATTTTTTTTTTCTTGTACGTAACTGTCACATACCTGCGGGATTAGGTCTTTCATCAAAGATTTTTTTTTTGAGATAAACTTTTTATACCAACTGTATTTTTTTCAGTCGTCAGCGGCTTACCAAGATCAAACTACAAATATGTGGTGGGTCTACGTTAAAAAGTTATACCGGAGATCCTGATTAGCAACATTTCGACTCTATATCATATATTTATCATGTCTAAATCTATATGACAATGCAATGTTAAGTGCCTCATTAATAAACTGAACTTGTCTGAAATGCCCATCTCAAGATTTGTTAAAGAAAACGTCAAATCATAGGAAATTGTCATTCCTGGCTTGTATTCTCTTCAGCCAAGACCAGGAATGTGATTATCTTAAGCGTCTCACTTTTTACTCGACGCGGCTAATATTAACCGTCGAGTTTAAGTAGTCCTGTTAGAGCGTACAAGACACGTTTTAGCGCGTGCATTCTCAATTGCATTGTCATTGGATTCACAAATGTAGTTGTTTTCCAAATGTCAGTCATTTAGAATATCGAGAGCGTTAAAATTGACTTGTAACATCTTGAAACACTGAAATTCTGAATACACATTACAAATCATCAATTATATCGTTCCCTATTCCCGCGCAAATGTAATCACATCGGTCTGTCTCCGGTCGGCGACAAAGGAGGTCGGGAACGAATTAAAGTGGTCGATTTATTCGAAGCTCCGGAACCGGAGGAGTGGCGGTGATCCTGACAGACTGCTCGTGCTTGACTTATGGGTCCTTGTCCCGGGACCTTATTAAAACCGGCTTTGTTTCCAAAAGCTTTTATTTAACTTGCAATATGTGTATGTAGGTACAATTATGTAAGGGTCAAACCTTGCAAGTTAAATTTGACCCACTTCTGATGAAACTAAAAATTTGCATACGCTTTTAGTTCTGATGACAATACAATAAATCTCCAATAAATTAAGACTCTAAATTACACACGATAAACCCGTCGTATTAGGGCTGTGCAAAAAAGTATAGTCGGCAATATAGGCTTGTTCCAAAATAGTAGATTGTACAACAAGGGCATAAAACAAACCATTTTTTCCGAGATTTATGATATGATAAAATGGGTTTTAAGACCGAGTTATACACTCTGCTTTTCACTTCGATTACGAGGAAATAAAACAGTGATAACTGATAATGTAAAAAAACTTTAATTAAAATGTCTGTTCAATAAGTTATTTTGCATTTTTTTCCATGGGTGTGAGCTTTATTTCCTCTTCACTAGACGACATTTTAACTAAATTCCATAACACAACAAGTTTTGCAAAGAAAATAACTAATTAATAGTCCAAAACCTCTTTCCCGCCACTGTATTTCTGTCTAATTTTTTCATTATTTTTTGTTTGCGATTTTTGACTTAAGTAGGTCGAACGCAATACTGCCAAGTTTATACCTACGTTGATTTTTTAAAGTTCTTGTTAATAATGCTTGTTTTTAATAGTTATAAATTTCTTTTTTGTTAGATGCAACTACGATGCAAATATAAATAAAATTAAAGTAAATTTATTCAAATAACATGTTTATTTAATGTAGTCACCTCGTCTGTCTGGCTGTAGGGCTTAATTGTCTTAGTCTAGATGACGACAACCATTTATGCACTAGTGCATAAAATGCGATTTTATGCAGCCTATACCCAGCATAAAGAAGGACTTTACGAGCATGAGAAGTGAAAAAGAAATTTTTGACAGAAACTTATTTTAACCCAACTTCCGAAGCTTTTGGGCCGAGTATGGTTGCGTTTATGGCATGACAAAATATGGATAAAGCATCCCTCACTCTCGTATAATACGTGTCAGAAAGTGACGGATGTTAAGGACGGCAGAATGACGAAGTATTGATGTAAATCATCAACATTTAACAATAACTTTATCACCACGTAGTTTTACACAAATGATCTAATCTCAAAATGGGTTCTGGGCTTTTACTATCGATTATTAGACAAGGATAAACTACAAACTGTGCTCACTGCGTCGTCTTGCCAAAAAAATCCCACCGAGGGTTCCGTATAATATGGTTGGAAAACGAAAAAGACAATAATCATTTTGTTGTGATCTATATTTTATACGCAATAACGTCCATTTTGACTAGCCCTGTAAAATTTGGCAACTCTATTTTATTTTTCGCGTACTTATATCAAGAATTTTTCAGACTTATTAGTCCATAAACTTCGAAGATAAGGAACGGTAATTTTTTGTACGTCTTTGGCTACAAATCAATAAAAACCCCACGAAAAAAAAATTCAAAAAAAAGAAAGAAAAAATTCAAATTTGCAGATTGAGCCCTTTTATATGAAATCCCGGTTGCTATAATCAAATCTCTTTCATTTTTCATCCCCCCATTCTACAACCCATTTCAAATATTTAGGAATATATTCATATTGTTTGTTTTTACTAAAAACAAATGCGCAACTATGCCGAATTTCAAGTTGATAGTGTCTATAGTTTCAGAGAATAACTGCTGTAACATACAAGCAGACACCGAATTCTCACCATAACGGTTCCTTTTGTACCATTTTGGTAAGGAACTCTAAAAACGTAGGAAAGGGTGCTCCTATTTACGATTCGACATTACCCCGTGATCAAGCGACATCCCAAGTCACCGTTCAAGCGCAGAGCCGCTGGCTGCCTCGTTTGTCAGCGATACATACGACTCTCTTAAAATATTACGTATTGTTCTTAGAAGGATATTTATGTAGCTCTGGCTGTGACAGTGAGGAATGACAATGAACGCTGCGACCGAACGTACGCTCTGTCTGTTTCCGTTTGTGGAGCGATCGGTTCACTGAGCAGCGTTATTGTTAGCATATTTGATCTCCAATGTATTCAAGTTACTGTGAGTTAAGGCTTTAAAAGGTAGTGATTCGTGATAACAACTTTATTTGAGGATTTGAAAGGCTTTATCGGCATTCATATTGTTTATTACGCATAATGTATCATAATCATAAGGTTTAAAATCGTTTGTCTCAAAACGGTTTTTACAATAGAAAAGTTTTTATTTTAATAACCATAAAAAACTGATCTATTTAAAGAAAAGAAAAGAATAGAAATGATTTATTTACACAATAGACGTTTATTAAACTCTGCAAATTCAGCCTAAAAGTGTGTTATACGAAATGATACATTATGCGAAAAAAAAAATGTATTTCGAAGAAACGGTTTGGGATTACGAGACGGTTTAAGAAAATAAATGATAGTTCATCAGATATGAATATGACACCAGCAGCAGATAAATTGTTACCTATATGTTACGGCCGCTACCTAGAGTCTACAGCAACTCCAAGCACAATACTTAATGTTTAAACTAAGTTTACTGTACTTCCGCTACTGTAAATATTTGTCCTGTTAACACGTTTAGCTAGTCTGTAAGTGTTAATTATAGGAATTTGAATAAATAAATAAATAAATAAATAAATAATTTTTTTATTATTTTTCCGAAAGCATTGTTACGCTGGAGATATTTAATTATTAAATGCATAATTTAATTGTCATACGTAGGTTAGGTGAGGTTTGTTTTATAAGCGATAACATAAAGTTACGTTTTCTATCAAAAAATTGCGTTTGGAATTATGAAAATTCGGAATTTTAATTAATACGGAATTATGTTATGACTCTTTTTTTTTTTTGGGAGCTTGGTCGATAATCGATCATGCCGCTCCATACGTTTTCTTAAAATTAAGCAATATTGGTACTTGATTCCACACACATTTTATATATTGTAAACAGTAATTTTGTTTGATTTGACTGTGGAACAGACAACAAAGAATTACAGTATCCCACATTATTTTGTGTAATACGATAACGCTGCCCTCGAATACATTCCATCAAAACATGGTACACATCTTCTACAACGCCACAATCGCTGCAAAATGGAGTGTCTATTTTGCCCATCAACTCTTTCTTTATGTAGTGTAAATTATCTCTTTAAATTATGTAGTGTATCCGAATTCACCACCACCAGAATCATTTGTGAAAATTTTAATTTCTTTTTAAGTATAATTTTGAATTTGAATTTAAATTTTTTTTTTGAATTTGTTTTTGTGTTGACTTTTACTATTTTTACTATTATAATTTAATTCTATTTCTGACGATCTCAATGTAACTGCATATAATTTGACATGTACTTAATGTAATTTATACTGTGTTATATTGAGTAATAAAATCTGAATCTGAATCTGAATCTGAATCTATACGTTTTGGTTTATGTACGAGTGTGACGGAAAACTGAAATAAACCAAAGCGAAGCAAGGGCGGGTCGCTAGTCTGAAATACAAGGTTAAACGATTTGTTTGGAATAATTCTTGTAATGTAATAATGTTGCCAAAGGCCAGTTTGTTATTCTCATTGTTCGCATTTGGGTTTAAAAGTCGTTTAACATGCTCATTGTTATTTATTTTATTTTGTAAGGAGGACGTAGCTTGAGATAAAAGAGAACTTATGTACCGCGAATAGGTACAGTCGACTACAAAGAAATGTATCCACTTCCTCACCGTATTGTATTGTAATAAGGTCCAAAAGTGGATACATCAATATCGATATCGTTGGACAATTACAGGTTCTCACATCTTAAGCATCAAAAACAGTAAAAGGGCGAACACATTTACAAAACAATATTTCCAAAATAACATGTTTTATATACACAAAGGGCTTCAGTTACTTGTCTAGACTGTTTATAACTGTACAGGGTGTATCACGCCATCTTCTCGGCCTAGGCATCTCAGGCCGAGGCGATAAAGACCCGAGCCATAACTTACCTACTTTGCAAATTCCCTGAGGAGCGGATGAGAACCTTCTGAAGCTTTTGTTCTAACGCAACCTTATTTATACGTAAGTATACAGATTTACTGGTTCTACGTATCCCTTTGTGCTTTGGCTTTATATTTCGCGGATAGATAATTAAATGTTATTCCTGTATTAAATTCAACTTACTATAATTTTGTAGGATGTTAATCACATAATGGAGAAAATTCAGCCGAGCAAACTTTCGATTTTAACCTCAAATAAAACGGGGTATCATTAAAATCATTAAAGGTTGTGACAAATTTTAGTGCCTTAATTTTTACTAATAGCGGTGTAAAATGTGTGACCGCAGTAGATTTATTTGGGTATTTAATTTCGCCGCAAATTCTCATTTGGCGCGTTTCCAGCGAGGCGCGGGTTTCGCCGATTCCCATTGGACTGCGCTGTGAAATAAAATCGCCTTCTGACTTTAGCGAAAATTCCTTTTCAATGAAGCCTTCTGGGTGTTAAAATTTTAAACCTGTTTATATATTTGCAAAAACGTGTCAATTGCTGTTGGTAGAAAATTAAATGTATTGTTGATGTTTATTTTTCTTTTCTTTTCCAGTGTACGAGTAACTTTTCTAACTTAGGCACAGTAGGTAAAATTAAGTACCTAAAACCAAACAATCGCTGTTTTGTTTTCCAGGATAGTGATTCTCTCAACATCGACGGTTGGACGGACGGACGAGTGAATTTAAGTGAAGCAGCGAGTTTAAGTACCTACTACGAATACGAGCGCTAAAATATGTTCAGTGCGAACAAAACATATTTAAGCGCGTGCATTTTCAATTTAGCAGCATTGTTTCTGCCGATGGATCGAACGTATAAGGCTACTTTAATTGAAAATGCACGCGCTAATATGTGTTTTATTCGGTCTGACGGGACTACATAAACTCGCCGCTGCGATTTCGCTCGTTCGTCCGCCCGTCCGTTATTTTGAGAGAATAACACCCCATATAAATAAACTTCAACTCGAACACTTCAAGGCAGGGATGATATTCTCTTAAAAACTCACTTTAAATTCGTCCACGCAGTAATAACCAACGAACTATAATTGCCCTGCACGTTCGTAGGCACTTAAGGGAAAGTTAGGTACCTGCCGCTTTGGCCGAACCGCTTCGGCGCCAAAACCAACAATAAATTTAAAAATACACTCTCTAAAATATCAATAACAACTCTGGAACAACTAGTCAGTTAATAATTCGACAACGAATTATAAAACGAGTTGTTTAATAGAATCATCAAGCAAGATAACCTAATCACTCTGTACATAAGTTCATCTTACAAAACCACTAGACCCATAAGTCCCAATGCTCCCTAAATTCAAACTTCATTACTCCATTACGTTTTAATTTGCACGACGCGGAATCGCTCGAAGGGTATCGTAGGTGTCGAGTCATGCCTAATACAATGACGGTGTCCTCAGCCAGGCTTAATCGAAAAATTCCTTCGTCGATTCCCCGAATACTTGCATGATCTCGCACGCGGCCCCACTGGTAAATGCTCGTTCCCACACTGAATATTCCGATGCGCATGATTGATTTGAAATACTGAACTCGACAGCAATTCGGCTGGTGGTTGTGATGGGAATTGTCTGGGAGTGTCGCGCACTATCTACTAAGTGTTATGGGGCAGAGCTTCTTGCGGTATCAAGTTTTTTAGCCAACCAACCAAACCCATGCAATAAAGCCTGTTGCAATATAATTGAGTAATAGCGTAAAACAAATGGTGCCGTACAAGAATATCAACAGTGCTCACGAGACAGGCCTGTGTGATTTGTCATAAGAAAAGCTCTGAAATCACAAAATTATTATACGTGACAAAAACAGATTACAGACAAAGTGTGGATAAGGCATCCGTCACCTACTGATACGTTAATAAGCACGAGAGTGACAAATGCTTTATCCACATTTGACACACGATGTAGATGCAGCCATACTAGTCCCGCTGGAGTAAACACACAAGATTAGACTAGACAAGACAATCTATATTTCTAATAACTAAATATATAAACTTATAATATTATATGTAATGTGTTTTAGATTATTTGCTGACGCTCACCACGTTTACACACACAGGCACGTTTATCGGTACACGTCACTACTACAACCAGAGTCAAACGGGCTTCGTGAAAAAGAATAACTATAAATTGTTTCTATAATGTTTTTGCTCATGAGCAATTGTTATAATTATAAATTAACATAAAAATATATACATTTCTCTCCCTCTCTCTCTATTTTCCCATGACAGTTACACAGCAATGGTTTGTCATTATTTCCTTATAGAAAAACACTCAAAGAAAAAGTTTCTGCAAAACAAAATTTTTTTGAGACTAGCTTTTATTGCTGGCTGTACTTTTGCACTCTACTTGTCAAGGCGATTTTAAAAAGCCATATTATTGTAATGTCATCAGAACTAAAGGCGTATGCAAATTTTCAGCTTCATCGTAAACCGGGAAGGGGGTCAAATTAACCTTGCAATATTTGGCCCTTACATACATACATACATAGTTAAATAAAAACTTTAAACAAGGTTTTTTTAAGCAATTTAAACTGTTTGTCAATCAATATGATTAAGTTAATGTGAAATGGAAACTTAATTAACTGTTGTGTGGAAACTTCAACGCAGATTAAATTATAGCTCATTTGGATGCGTTTGTTCCATTACCGCTGGCGCTGGTTAGTTTGAGCTTCGAGCGTATTTAGTGCCAGCCGGGAGCTTAGAGCTTCCGTTACGCTTAGGGAAATTAGTTAATAATGTGATTAAAGAGAGGCTAACAGCTCGTTAATCAGTAATTATTTATTTAATTGTATCGGAAACGTTGTTCTGTTTTTTTACAGCAATATATTCCCATATTTTGGAATGTTGAGTTAAAACGATTTAAAAACGCCAGGGGCAGTATACTACGTCTTGCTACCCAAACTGAAACTCACAACATTTGTTTGTCAAAAACACACTGCAACACATTAAATACCAGCACCCAGGCTTTTTTAAAGTAGGTAAAATTAACGTATATCTGTAACGTAACTACGACATTAGTTTAAATAATAAACTAATTTTCAGGCTTTATTAACTTTCTAACAAAATGTTA
Organism: Acleris laterana; assembly: GCA_963966035.1. NCBI lineage: Eukaryota > Metazoa > Arthropoda > Insecta > Lepidoptera > Tortricidae > Acleris > Acleris laterana. Next base: position 15,091,155 of record OZ014442.1, on the reverse strand, counting down.
ATTGCCAGCAATGTAAAGCACAGCACAGCAATAAGTGACAGTCGACGGATACTGATTTGCCCCCGTACCACGACATGCCTTGTACTAAGCAACAGCGATACTGATAACGATTAACACGCAGCACATGCACTACATTAAAAATGGACAGTATCTAAGAAAATGAATTGTGAAGTTATTTTAATTATTTTTGTATTGATAATATTTGCAAACAATTGCTAAAGCAACATATTATCGGTAGTTTTAATAAATGCCCGCATACCGGTAACACACTGTATAATACATATTAAATAATTAATTATTAAATGGCAATGTCACACCAATTGACCTAATCCCAAACTAAGCTCTATTATAGGTACTAGACAACGACATAAATACTTATATAGAGAAATATGTACTTGAATACATAGAAAATATCCATGACTCAGAAACAAATATTCATGATCATCACACAAATATCTGCTCTTCCCGGGATATGAACCCAGGAGCGCTACCTTCGTAGGCAGGGTCACTACCAACTAGACCAACGCGATGTCATAATCAGTTCTTAAAGGTTGACTGGTAGAGAATGCCTTACGTTATTAATTTCACCTTATTATGCTTGTTTTTGTCCAATAAAGATTAAGTAAATATACAAATTACTATGTCTAAGATAAAAAATATTTTTGAAGATGCCCCGCAAAAACAGGCTGGGAATGTCACACACATCGAATTGCTTTGCAAATACAATTTGTTTTGTAAGTTCCGAAAAACCCAGAGGGTTCACTTGAATTTGTTAGGGGGACGAATGCCACCAATTTAGTTTAGGGAAACAATTATATTACAAAAAAAACGATCTTAGTATTGGTAAAGATGTAGTGCATGGACGACCTCGATTTTGTCGCATAAGTTTGTTTTCGTCTTGCTTTCTTAAAAAATATATTGATGGGAACTAAAGCTGACAGAGAAAAGAGAAAGCAAGATAAATAAGAAGTTATCCGAAAAAAAACGATATCGTTTGTTTATCCACTGCATCAGAGGGCCTCTATTCAACACAACCATGTAAACAAAGTGTTATCGTATCGACAACGTTAGCAAAGCTCTTATTTACTTGTCAGTAATGGAAACCGAATTCAAAACAATATCATAAAATGACGTGTTATCGTATTGTTTTTAACTTCACCGCCTAATCAAGTCAAGTCATGAAAAATAAATATCAAATCGTCGACAATACGGAAACACGTCAAAAGGAATATTGTTTAACGTCATAGAATAAGGGCCGTTTAAGATATTTAACAAGCCTTTATTCCCTTAGCTTTTATTCCCTTAGTAGTACTGTTAGGCGATGGAGTTGCTATCTGTCTAAAAACCTTAGCCTTATGTGTAAAATGTGGTTACAGAATTATCAACAAGCTTTTAGAGTTGTAGGTAGAGTTGCTCTGCCTATCCCACTCTGGGCAAACAGGCGTGAAGGTTGTCTTGTATGTATGTGTATATTTAATACTTATACAAATGTATGAGGCCGTTTAAAGGTTTTTATCATAGGTAGATAGTAAGAAAAAGCAACTTTGTTTCATATTTGGACACATTGAAAGGTTAACACTATAGAGTATGCGGGGTGTTTGATTTTCGTGGAACACGCACGAAGTTGTTCCAATTGAACTTTATTGAAAGTTTAACTCTCTCTTTACCCTGCACAACATCATTTAACAAATTGAAAATAATAAACTAACCGATCGGAGTCGAACCCCAAATAACTCGGTAAAGCCATGAAGTTATAAATACGAACCACATGGCCAGCGCGGCCTCCAGTCCTGCCCTTTTGCGTACACCAGGAATTCAACGAGAGTTCAAAGGAGCAATGTTTACGGTGAATTATGCTTTTGGTTATGTTGAAAGAGATCGACATAGGACGTACGAATATTAGTATGTCTTTTAAATTTTTAGAGTTGCTTTTTAGTAAAGATTACAGCTTTATGCTGATGTTTTATGGGAAACGAGCACACAGACCACTTAAAGGTTAGTGAGATCTGAAACCCATAGACATTTCCATTCTCAAAACTACAATCCTTTGCCGTCCCTGAGGAGTAAGATGGAATGCACAATGCCACTTATTTCACTAGCTGTCTTATTTCCACACCGGAACATAACAATGCGAACTTTGCTGCTTGTCGGAAGGTAAAAGGATAAGATGATGGTTGCGACCCGGACGGACTTGTACAAGGTCCTTCCACCACTTAAAGAATATACTTATTTGCCGTTGAGCATTAATTTGGCATTTTTTTTCATTTTTTTTCATGCAAGTAATAATTATAATATTAGTCTAAACCCTAAGTGATATCTTGGTATACCTATATGTATAGGTAGTTAGGTCTTCTATCTGGGAAACTTTTGATAAATTTGATGCTCTATATTATATACCTAATTGTATACCATGTATTTGTATACTCCGTGTAAACATTTGTTTTTAATTTATTGGATCCTCAATTTTAAGATAAGACTCGATAGAAACATCCGTAACAAAGGTTATAGTATTTTTAAATAATTTGAGAAGGCTTTCGTTAAAATTGGACAGCCGTAGGTACCTATTTAACGTTTAAATGGTTAGGCCATCACGCTTTCCCTTCACTTGGGCAATGATTTATTGCGGTCCAGATTGATGAGCACTTAATTAAGTAATCCAACAACGACCGTCAACGACGAAATTAAAATGTCGTCTCAGCTTTAATAACGAATTAAAACAATTAAAGAAGTAGATTTTGGTGACAACAATTTTTACATTGTGAAATGACTAGCCAAGAGACCTCCATCTTAACACTCCGGTTGACAACGCGTTTGCAATTTCAGGATTGTAGTCTTAAGATTTCAAACAGCTCTTGGGTCCCACTTAACATCAGAGACCCTAACCAAGACGCTACTAAGCCGGAATGACAGTTGACCACGTGGCTTATCGCAACGCACGAGAACGACATTCCATACATTTTGAGAGGTAGAAAAGAACAACTTTAGTTCTTTGCGTTTGCATCTTGGCTACTCCTTGGATCCTGTGTGCTCGTTTACCTTCTCCATGATACCTTTAAAATACCAATTCCAAATTCAAATTTAATTTAGTAAATTGGCCACATGATGGCTTTTACACGTCCGTAATATGACGTGAATCTAATAATGCTTCGCAAACAAGATGCGGAGAAGCAGGGCCGCAAAAAAACTCCAGAGGTCATTTATACAATCATAAAACACCGTTGGCCTTCAGAGAAGAAAATGTTTAAAAAAACAGGTTAACTTTGATACAAAAAACAACTACCAATACAAACAAGTCTGAATACCAGAATAATCGATCAAACAACCGATAAAATGTTTGAAGGGAAAAAATATTTTTCGACAAACATCACGGGGCATCCCGGCGACTGAGCGACAACGTTTAGTTTAGGGAACGGGACATTTTGTTGGTTGACATAACAGTTTTCGTTGTTTACAGACAATAGAGGAAAACCACCACGCAGACTGTACGCCGCCAACTGACGCGTTTGTATTCAGTTTTTTGATCACTGGAAACATTTTGCGGATACCCGTGGCAAAGGAATTCGTTTCTATTTTTTGGGTCGACGCTTTCAGTTTTTTGTGTGCGATTTTCCACCTGAATAACGCCGTACACATCGTAGTTTTAAGCTCGGGTGTGCAAGCATGAGCACGTAGTGCAGTGTCAGTCAATTCGAAACTACTCTAATAGCAGTACTGACCATAACGCGCTTCGAACGCGCTGGCAGTTTATTCCACTTCGCGTAACTATTTATCCTCGCTAGAAGCAATTTGTCGATGATACCTACTGTTAAACTAACTAACAAATAAATAAAATAAGAACAAAATGCACCTTAGCGACTTAAAAACCAAGGTGCATTTTACTCCTGATTAAATTTGTACAGTGTCACCGACGAATTACAAGTTAACATTATGACGAACTCTAACAAACGTGTTAATGAGGGCTACTACAACGTCAACAATACAATCAAAAGAATTAAAGCCAACCAAAAAAGACATTATTTTAGTTGACAAATAAAAACAGTTATGATATTAGTTATATTCACCAAAGCTAATTAGTAGCTAACAACTTTCGTTACTGATTCAATTCAACCGACATCTTAGTAGATGTAGGTATCGAAAGTCTTGTTAGGCTCGTCTGGAATCAGGACACAATGCACAACAATCACAATCTTGTTAGAAGCGACCAAGATTTTTTTCTGCGTAATATTACGATATAGAAGTAAGTTGTGCTGGCATACTTTTTAAGCATAGCAAAATTATAATAATTGGGTGTTCATTCATTGTAATAACTGTAATAATTGGGAGTGATATGATTCTACTGAATCATCCCGAGAGTCTCGATAAACAGCCACATTATACAAAAAACAAATAAAGTAAGTACTGGGTTTACATAAATGTCCTTTTCACTTATTGACTGCAAGACGACCTGCCAAAAGTTTAATCCTTTTCGACAACGTCGCGAAGCTTAGCTTAAGTCACGACTTAAGTAGCAATATGACCTAATTGGCTCCGAAACTCGGTTATTGGAGAAAAAGCTGAAACAATGGGAACTTCTTAACAAGTTATCGGTCCAAGGCTGCCTCTGACAGCTAAGTATATAATCTTAATAGATATCTCCTGAATTAATCATTCTTATCGCAAATTGCGTAGAATTAAGGCGAATGTGGCACACAGTCCACGAAGTAATTCTTAACGATATTAATCTTAAAGAACGTCTATTAATAAATAAGTTCTTAATTAAAATGTTTTTTTTTCAACCAAGCCTTGTTATGTTGTTCCTTTCTAGTCACGTTATCTGTCAACAATGTTTTGACGGGCAGAGGTTTCCAACTTCGTTAATAACTCAACAGAAGAAAATGGATCAAAAATTCAAGACATTATTAATAAAAAACAAGGTGTAAGGTGACTTAGCGCAGTACTCAGAGACATTGTAAAGACAGTTAACTCATTCCTTTTTTAAACCTGTGTATGGAAAATCGTCATTAAGGAACGACTTAACTGTCATTAAGGGCCGTATTAATAAACTAATCTCAACTCTAATGCTTGTCTCGAGATGCGTCAAAAATGACAGTGTTCTATGGTTTGACGTTTACTTTGACATATCTTGTGGCGGGCATCTCAGCCAAGATGCGTTTATTAATACGACCCTAACTGATTCTGAGTATGGCCGTTAATAATTCAAACGTTTTCTTGCACGACAACGAAACATCAATTATATTTGATGCCGACAATTGAGTGGCAATAATAGGCGAACTTTCTAACAAAGTCAAAGGCGATGTTGATGAAATTTTCCACTCTTCGAACTTGACTGCAAACTTGGAAATCCCATTAAAGGGACGGCGAAGACGAACAATCGCCGATACGCTCAACTCCGACTACTAGTTCGTTTTTTCTACAAGACCTGCTTTCGTTGGAAATCTTCTGCCAACAAAGTTGCTTGTTTTCATTGCTTCTTCGTGTAAATGCCTCGAGAAAACTAAACAGGAATTTAAATGAGGAAAAGCTTTTGAAGAAAACTATTTTAGTCAAGGCAGTGATTATGTTTTTACCACGTTTTATTGGTTCGCTTTCTTTACTATGTTTTATGTATTTCTCTGTTCGGAACAAGTTTTGCAATCGGTTACAATCTAAAGAATGTTTGCCTTAGACTGTAAAACCGATTGCAAAACTTTTACGGAGTAGTTTCACCAAAGAGATTTATCATTTCAAGTTATGACATAATAATAAGAACAAGCAAAATGAGAAGATTCATATCTTCTCATTTTGCTTGTTCTTATTATTATGTAGCAAACTTTACATTTTACATGTACAAATATGGGGTAGGCAGAGACTAGAACGCCAGGTACACCAGTCCAGACATACCTCTTTCGCTTCCTCTACATTCCTCAACATCTTCATGCACGTACGCCGGTTTCGGCTGCCGTTAATATACATAATGATTCGTACTTTAAGGGATCAGTTTTCTGATTTAATGATTCGTCAAATTTAAACCAGATTTAGCACAGTTGTCTGATTGATCCCGACTAAGAGGCGTGTGAGCGTCTGAGCGCCGGCGTTGATCTCGCAGCCGCCGATCTTACGCCGAGTGTACCCGAGGAGAACTAATCGCCGGCAAGTGTGCCAGGCGGCCCATTGCTCCACAGACTAAAGTTACACAAGGCAAATATAATTGGATTTAGATGTGCTGTAGCTACTGATTGTTCTATTATATGTATTTAAACATCTAGTTCTTCAAATTATACTACAGCACGTTATACTGTCAGTTATGTATCAATGAATTATTTTGTACAAATAAATAAAAATAAATGAGTTAGAGTTTTTTAATTCAGTTATCGTAAAATATTGGAATATATATTAAAAAAAAAGTAAATGAGCTAGAATTTTTAAATTCAGTTATCGTAGAATATTGGAATATATTACATTGTTTTTTTTGGTGTAATTATCCCAATTTCAATGGTGTTTTGTTAGTCGATTTAGGTTGTATATGAAGCACAATTAGAATCAATATTAAAGGTTCAACGTAATTAAAGAATATAAAATATTAATTACCATGTTTTATTCCTTTTGTTAGAATAATTACCCAGTTCCAATGCGAACAAACCAATGTCAAATTAGTATGAACTCATATGTGGGTCGGAGGCACTAGGTAATAGTCTGTTGAACTCACATATGCGTTTGGGGCACACAGCAAAGTGCGGCACCTGGTGAATGTCCAGGAAAAGAGGGTGGCAGTGAATGCGTTAAGTAATCAGGTCAAAAGTTGGATAATGTTCCCATAATTTTCGAGCAGAGCTCTGTTATTATTATTTACAATTTACATATATACTTGAATGTGTTTGTATGGGGCATGCGAGTATGTATAGCCTTGGTGTAACCCATCATTTTATCGAGTTTCACTTCATTAATTGTATCATTTCATCGAATGCTTTTTTCTGCTGAAACCATGATGTCTTCAGGATATATTGAACATTCATTACGTAGGTTAGGTTAGATTAGACTTCTGACCGCCAAAAAAAAATACTCATATGGGGAGAAATGTCTATTAATGAAATGAAAATACTACGTAATGATACGTTCATAGATACGTGTTTTGATAAAATAATAGGTACCCGTTATTAATGAGTATAAATCTTCATTATATCCTACTAATCTACACTTACCCCCTTACTTATAAACGTGGAATAAGCTTGGAATAGTTTATGACATGCTTTGTCCGTATCTGTAATTGTGATATTTGCATCTGACAGAAAGTGACAAAGCATGGCATAAACTATTCCAAGCTTATTCCACGTTTATAAGTAAGGGGATTAATGTTACAAACAGGAAAGATTTGTATTTTTATATGTTTTTAATGAACCAATGAATAAACTCAAAAACTTTATTCCAACCGATTCTCTTAATTCAGATCGATTTCCAAAATTCTTTAACCTTTAGAATGCTACAATATTCTTGAGTAACGTAGGCTATGTTTAATTTAATGTGCGGACAGAGTCGCGGACAACAGCTAATATTTAATAAATTGGTCGTTAGTATACAGGGTGACTGGTAACTCGACCTATTCCATTAATGAGGTTATACTAGAGCTAATTTGCTATAATTTTGTCCTAGTCAACTAGGGGTCTAATGCCACTGGTTTTGGAGTTATTTAATTTTTAAGTTTATTTTAAGAAATTCCGTCCTTTGGTGTTAAACTATCAATTGTGAAAAAAGTACCTGGCTTTGGGGACTAAAATGACGTTTTTCGAATAGCTGATAAATTAGGGAATCCTTTAAACAAAAACACTTTGCGAAAACTGCAAGAACCTCAGAAATAAAAGCTCCTTAAATCGCAATTCCGTTATTTCTTTTAAAAATGTTTACTTTCGGGGGGGGATTACTCCAAAAAAATGTAAGACACTTGGCGTACAAATTACGTAAATAACTTCCTCAATTTATAAGCTTTCCGAAAAGGTGCAAATGTTGTCAACTTTATTACAGGTTTGAAAAATTAAGCTTATTAAAAGAGCAGAAGGTGTGATATCAATAACAAAAATAGCAAAAAAAGTATCTTATTTTACCGAATTCTGACTAAAACATTACAATTCTTGTTCAAACTGCCTCCCTCCATTACGTATGCATGCATGAAGTCGGCGTCGCACTTCGCTTACTGTCACTCGTGTTGAAAGCGTGTCTTTCATTTTTTGGGCAGCTGCCAAAATTCTTACTCTCAACTCTACTTGAGTGGATATTGGTGAATGGTACACCAACGACTTCATGTGACCCCAAATGAAGAAGTCACATGGTGTTAAATCCGGGCTTCTTGCCGGCCAAGGAATCGGTCCACCTCGACCAATCCATTTCTGTGGATAGTTATTGTCCATCCACTGTCGTACACCCCAATGATAGTGGGCTGGGCAGCCATCATGCTGGTAAATCAAACCCATTCTTGTGGCAAGCGGCACATCGTCCAACAACGTAGGTAATTCTTCCATTAAAAAGTTTTCATAGGCGATGCCGGTTAGTCGTGCCGGCAGAAAAAATGGTCCAATCAAATTATCGTGCACGATCCCCATCCATACATTTAGCGAAAATCTACTTTGGTGTGCACCTTCTTTGGATTTTCTTGGATTTTGACCTTTAGGAGCCCAAAAATGCAGATTATGATAGTTAGTAATACCATCACGGTCAAAGTTGGATTCGTCTGTCCACAATTTTTTTTTCAGGTATTCTGGGTCCTCATTATCTGCATTCAGTAAAAATCTACAGAAATCCATCCTCCTTGCAGGATCGCCCTCCTCAATAGCATGTACTGGCGTGTAGTGGTATGGATACTGTTGTGATTGATGTTGTACGGACCAAACTTTCCACTGGGAAACACCAAGCTGGTTAGCCACAGTTCTTGTTGACGTAGTGCCGTCTGCTTGAAAACGTTGCAAGATTTGCTCTTCTACGTTAGGATCTCTAACACTAGCTCTTCCAGTATCGGTTTGGTGTCGTCGAACCGATCCTGTTTCCCGAATGCGCCGATATGTCCCACCAAACACACTGACATCAGGTAAACGGCGGTTAGGGAACCGTCTTTGATACTCTCTTCTTGCTGCAGCGGCGTCACCATCACAAAACCCGTAACAATACATGATATCCGCGTATTCGTCATTTTGGTACAAAGCCATTTGAAAAGGAAGCGGTATTAGCACAGAAATGTTAGGTAACAAGGGAAATTGCGATCTCTAAGATGGTTGAAACTAACTGATTTCTTTTTGTTTTAAATTGAACCTGGATTCGTTGTGCGGCTCAATCCCATGACCAATAAGGAGTCTGCATTTAACATCGCGCGACTTCAAGTTCCTAATTTGAACAAGATTTGTAATGTTTTCTAAAACTTTATTTATGCCAATTACAAAAAAATATCGGCAACAAGTTTCGTCAAGAGTTTACGATTAGTTAATTAGCAACAAGCTTCGTCAACAGTGTACATAAATTAAATCAGTATCATTTTTCATCAATAAATCTTCCGCAAAATTATTCCGCGGCTCGGGTAGCGCCTGGTTCAAAGGTATCCAATGCTGGCAACATTGCTATGCTGTGTTGCCAACGAAATGTGATGGAACAGATTACAAACCGGACCGGAGGTCACAGGCCCTATCCCTCAATCGCTGTCCCAAAGCCTTAAAAAAGAGGTTTTGCCTCTACGCACCAAGAACAACTGCGCTCTACAGCTCTGGAACAAACTCATACGCCCGCTTGAGCTCTGAGTATCTGGTGCTTGCACCATTTTCAGCAGCGACCTGAGCTCCGTATTGTATGGCTGTGAGGTGCGAGGAAGGAAAAATGCTGAGGCACGTGGCCTCGCACATGAGACTGCCCTAGCCCACATAACCAGCGGTCCGAGCGATTAAGACCCCGTGGCTCCAACTCATGAGGCACATTGGCTGCGACCATAGTCCGACGAATGTTACCTAGTTTTTGATATCAACTTTCCGAGTTAAATTTACATCGCACCCTCTGCTCTTTTAATAAGCTTAATTTTTAATACCTGTACCTACTAAAGTTGACAACATTTGCACCTTTTCGGAAAGCTTATGAATTGAGGAAGTTATTTACGTAATTTGTACGCCAAGTGTACTACATTTTTTTGGAGTAATCCCCCCCCGAAAGTAAACATTTTTAAAAGAAATAACGGACTTGCGATTTAAGGACCTTTTATTTCTGAGGTTCTTGCAGTTTTCGCAAAGTATTTTTGTTTAAAGGATTCCCTAATTCATCAGCTATTCGAAAAACGTCATTTTAGTCCCCAAAGCTAGGTACTTTTTTCACAATTGATAGTTTAACACCAAAGGACGGAATTTCTTAAAATAAACTTAAAAATTAAATAACTCCAAAACCAGTGGCATTAGACCCCTAGTTGACTAGGACAAAATTATAGCAAATTAGCTCTAGTATAACCTCATTTATGGAATAGGTCGAGTTACCAGTCACCCTGTATATTGATGCTAACAAGACCACCAAATTCGACAATTTCATGTGACTAATTTCATTTGTACCGTTTAACATCACACATTGCCTTTGCATTTTCCTTATATTTCATAAGCCGTGTAAGTTGGCAAAAGAAAACCTAAAACGTCGTTATTTATTTGCGACCACACGCGCTGGCGTTTAATGGTACTCGATCAATCAATTTCTCTGCTCCAGTATGTTCGGGATCGTTAGAGCTAGAGTTACTTAACGCTACATGTAGTTCCTAATGTTCCTCTTCATATATGACTACAACTTTCTGTAGCAAAAAAACCCGTTTTATTACGCTGGAGGTGCTTCTCGTTAGCTTTAACTCGCTAGCAGGTCTTATATTTATTGGTGGGGACCTTTTGGATACACTTCGACCCTATGGAATCTTTTGTGTAATTACCAAAGAGCGGAATTCTTCATAGCAAAAATCAAACTGTCAGAGGGATTGACCTAACTGTTTTATCGACTTATCGATGTTACGGAATAATATCGCATTAGGTATCCATAGTCAACTTAAAAGATTATTCTGTAACATTTGACCTCTTTGATAAGCAACTTGCATCTCCATATTAAAGTAAATCATGTCAGCGTCACATATGTCATTTATGTCACTTTTCATGAGTGATTTCCGTGCCGTGCTACTAAAATGGTTAATCCTAAAAGAAAAACAATAAAAAAATCGATATAGAAAATAAAGAATAAGATTTCTTTTATATAGAAAATTTTAAAAATAGTATTTTCTGTTTTATTCTTTACTATTATACTAAAATACAGTGGCGGTCAGCTAATTAGGGACACCGTTAATTTGTTTGTATGTATATCCAAAAGCCTGATTTCATTACTTTAACTTTGTTTCGTTAAGTGACAAATATTTATCGATAAGTCGATAAAACAGTTAGGTCAATCCCTCTGACAGTTTGATTTTTGCTATGAAGAATTCCGCTCTTTGGTAATTACCCCTCTTTTCTTTAGCACTTAGTCCAATGCTACCTCCAGGAAAAACTATATGTTGTACCTAATCAAGATTGAAGAATTTAATTTGTTGATGGCAAAAATTATTTTGATATAAACTATTTGTTGTATTAATTAAAAATGAGAAATCTATATTTGTACGCATAATTTATATAAGACACTGGTATCATTGACTCAATACACCTGTGTCAACAAGTTGAGGGCCGCTAAATTGATGTGAGACGTCACTTCACTCAGTTTGCTTCACAATTGGTACTCTCGTCGTAATTTCGTGCGAATTTATTTTTATATCACGGTTTGAGCGAAATGATAACTTAATATTATATTTCTTACTGGCCCAAACTTTGAGATTCCCCGAAATGTCACTTTGACTGTGACGTAACTTTGTTTAAAAAAGTTCTGTGGGAATAAAAATCCGACCTTAGTAAGTGAACCCATATCCTACAAAATTAAGCAAAATAAAACACTGAGCAAGCACCTTCAGATTCCGGGGCTCAGTGCTCTTTATGTTTAGGATCTAGTTTTGGAAATATAGCTCGTAGTTAGTGGGTTAAGTTAGGGGTTATGTATGAGGTTGCTCTAGATAAGATGGGTTGGATCATGGAAATGGCGAGTTTTCATTCTCGTTATTTTATAGTGATCTCGCTTAATGTACGACTATTTTTCAAGCCGCCGTTCGTACGCCGGTCTTAAAAAAAGTCGTTAGCATTCTCGATGAATTCAATTTATCGAAAGTTCTAGTATCTACCTTCCGTCTCGTTCGGGTCAGCACAGTTCAATCGAAGTAAATAAAGTCCAGTTGTTGTTTAGACGCGCGTGTATTTTGAGATGTCTTATTTACTGGACAGTATAAATAAAACTTTATGACTAGGGTTGGCTGTAGGCAATATTCGAGCGTTGAACCCTTTCGTAAAGCGTTAAGTCTCTCGAGTAATTTACGAGTTGTGAGGCGTTTTGATTAAAGTTAGCCAATAATGTTACCGAAATAGAAATTCCCTTATTTTTTTGAAATATCGTGATGAAAAGTTAATGATTTGAAATATGAAGGGTTATACACGGAAAGAAAATTTCTAGTCACTGTTTTTTGGAAATGTAGTTTTAATAAATATAGAGTTCGCAACTTACCACACAATTTCAGAATCTGAATAAAAAACCCTTCACGGTAATTACGTACCAAATGATATATATAGTTCCTATCTTTCAAATTGTGATATTTTTTAAAGCTTTAACTGTCAAGTAAATAAGAGCTACCATAAAGCTAAAAATATAATTGTGATCTAAGAGCATGATGGGTTTAAATATAACGGAGTATAGTCCCTATTTTGATTAATTAGTATAGTCAATCTCGTGCTCAATTACAGTTGCTTAAAGTAATTCCACTTCGCGCAAAGTACATGCGGAGCTGATTGTTCGAAGCTACGAGAAATAATCTAGAATTCAGTCTGTATCTGTTATCTTTTAGTAATCATGATAAAATGCGTTTGCTCTCCGGTGATTTGCGAAGCGCTCCGCATTTAAATTGGGCAAGGGAAAACCATTTTTATGCGTACTTCGCAGAACAAGAGAAAATAATATTTTCAAAGTTATAACTCATAATATTAAAGACGATGATAAAGAAAATCAATGTAATATACGCAAAAGAAGGCTTTTGTACGAGACCGCGCAAAGTGGCGTAAAAATGTAGAGGCCTTTACCCCACAGTGTGTGGATGTGGGCTAAAATTATGATGAAAATGGTCGAGGTTGAAAAGTTCCAAAAAAAAAAAAACCTATTAGGGCATTCTTGTGTGTGCGCTTGTTAGTTATTACAATTGCCTGTGTGAATATATTAATACTAACTAATTGAATAATTATGAATAAAACTGAAAGCGGTAAGGAGAAAACGCCTTACTGAAAGACACTTTAGATACAATTAACACGTTCCTTTTTCAAACTTATGTCAACTTTGTGATTTGTATGAAAAATCGTCACTAAGGAACGACTTAATTGTCATTAACTGATTCTGAATGCGGTCTTTGCCTATAGATCATCGCACACTACAACGCCCCGGTACCAGATTAGCAGTGCCTTAGCTCAATGTGAAACATTGAAAAATGAGCTTTGATTTGTGTTAGAACGATACATTTGGTCTCGCATCATCCACTGAAAACTGTGTCGCACAGTTAAGGGCACCAATATAGGTAGTATACACCACAAAGTCTTAAAAATATGTACCTACACATCTTATTAATATGGCACGGATACGGATATTGATTTTTACCCTTGACTGTACTAATACAGGCGTTGCTGATCTGTTGCTGAGGTATTATAACGTTCAATAATGACCTCGTCCCAAATAGTATTAAATTTGACCAAAACCAATTTTAAATTTGAGCAAATTCGATTCATTTTGCACAGCTGTCTAACTAATATTATTGGGCATTGATAAATAGATATTACTGTTATGTCTTCCATTATTCTTACATAACTGCGGCCAAAACATTATATTGAAGTAAGACGTTCTAATGAATCACCGGCGCGGTCAAGTCCTCTCGATGTGTTAGGGTTTTTACTAAAGAAAAGGAAGGCCGATTGCTCCCCAGGCGCTTTCTTTGTTGGGTGGCTCCAATTTTCTTGTAGCGTACGTACTTTACTTTGTTTCCCTCGATACCAGAGGCATTTTTTCGAATATAATATCGCTGATGTTGGCCATCAAATGACAACAATGAAGCGGAACGGGAAGTCAGGGCTGAAATGGTTTTTGTGCATGTCTGAGAACATACTAGCGTTTCTTTATTTGGTTCGTTTAATTAAGCTGATAAATCCTTGTTATTTACATCTAAGCGTGTAGTGCCACTAACTTGAGAGGGCGCCACTAAAGATTTGCTGTGTTAGTGAAGTTTAAATTATCTTATTTTTGGTAAAATATTATACAAATTGAACTTTTGAACGACTGTTTCTAGGTATATTTAAATAAACTCTTATTTAAGATGTTTAATAAGGGCCTTAATATTATATAATTACTAATTTAAATTTCAGTTTAAATAAGCATTACATAGTAGTACCCTGTGAATCCAATACACTGTATCTGGCAGATACAGTGTTTTGAATTAACAACTTTCATTCTATAGAATAAAAGTTGTTAATTCAAAACACTATTATCTGCAGATACAGTGTATTGGATTCACAGGGTACAGTACCTACATTGCGTTAGCAGATTGACATAATATCAGTCTAAGTATTTCCACTCTGATGTTTTTAAAAAATACTTTTATATGTGTAAAAACCATGATTTAGGATTTTTTATGGTCACTAACATTAGGCCATCATCATACTCACCTTAATTTGTCTACTTCAAATATTTTCATCGTCATTGATCAGTAAAAATTAAAACCATGCATAAATGCAGCTTTACGGATTTCTATGTGTTTTATTTAAGTGCGCTGTTTGTATGTATGTACTTATGTATATTGGTGCCTTGTTTCCATGTCCGATTACGATGACTCAGTTTCTACAAATGTGGTGTGGTAAGATATCTTATAAGCGCTATGTAGGTACTCTATATATATGATGAGATCATATGGCTTATTTCAGATTCTTTACATGGTAATTAAAAGCTTGCATTTTGTGTGAGTTCTTTGTAACTTTAAACAGATATAAATTCTACACTTAGCGATCAGAGCATTCAATTAATGCTCTCAGCGACGCCGGCTTCATCTGGGCCCAATTAATTTGGCGGAGGACCAGGGTAGTGATTCTCTCAACAACGACGGTCGGACGGACGGACGAGTGAATGTCCAAGCGGCAAGTTTAAGTAGTAACAAAACATATTCTAGCGATAGCTATGGATCGAACGTATAAGGCTGTTTAATTGAAAATGCACGCGCTAAAGTGTATTTTGTTCGCTCTGACCGGACGACCTAAACTCGCCGCTGCGGTTTCGCTCGTTCGTCCGCCCGTCCGTTGTTTTTGAGAGAATAACACCCCTGAAGCAGCCGGCCGATTAAATCGTGTTAATTAGTGGGACGCACCTCGCCCATCAGTTCATCACAACACGAATTAAATTATACCTGCCGAGACATGATGCGAGTAGCAGCACCCTTACCATGAGGTACAATTAACGTACTCGCTAGCGAGTCGAAGGTCTGTCCCTTGCAGACCTTGCAAGTATTTTTATAGAGTGTAAGGGATAGAGAATTCGACTCGCTAGCGAGTACGGTAATTGTAAGTCACGGGGACCGATCACGGTGGAAATCTTTGGGGAAGGTGTCGGAGCAATGGACGTGTTTCCGCCAAATCTATAAATGTTGTAAGGGGTTTACGTCTGTAATAGTTGTACTATCAGATCAGTAGCTGTTGGATTGTTATTTGAACGGCACATTATATTTACACGACTGTGCTAAGAAAGGAGTGTATTCTTTTAATGGTGAGTTAAATTGAAGTTTGGTCAGAAACTTGCAGCTACAATGTAAATTATAAACTTCAAACGGAAAGAGTAACTAGCATAAAAAAAACATATAAAGTTGAATAAGAGCTTACGTCCGTATCATAAACATACTTAATACTATTCTTAAAACATCGAATATTTTTAACTATGAAATACTCAAACCCATTTATTTTAAAAATATTAACTTTATCTTTAGCTAAAAATACTTAATAATAAAAAAAAAAACAGTGGGAGATTTATTTATCCGTAAAATTTATTCATGTCACAGAGCGCTATTTAAAAGTCAAATAATACCTCGTATTAGCAAGTCAGCATCTACAAGGAAAAAAGAAAACAAATACAACTCTAAGCAAGTTTAATCAATGAGTCGTCCTTTCCAACATTCCAAATAGTCTCTTCTCTTCTACTTACTTAAAACTTTTGTTTCATTCACTCCGAGGGGCTTGTGAGAGAATTCCACGTATCGACTGTTAGTCGACACGGCTGAGGGCGTGGATCCGGAATAAGGTCGGCGTGGAAGGGCGAAGTCACTTCGCATCACATGGAGTGCAACTCCGACGTTGACAAATTGCCACGCGCCGATGTCGAGGGAAATTATTTAAAACACTCGCAGCCTTTCGGATACGTAGGCTTATTGCCTTCGGACGTTTTTAGGAAACATTTTCTTAATAGATTTTCGAAATTTCGCGAGAAGGTTTTAGGGCTGCTTTTTATTCATTCTGTATTTGAAAGTACTGGCCCTAAAGCCCTCGATATAACATACTACTTATATAATATATAATATACTGGCCATACTTTTCTTATTTTCCTCAATCACCCAAAGTTTAGCTGGAAGAGATCCCTTAAAGGAATAAGTTCGCCTTTGTACATTCCAATTCTGTATGTATGTATGTATGTAAACACTAGAGATGGGCCGACTAGTCGCCGACTAGTCGGGAACGCCGACTATTCGGCACCATTTGTAGTCGGCTATTAGTCGGCGACTAGTCGGCAAAAAATGCCGAATATTCGGCACTTATTTGCCTAGGAAAATATAGGAAGAAATTAAACCATTTTATAACAAACTTATTTTACATTTAAGTTTTTAATGCACAGGATGAATAAGTTATAGTTTGTACTATGTTGCGTTATTTATTACTAGCGACCCGCCCTCGCTTCGCTTCGGCTTATGTGAGTTTTCTGTAACACCCGTACATGAAACAGAATTTATTATACATACAAACCTTCCTCTTGAAACACTCTATCTATTAATTAAAACCGCATTAAAATCTGTTGCGTAGTTTTAAAGATCTAAGCATACATAGGGACAGACAGCGGAAAGCGACTTTGTTTTATACTATGTAGTGATTTAACAAACGTCTTATTTTACTCTAATCAAAACAAGAAATAATATTAACATTATTATTATTTAAAAATAATAATACAATCATTGAGGAACTATCTGAAGGCAGTAACAATTGTTTATAATAATATTATGTACCTATTAGTATCACAAAAACATCAGTCATAGTCTGGGTACTTAAATAAATAAGCAGAGTGAAAAAAACTACAATTTAGTAGTAATTAATTAGTAATTATACTCTTTTTTAGTTTGCTACCAATGGTAAATTAGGATTTAGGGACAATACAAGACAATCATTTAGGAACTTTTTATCGGCGGCTTTTTATTATTTTATATTATACTTTGCAACAAGAGGCAAATTATGGTGCAGAAAAGTTAAAATCTCTGCTCGATCGGGAAGCAAATGGTTTCTTTTTGCTTCGTATATGTTTCCGGCTTCTGAAAACAGTCGTTCACTGTAGACACAGCTGCTTGGACAAAACAAAAACGGATCATCATCTCGTTTCATAACTGCCATGGCACAATATGAGTTGAGCCGCATTAGACCTTCTTTCAACATCATCGAGGTTTCCGATTGCACCCGAACTTAGCTAAAAACCTACGATCGGCATTGCCGACTAGTCGGCCGATTAATCGGCAATTCAAGAACCGACTAGTCGGCCGACTGGCTAGTCGGCAAAATCCCTAGTCGGCCCATCTCTAGTAAACACTTTATTGTACAAAAGAAAAACCATAACAATACAATTAATAGAAAAATATGTACAAAGGCGAACTTATCCCTTTAAGGGATCTCTTCCAGCTAACCCTTGAGAATAAATAAATAAATGTAAAAAAAAATATGAAAATAAGTGTTAAATGTTGTATTTGATTTTCTGTTATTTGTACAATAAAGTGTTTACCTACACACATACATAATCCCTTACTGTCAGAGCTGAAATCCGTTGACAGGACAGACAGATAGACAGATACACAAGTTGTACTTGTAACACCCCTTTCTGAACGAAAAGGGTTAAAACCACCCTAGCACAGTCGTGCACCGACCCATTTCCCCAGGGTCGAGTTTCTAGGCGGTAAAAACCATATCGTCCTGAACCAGAAATTATGTTGTCAGTTGGCTGAGTAAAAAAAAATACCGTAACATGTCAAAGATGATATGTCTTTAACCGCCTAGAATACTGGCCCTGTAATCTATAACTGGCCATACCTTTACTCTATTTAAATGTGGAACTAACAGTAATACCACTGTCTTCACGGGTACCGTTAGACGTGCTTCTATTATCTATGCGAGATTCAGATTGGGCACAGGCTGCATCGCCGGACAGCCGACACACGATACTGAATTATGAATGTGCTCCGCTCCTACGGCTCCTAAACCTCTCCAACGTATGAATAATAACCTGAAATTTCAATTTCACTTTCACGTAAACTTGAACGGAATTTCGTGTATTCCAACTCCTTTTAGCGAGAGTTATAATTATTTATTATGCAGGAACAAGTTAAGATATTCGGCAATAAAAAGTTTGTTCTCTTTAATTTTCTGAATAAGTTGATGGTTGTTGAGATTCCTTTTTCTGTTCCATTAGGAGGGAGCTCATTAGGAAACAATTAACTGTCTTTGTTTATATTTTCAATTTATTTTTGTTCAAGTTTATGAATGTATAGATTACTAATTCTCTTACTCGCTCCTTCGACAGGTGAGTTGCTCATCAAAATATTACTTAAAGAAAACGCGAGATAAGTTTACACTAAATTACCTTACTCCCAAACTAAACTCTAAGCTTTTACATCCTATGGGTAGCAATAAAACTACTTATGAAAATAAACAAATACTTACAATGAAGTCATCTACATTTATATCATTATCAATACTCGTTCTTATTACGTACTCAATTATTTGCCCTTACAGGAATCAAACTCGGGACCTCTAGCTTCGTGGACAGTCACGACCTACGACCAACTAGGCTACGACATTGTACCCCTGATAATGTTGTAGTATGTTGTTTGTTCCTCGACGTCGAGAGGAAGTTGCGGTGAAATTATGGCTCGTCAGCAGTTTATGCAAAGGCTCAGGGAGTTTGCCGTTGCAGGCTTGTTAGTTAAAAGCTGTTGAACAAATAAACCGCACCGTTAAACTGTTTCGTATAATTTTACTTTGCATGTCAATTATATATCCGTGTTAAATGCTTATTATTGGACGTAATGTTTTCTTAAATGTGTTGTTACCTTACAAATTTACATGCTTGGGTTCTTTGATACAACATAATGGAGCAATAGATAGATGATACTAATGATATGAAAATAGCTAAACCAGCATCCCACACCGACGCACGATACGCACGCACACGAGATAAATTATTTTCGTATTCAAATACTCCTACAGCAGCGGCACTTGCACAAAATGACGTCAGTGACACACGCCTAGAACAATAAAATTGCGCAGCGTGCGCCGGGGTCCAATTCAGGCTTGACGTTCTAGTACTTAATTTAAAAACTTACCTTAAGAATCATATTTATGGAAACAACTGTATCTTAACGTAAATTAGTTCATAAGTAATGCTTTGTTTATTTCTGTTTTATCTCGAGTAAAGTAAATAAATAAATATCTTTGTGACATTTCGAGCAGAATATAGGTAGGTATGTGTTAACTTTCGAAGTTTCCTTTCTCCGAACCTATAACTTTGTCATTATTACCAGCCTTAGCCTGTTCCACGTTTATTCAATTTGTCGTTACCCGCTTCTAACTACGAACGACTTTTCTAAGGGCGATAATAATGTAGGTAGCTGCTTACTACATTTTATTATTTTATTATTTATACAACAATTTATTTCTACAACGTGTGTGAAATCAATTTACTGCCGTTCATTGGCCAAATTGGTCAATAACTTCCCGTATGATTATAGTTTATCAACGGGGTCATAAAGGGGTGAGGACGAAGGGGTGAGAAATGATTAGTTACAATGTTATTTAATTAGTTAGTTAATTAATACCTTCGTGAATTGAAAAGACCACACACATTGAATAACACAGATCTACTAGAATACTGATTGATATCTGATCTGCTAGAATACTGTAAAATCAATTACATTTTCAAACACTCATGATGTGTACTTTAAGTAAATAAAACCTTTAACGTAATTTAGTGATATCGTCTTTAAATCTGAACGGCCTCATATCTTTTTAATTACTCCGCGAAGACACGTAAGCACGCACGCGCCGGCGATAGGCGTCGGTTAATGAAGCCATTTTGGTGTAATGCGAGTCATTTGCAAGCTAAAGGAACTCCACTGGGAGATAAATCCGAGCTGCGAGGCAGCGGAGACCGGGACAGTATGTCTACTGCTTTAAGCCGGAATTCCGCACACGCTAAACAAGTGAACCACGTGGATGAATTGTTGTATATGTGTGTCACTGACGTCGTTTTGTGCCTGTGTCATTAACGTCATTTTGTGCGTGTGTCACAGACGTCCTTTTGTGCATGTACCGTTATCGGAGTATCTATATACATTTTAGATGAGTTGGATTTATTTTTGAAGATTTGGCTACAGACTGCTTAGAATGGAGAAACCAGGAAGAAGTGGGAGGAGGCCTTTATCCAGCAATGGGGCAAAACAGGCTCATAAAAAAAATCGACTACTGTGCGCCGCGATGGAATTTTGGCTTGATAACGCAATTTTAGTTGCTCTGGATAAGTTACTACTTACTTCACAGTCAACGTAAAAGCGTGCAGAAGTGTAATTAGAATTTGTGAACTTTTGAGCTTATTGGGTACTGTCAATAAAATAATTTTGGGTGTCCCTAGGCTGTCAACTGGATATCAACCCATAATATGTTACAAATAAAAGTTACAATTTGGGAAAAGAAAAAACGACAAATCAGAGAACGAAATGTCGATTTCAAATAAATCGGTTGACTAGTTCAAAGCCATGTCATCCTAGTCTTCAGGGTTTGTAATGTTTTAGCAGTTCTACGGGTGCAAATATCTATGGGCCTCAGAGCTTGCATCGTCAAGTGACTGTGCTTCTTTACATTATCCACTTCCTTAAAAAAACCCTTCTACTGCTTCGTATGAGTGACAATGCACCCGACCTAGATAGTAGTTTCTGCTTGCAACTTCGTCTACTCGTACAGTAGTTTACGCTGATTGCATAGATTTAATAAGTTTAGTTTTAATGTAATGTAATTTTAAAAGAGATTATTATAAAGTGTAATTGCGAATGTAAAAGTGTTAAAGTAGTATAATGTACCGTTAATGTAACCAGTCTTTTTTGTGAGGATTATAAACATGCTAAAGTCTGTGTACATAATAATATAGCGATTGAAAAGAGTCGAGGAAACCAGAAAGCAAGAGCAATTTAATAGGCTAATTAACGAGCAATGTCGCTTTGGTTCAAATGTATATATCACATAAACCAATGTCAACAACCAATATAATGCAGATGTTTATTACCTTACTTAATTCTACTTAATGAAGAGAAAATAACTTAAATCAATATGAAAAGCCGTGAAATTGCTCGGTGACAGAGGTAGGGGGTTTTATCTGAAATTTTGTATTCGTGGGCGTTTAACGTGACACTCGACACCAATTTGCTTTTCACCTTTCCCCCTTTATAGACACTTAGGCAGTTATGACGTTTAAGTCGTAAAACAACAATATTTTTTGTCCTTGTGTTCGTATTGAAAAATTTACAAAATTCGGTTATACCATCTAAAATGAAACTCGCTGGGTCGCTACAAAATAAATAAGCAATTTATTGGTAGACATCATCGAAAGAAAATCGTTTTCTATAAAATGTAACTGTTAAGGATGTCAGGAATTCTTCTGTTCGTTAACCATAATTTAATTAATCGAATTTCACTTCATCGATTGTATCATTTCATCTAACGCTATTTCATTTAACGCTATATTCTGCTGAAAACATGATATTTTCAGGATATTTAAACATTAATTACAGAGGATAGTTTAGACTTTAGTGAATACAAAAAACTTATGCGATGAGAACTGCCTTTCGATGAAATGACAATTCTGCTTATTGATACATTCGTTGAAAGGTGTTTCGATAAAATAATAAGTACAGTACCCCAACGAAAATGTTAAGCACTTAAGTGCTTTGTCATAGTAAACTTCAAACGGAACGTCAAATGACTCACATGACAATGACAATGAAGTTCACAATGGCAAAGTTCTAAATATGCTCAATACTTTTATTGGGTGACTGTACCTACACCCCTTATAAGATATGTGATTGACAAAGATTCTTCTGTGGTACGATGCACTGTGTAGGAGAGGAGGGTGATAACGACGGATCGAGAGCAATCTCCCACGGAACCAACGGCATACCTTCGGCTTCAGTTTTATGCTGTAAAGACTTCCTAAATAAATACTCATTAGTTGCAACACACGTTACCGTGACTGCGTTAGTTAGTTCATGTAAATAAAACAGAAAGAAACTAGAATAAAGCGAATAGATCCGATCGTGGTGTATTTCAAAGTGTTTTATCTCTTCCAGCTGGCCTATACTAGTATAGTTGCGTTTATCGCGTGGCAAAATATGGATAAAGCATCCGTCACCCTCGTACTTGTACCTATATTATATACGTGTCAAAAAGTGATGGATGTTTTATCCACATCTTGTCACGCGATAAACGCAGCCATATTAGGCCCTCAGGCTCGGTAGATGCTATTAAAGTAGTTCATAAGATAGTGCTTAGTAATGTTAGCTTAATTCGATGCAAGTGTTAAGGTAACGGCGCCTATTACCGGGGGTATCAAAATCGGCGACCATCACCGCGGTATTTTTAAATACGCTTTTTATAAACAAACCCAACGATTTTCTAAAAAACAAATTTTACACGAACGAAGCTTATTTAGTTGACTTACGGACCTGTTAGCGCTAGTGTGTGTGAATGAAACAAAGTGCTTGCAATTCGTCAGTTTCCGCGACGGCAGCGCAGAAAGAGGTCGTGCCATACTAACGCGTGACGCCACACGTAAGTGAACTCGAATCTTATTTAGTGTTTTACGTAATATTTATGACAATTGAACTAATGTTATGGTATTTAAATGGTTGTTTATTGTTTTCTGCACGACTTAAGAGTGTTTTTTATACATTTTTTGGCCTGGAAATATGTTTAAAATGGAAAATAAAATACAGCGGTAATAGACGCCATTTTTTGCTGTGGATACTAATACCGTGGTATACCCCGGTAATAGATTTTTTTGATTTGGGTTATTTATACTTTATTTTTGGTAAATGCGATCGGTTATACATACTCTCTTACGGTTATTGCAATCTTGATCTATTCACGCTTTCAAAGAACTATTTCCGTGGTATGGAAAGTATTCAACAAACCCTTATTTTTTAACGAAAACTTCAGTACTGAATTTGTAGTTTGTATGGGAACCTTAAATTGTCAAGTGGTTTAAATATTGAGATAAAATCGTGTATTTACATACCAGTTATGTAATTTTGGTTTTATACCAAGGTTGTATTATATACTTTTGATTTGTAATGAAAATAAAACTGTATCCGTTTGTTTTTATGGGTCGGGATTAGATTTTTCAAACACTCCATATTGAGTCTATTACCGATGGTATGATCAGATAACCCTCGGTAATAGAATGTATGGGAGTCTATTACCGACCCATTCAATATTTGTTTGGGTCGGTAATAGGTTCCTAAAGAAGTGTCTATTACCGAGTGACATTTTAGTCTTCTATTAAATTTATCACATTTAGGGTACCGTAAGTACAGATTTCTTTGATAAAGTTGAGAATTTTACTCATCAGTAAGAAATTTCCGTGTTTACTGCATATGTAGTGATCATAAATCATTTCCTTTTCATACTTAGGTATATTATATTTATTTATGTTTTTAATTATAAATTATACTAGTATATATTCGTTTATTACCTTTATAGTCGTGGCCTATAAATATAACTTTTCAATTTTGACAACCAATCAAAAAGATCTGAATATTTAAACTATCGTTAACTAATAAACAAAGGTTTAAAATGTATGTACAATTTATCAATGTTAAAAATGAATCTTTCATTTTATAAGGATTTGAAAAAAAATGTTTTGCCGTTCATACAAAGTCGTAAAATTTTGTATGGACGCGTCTGCACTAAGATTTTAAATCCCTAAAAAATAAAAGGTCCAAGTATCTATATACAATTGTAACAACTTTTAAAAACGAAATATAAATCCTAAGTACAATCATATTTTTACCGTTTTATTTAGTCTTCCTTAAAAATGTGATGTACAAAATAATATACGGAACCAAGCCATTATTTATTTTTTAACCCACGGTATTAAGTTCCAAATCGTGAGTCTGGCGCCTATTACCGATGGTAGAAAATTGCTGCTTTTTATACCCTCGGTAATGGAAGCTGAATTCGCGGTAATAGAATCACAACCTGTGTATTACCACGGTAATAGAATACTTGGGTATTTTGGTTTCAATAATTATTTTACAATATATAATAAAGTAAAATGAGTCCAAAAAGTTACGACGCTAAAAGTTCAATAAACACTCTTAAATAAAAAATTTTTTTTTGGTCGCTTAGGAGCTTTGATAACCTTAATTTTTTGGACTCTTTTGAAAACTTCCTAAAGTACCACGGTAATAGGCGCCGTTACCTTATTCGATAAAACAACGATGGGGCTGACATAGCTGCTAAAAGCGACTCCAGGTCCTTAAAAATAAATAATAATATTTAGTAAGAAACGTGTCTTTTGATGACATAATTTTACAGGCATTTGAATTATATAACCGAATGCAACAGACAAATTCTGCCTGCAGACGGAAGAAAAAAAAATGTACGACTGTAAATTGTAAAATTAAGATAAAACTAGGAACACTGTAGATAAAACACATGCATTAACTAAACCTAGTGTAAAATCCTATAACGAGTGGGGAGAAGATACTCGTTAGCGATGTAGATTTTCAAGAGAATTTTATTTCTATCATTTTTCCGTCTAATAGGTCACGTAACGTTCTCCACCTTAGTTAGTGTAACGTTTCTTTCATGGAGCATGTAACTAACGATCGAATATGCACGGCACAACCATATGCAGTCGAAACATGTGACAGTCGCCCAATGAAAACTTTGAGCATACTTAGAACTTTGTCATTATGTATGCCATTGCCATTATGAAAATAAACTAGAGTGCTTAATATTTTAATTGGGGTACTGTTTCTATATATTTTGGTTGTTTGTCTAAGTAACAAAAGTTATTAAGACAATATCACAACCTCACAAAAATTGCCACAAACCGCAGACATTTTATCGAATCTACCTAATTTTAAAACCGTTTTGATAGCAGTATACAGACGTTAAATAGACGCAATAACGTCTAACATCTTTATTGGATATCAAATATAACGAAATGCAATCCAACTCCGGTCAATATCATTAAAATTAAATTTCTTAAGCGGATATATTTTGGTAAGATTGCGCTGCTGCGGCCTTGAATTTCGTCGATATTCCGACGAAGATTGAGTTGAGGATTTGCATGAAGTTTCAATAGTTCCAGGTGGGGTCAGGTCGGTTACAGCTCGGACTAACTTTGTGTATCAGGCTGTGCCTGTGACTGATAACTTGGCTAAACTAGATCCTATTCAGCATCCGGGCAATTGACTATGCAATGTTATGATTGGAATTCAACGCTGTGGTTTCAATAGGGGCTAGTTAGGTTTTGCAAACTTCGGTCAGATGGATAGAGCACTGGTTACTGTGATTTCTGATCGAAGTTCTCATATATGAATATGTTTTTGCTTGTTGGTCATGCTGTAAGAAAAACTTTTTTACGTGTGTACAGTAAAACCATAGTATTATACTTAGTATTCGACTGTCTATTGCTTTCACACTCTAACACTTTGTCATAACAAATACACTGAAAGATGCGCGAGAGAGTATGTCAGAAATATACAGCCGAGTACTATATTATTAATACTGTAGTTTTATTTTCTTCATCCTCTGCCAGTCACTCACAAGGTTAACAGAGAATAACCGTTGCATTGGAGATCTAAAAAGTTAAGGCTTTGTAAAATACTTACTCAATATTAAAAATATGTAAGTATAAAACATAATGCATATAATACACAAAAATACATATGAGAAAACAGTGTTTGTGGTTGAGATGATGACACTTTACTGAAATTCTTGTTTGAGTAGATGTTGGCGAAGATTACGCTTAAACACAAACCACGATACGTAAAGATAAATTTTAATTTAATACTTTGTTTTCCGCAGCCGCCGATTTAATCTAACGTAAGTAATTTTCTTAATCCCTAAGTAAACGAAATCGAGGGCAACTTATTAATTATCGCAGAGTTCAATTTAAAATTACCATTTTAATTAAATAAACCAAAATTCGATGTTAGCGTGAAACTAACAAGTAACTCCCGACTGGAACAAAAACAAAGTCGCGCCGGCCGCCGACAAAACTGCATTAATGGCCCTAGTTCCTTCATTAATTGGGAAATTTCTTGGTCATTACAAAACTTTGCTGGGAACCGGTTGCGAAGTTGCGATCTTATGGTAATTAGCTTACAATTTATTGTTATTGGAGCTAGAGACGGGCGTGGTGGATAACTCACCCCGCTGTTGGGTAGTTAAACAATAAATATCAACGGACAAATACTAATAAATTGGCCCCCAACTAAGTTCTATGCTTGTACTATGGGTACTAGACAACAATTATCATACTTACATAGAAAACATGCAAATCTCAGGAACGAACTCACGACACGAAACGACACGTTAGTCTAGTTGGTAGGGTAAGCGTACCAGTGAATGAACAGTGCTAGTGAATGAACAAAATGAGCCGTTTTTCGTAAATCAAGGGTTCTTTTAATTTCTACCCTACAAAGTTTTTTTTTTTGATTGGCATCTTTACTAGTAACATTATGGTAACATTAAATTCAACTCAGTTGCTTTAGTTGAACCATGGCGGACATCTAAAGTTGACGTGTCGCAGACGTGTTTTCGTTGTATGGGGCAGTAGTTAACAGACGGGTAAGTTACCTTGTGTTTGAAGTGATATTGTTCTTATTCCACACAACTGAGATCCGTAGTGTGTGTTTATTTTAAGTCTTAAGGATATATTTTTTCTATTTACAAGCCATATCAAGTGTTTTTGTTTCAAATTGCCATTTTTGGCCAAATGTTTTATAACTGGATCACAGAAACCACTAAAACCAATGAATGAACGACGGTGTTCATTTACTAGAACCGCGTGAATTACTTATTTTACAATATTGTGAGTTTTCGTTGTTGTATTAGAGTTTCTTTTTCAGAAACATAGCTGTTAGTGGATTGTCCTTCATGTGGCCAGTATTCGAACACACTCTTAAATGCTTAAAATGTTAGTTCATTTACTGGTTTATTATTTCCAGTAAATAAACTACCACCAATGTGACTGGTTCATTTATTGGCTTAGCATAAAATTTAGGAGCCAGTTATTGAACTATCGTTATTTGAAAATAACCTATTATACCTACAGCGTTTTCAGGCGGGAAAGTTGCACGTCAATCAACACTAAGTAGTAAAATAACATTTTTATAAATCAATTTAAAAGAAGGATAAAACATAATCAACAATTAAACATTGTTCATTCACTGGTTTCATTTGTTCATTTACTGGTGTTTCTATGTTCAATCATTGGTGTTTTGGGGTGTTTGCGGCTTAAAATAGCAATAACTTAAAATTAAGCAATGTTATTGTAAAACAAACGTTATAGAAGCAAACTAGTATACTTGATTGATTGATAACGACATTTATATTTGTTGGTAACAACTTCCATTTTATAAAAAAATATATTTAAAGACGAAATTCTCCTTAAGGGTTCATTCACTGGTACGTTTACCCTAGTACCCATGGTACAAGCTTAGAGTATAAGTTGCGTCTAGGTCAATTTGTGTGAGATTGCCTTCCGATATTTCTTTTTTAACTCGCGCCCATTACACAAACTTCTCCTTACCGGGAGTCAAACCCGGGACCGCTAGCTTCGGTAAGGTCACTACCAACAAGTCTAACTGGCGTCAAAATGGTAATTGGGTAACAAATTTATTGTTATTGCAGCTAGAGAAGGGCTTGGCGGTGGATTAATCACACCGTCGTTGGGAGTCTCATTTACATGACAACGTCCTGAACACGGGTCAGCTAGATAATACGGAGCTTTGATCATGTCGTGGTTGACGTGCCTTTTGGTTAAAGCGTATTTTACGAGTAACTCGAGGTAACGGGGATGATAACATAGATCTGTCAAGAAAAAGCTATTTTTTGTCTCAAAGAAGTGGAAGTATTTTATTTTTATTTAGACGACATAAATTTGAAAAATAGTTTTGGCACATATGTAAATGTATGAATTTGCTGTAAACCAGTTGCAAAGTTGCAAAGTTGCCATTTTTGGTGATAAGGTAACAATTTATTATTATTGGAACTAGAGATGGGTGGTTCGGCCGTCCAGGGCAAAAATACCGTATTGAGCTTGATACTCTTACGTTAACTTTTTCTAATAGAAGGTTGTGTTAAGGGAGTCTCATTTACATAACAAGTTCCTGAAGACGGGTCAGCTAGATAATAAAGCTTTGATCGTGTCGCGGTTGACTTGCCTTTTGGTTAGGTTAGGTACATCTGTCAAGAAAAAGAAAATTACTGCCTCAAATAAAAGGAGTATTTTCAGGCAACCTTAGTTTTACAGATAGTTTTTCCAGATATGTAAGAAATTTTATAGCCCTTGTCATTAAGTTGAAAAGTTTCCTAGTCATTACAGAACTTTGCTGAAAACCGGTTGCAAAGTTGCGAAGTTGCGATCTTATGGTAATTAGGTAACAATTTATAGTTATTGGAGCTAGAGACGGGCGTGGTGGAGTAAGTTTTTTTACCCTGCCGTCCAGGGTAAAAAGACTGTATGTGCACGGGCTTGATACTCTTCCACTACCTTTTTCTAATGGATAGCTGTATTGGGCGAGTGTCAATATGACAATGTCGAGGAGGGCTAGCACAACTTGCCCGCGACATATTTGTCGCTCGAATATCCCTTTCTAAATTGTCTGTTACGATGGAGAGGCACTGAGCGACAAGAGAGAAAATATAAGATGTGCTAGCCTAGCTGAACACGGGTCGGTAAGATAATATGGAGCTTATCAGATCATGTCGCGGTTTACGCACTTTTTGGTGAAAGCGTATTTTACCAGTTACTTGAGGTAACGGGGATGACAGCAAAGGTCCGTCTAGACAAGTCTGACAAAAAGTAAAAATTAAAGTTTTAAAATCTAGATTATATGTTTTGATATTGTCATCTATATAGTCTGACCAAAATTCGGATCCATTACGGACTCTGCCTCCTACTGGTCGTTAAAACTTCGAAGACGCCAGGGGACTCAGAAAACTAATAAACATCTGCAAACCGTCAGACAGCCAGATACCTGGATAAACTTTTAATTAATATTAGCAGGAAAGCAGTTAAAAACAAAAAAAGAGTTCTTTAAGCATTTAAAATTTTGTATTTTTTATGATTTTATATGATCCAATAGAACGACACCTCCTTTGTCAAAATTGGGCCATCCTATCATCGTCTACCGGGGAACAGATAACCGTTCACACATACCTACCCACAAATATGTTTAAAACACCCTCCTTCTTGACAGTCAGGTAAAAAAGAACAATTGCCTAAAAAAAAACATCGGAGATGGTTTTTTTGGCGTTTACAATGTTTTAAAACTCCCATTTGGTGTTATGAATGACTTACAATAAACTCTTATGGTTATGACCTTCCTTGCTCTTTCCGATAGCTTCACACAAGCATCATTTAAAAGAGGCCATTGTTATCAAGTTCTAGTATGGGAAAAGTTCGAGCTAAAAAAAGTTATAAAGCCATTCCACAGTGAGATATTCCGGTCACAGTAAGCACTGTAGCAGTTTCAACGTCTCAACTTGAGCAAAAGTTGCACAATAAAAGTCGGGGCAGGCTAGTCGGCTGCTTACGATTCAAGACACGTATATTAAGAAAGGCGGCTGGATTACGGCCTGCTAGTTCAACAACTCTATATCGAATTACATACGCCTAAAAGTTAACGATTTTCTTTTGATTGGGGACGATTCGCTGAATCTTTACAAGGCTTTTTATTCTTGCAATAAAATTGTTTTCATCCTAATAAATGAATGCGAAAAATGCCTTCTTAGTCCCAAATTTTGCTTTAGGTTTCTATTGTGATCACAAGAAAACCCAACAAATAAATAACAATTTCAATACTTGTATACTCGTAGCATTAACCTAATTCGTGCTTTTTAATGCTATACCCTATCAGAAATCAAACCTGAAACCATAAGTTTTGTAGACAGAGTCACAATCAACCATATAAACCATATCGTCATCTTCTTTTGTTTTGATTATATTAAGATAGCTAAAGAATTTGGTGGTCATTAGCAAGGTATGTTTTTAAACGGCAGCTGTATGGTAATTCGCTCTTAATAAGGGTATAAAGACGGCTGTTTCGCGGCTTGCCGGAGACAAACGAGGTGGCGAGGTGGATGAATCTGGCGCAGCCGTGGCCTAATGGACCATTAACTGGCACAGCAAAGCCGCTAAAGGACTTCGGGGACGACTGTACTGCCCTCGCAAGTAGAAAGACATCTGCAATCTAATGGCTGAAGCGTATTTAACCCTCTAGGATTAAACTAGTGGACGTAAATGGGGGCGGATTTCGTAAAGATGCAGTTATGTTGCAGTCATACCAAGTGAATAAATCAATCGGTACTGTTTTTATTTTCATTTTTCATTTATAATATGGGGTAAGTATATTTCGGGGAGCAAATCAGCAAATCTGGTACCTAACTATTATATATCAAATGAAAGCGTTTATGGCGAGGATCACGAATATACACTTTTTTAATTTTAAAACAAACAGTTTTAAAGTTACTTAAGATAATAGAAGAAAATGGTCCATTACGCCTTCCTTTTATATATGCGACTAAAATTAAAAATAGTAAAAAAAAACTTATACAATAAAGGAAAATCTATAAGAATGGTACGAAACCCTCTCCAAGGCAGTTTAACTCGCATTGGTCCGGTTTTTTAAACTAAAATATCTCTAATAAATCTTTCCAAGTTTCAACTCGTGCATGCTTTGAGTTTAACTTCTAATTACGAAAATAGCTATATCTAACCCACTTATTCCCAGCGAAATGGTTAAATCCCTCAACTAAACGGAGAGGAGGTTAGAAATGTGTTACAATGCCATCCATCATCTAGGGCTGTCGACAACTGGTCGTTAACACATCATGTTTGTTCTCATCGCGTGCCGGCGAATGACATCGGTCTTTGTTCGACGTTATTTACTGATCTTGTAACCGGTTTTGTATGTCGATATGATTAACTTTTCAGGGGGGTTATTATGACATAGCTATGCAGTTCAGTTTACGCTGAGAGAAAGGAACAGCGCCACATAACTGCCATAGCTTTGTTCTTTACGCTCGCCGTTAAATGTACTGCATATTCATGTCATGATAACCCCCCAGGCTTTCTACCCGTCAAATCATGCAACAAGCTTGTGAGTAAATAAATATTCGGGCGGCTCAACCGCCATCATTGTTGTCTTCAATATGTAGATGAAAATGATATATTTAAGTATTGAAAATTGCAGAACATCCCCAGAAAATAAAATATTTTCGTAAAATTAGCGAACATGATTGGAATAAATTTGACAATGCGAAACATTTTATTTTTTAGTTCGTGAATAATTTGTTTTTATCAGCAACGTTGTTCATAGAATTCCTAGTTGAGAGTCGACTAGATTAAAAAGAAATCCACAGGATTTTCCAGGCTTTACTCTCGCAATGAACGGGCCTAAGTGACCTGTAGTTGGATTTACTGACCTAATTCGACTAAAGTCACGCCTCTAACGGGTAGCCAATTTAATTAAGTAAGTGCTGATTTCCATTATTAAATAATTTGTAAAATAGTTTTCACAAGCACTTTGCAAGACGCAAGAATAAGCGAAAGAGTAAAGATAAAATATTACCCGAAACTACCGACAAGAATAGCAAATAACACTATCGTAAAAATAAATTATAATATCCTGGTTGCGGCACTGAACCCAAGAAAAAA
This sequence comes from Acleris laterana, assembly GCA_963966035.1. Taxonomy (NCBI): domain Eukaryota; kingdom Metazoa; phylum Arthropoda; class Insecta; order Lepidoptera; family Tortricidae; genus Acleris; species Acleris laterana. The sequence goes on along the minus strand of OZ014442.1, from coordinate 15,058,797 downwards.
CGAAAAACACTCCACTTAAGATGCGGGCTAGTACGTCTTAAATTTAAAAGAGATGTGTATAATTATACAATCAAATTAATAAAAACACGACGAAAAATCTACGAAAAGATACGTTTGATTTGAGTGATTGGGTGAATCTTCAAACATCGTCTCCATGTTCTAAAATTAAACATTGATATTTCCTAAAAAATATTGACAACAGAGAAACTCTTTATGCATTATATTATTACATTTCAAAGCAAATGTCACATAATATCAGTATGAGAGCGAGCTTAAACTTTTAAAGCTTTCGCCAACGCTCGCGTTGCTAACCTTTGATATTTTATACGAATGAGATTCAATTTCCAGTGATGCGAATGACAGTCTTATCTAAGTACATATCAAGTTGAGTAATGGACTCCTTTCATATTTTGTCGAAGAAGTTTGGTTTTTACCGTTTTTTTGTTTGCTTTTGTTTTAGAATTAAACAACTAGGAACCCTTAGTTTCACCATGTCCATTGTCCATCGGTCCGTCCGTCCGCAGTCTAGCTCAAATACTCTTGGTACTACAAAGCTGTAGTTTGTCATAGTTTTACATAATTATAAATTACGCCGACAAAGTTGTAAAATTAAATCTTGAAAAGATAATTCGTTCATAATTGTTGTTTTTTGTTGGTTTTTTGTATTTGTATTTGTATTTAGTAGCGGCGTCGGAACCCTATACTAAGCATGGTCCAATATGATCTTGCATGGTTTTTAACATTGAGATTTCAAAGCAATCTAAACAACTGCGGACCATTAAAACTATCAGTAGACGAAATTTATTCCGACAGTGTTGGCCATTACATAGGCTAGGTATACAATAAAATTGCACCAGCGCAGAGTTAAGGTTCCGCCACACGAACACAGTTTAAGTTCGCGGCTGGATCGTGCTTCGGTTGACTACTGTGGTTGCAAACTAAGTTTGTATGAGACTCGACACAGAGAGATGCGATGCATGAGTTTAATACTAAACGCCGGTCAAATAATGTCATGCACCTGAATTTCGCACTAATTCATAGTATTTACTCGTAAAGAATTTGACGGCTATTGCAGCAATGATTAAACGACACATTTGATATAGATATCATCATAACCTTCACGCCTTCACTCCCAGAGTGGGGTAGGCAGAGCTACAGGATTACCAACAACTCTAAAAACTTGTTAATTATATAAACACATTTTGCACAAACATGCTATTAGTGACAGGTTGCAAGCCCATCGCCTAACAATACTACAAGCCTTTATTCCCTTTATATAGTCGTCTCTTACGACTTCCATGGAAAGTCATAGAGTGGTACTATTCTAAGTCCACAACCACACGGTGATATAGGTATATTTTATTATTTGGTATTCGGTGATTCAAAATATAATTTTTCATTGGCATCGATACACGTACGTTTTAATATTAAGAAGCACATGTTGAAGAACGTACGTGGAAGATCGTATGATCCAAGTAATTCTATCATCATTCACACGTTTGATCGTCAGTGTCATTCTGTCGGTGTGGGTTTCATGAAACGGATGAGTTGAATTCAATTCCTTTGTCTGTATTTCCAGAAAGTTATAAATAGCATAGGTCTTTTGAGGGCAAGAATGAGTGTACTTAAATTAAAGTTAAAATCAGGCTTTAACGCGATGAAAACTAACGACAGGTAGGTAAGCCGTAAGGAACCTAGACAAAATGCATTTAACAGTAAGGTAAACGATTTTTGAAAACGGACTAAATGTATTGAATTGAATTAAACGCTCCGGCGCGAGCATCAGCTTGCCTCAATCCAATTTCGATAACGATATCGTTCGCTGAAAGCATCTTGTCTGGGACCATGGCTGTTTTGCACGATAACGTTGAATGAATCTACTAGCGTTATATTACAAGCTCCCAGCTCTTAGAATGGTATCTTATGTCTGACTTTTGAGTACAAAATAAGTGAACCAATCGGTGTGTCCGTCTGTTTACGTCCGAGTGTGTGGGTAAATTTTTCGGTGGGTTTTCATGAAAATCGGTTCACCAATCAAAGGTATCATCTCTGCAACGAGCTCATTTCTGGGTACGTCGAGGGTATTTTGTCTTACACTCTGCAAGAATTTGAAACTTTAGCTCGTTCCTCAACTGTAGACACAAGAGATTGCGTCTAAAGCGACGCTACTTTAGACTTTTATAAAAGTAAAATATAAATCTCCAGAGGAAGAGCTAGAGACATATTTTAACTTGTCCTTGTCTCAGTGAACATAATAGCTTTTTTACAGCCGTGCACTCAGAACAAGAGCTTTGAAGTATTTCATGTGAAAAATCCTTTATAACCGAGTTCATGTATCACGGATAGTGACAGTAGAACAATGTTTCAGCATTATTTTCGTTGCCATTTTACAACCAGTTCTCACATAAACCTGACTGGTGTGATTTACCAGTGGTCTAGATTGCAAGCGTACCTATCTAGTCACACACAACATACAACACACAACACACACAACACGCTGGCACTACAGACAACATACTTACATGAAACATATTCCAAGAGGTAGTAGTAAGAACGTGCTCATAATGCTATTTAGGTCTGGGCGGTTCCCATGGCTTAGTAAAACAGTTTGAGTGAAAGGGACAGAGCTATACCAGTTATACTATCTGTCCCTTTCACTCTACTCAAACTGAACTGTTTGTGCCTTACAAAATATATTGGATTTTAATTATCTAAAATGTAACTAAATAAGAGGTGCTAGCTAAGTTTCGAGCTATTAACTTTTGGACCACTTTCGGACTGGTATAAGTAGAGTTCTATGTAGTTTGGATTTGGGTGTGTTCTGGGGTATTATTCTCTCAAAAACAACGGACGGGCGGACGAACGAGCGAAATCGCAGCGGCGAGTTTAGGTAGTCCCGTCAGAGCGAACAAAACACATTTTAGCGCGTGCATTTTCAATTAAGCAGCCTTATACGTTCGATCCATCGGCAGAAACCATGCTGCTAAATTGAAAACGCACGCGCTAAAATAATTTTTGGTTCGCACTGACGGGACTACTTAAACCGCTTGGACATTCACTCGTCAACTTAAACTTGTAAAACTCCTCTTTTTTTTCAGAGAATAAAAGTACCGTACAATTTCCGTACATTTTTATTTGATGTGATAGGATTTGGCCATACCGTGGTTTTAGAATTCTTTATCCTAAATATTATAAAATATATCACCTTTATTTTCCTTTTTATTATTGTCATATTTCAAAATTAATTCACTCGTTAAATCAATGAACCAAAATTTAATTGAATTTTGGTCCGGAGGATATCTCCAATGTGAAAAAAAAAGAACTAAAAATCTAATGAAAGTCAAAGTGGTTCTTATGTGTCGTAATAATAAGGAAATAGCGACTCCATGGATTCTAGAACCACGGAGTCGCTATTTCCTCGATACGCTACCAAAATCCTAACCCTAATTATAACTTGTCGCATCGAATGAAAACGTTATTATTATGGTAATATACTTGTAAAAAGGTATTGAGATTGTTTATAGCTCACTGACCAATTATTTTATCCTGTTATTACTCAGGAAATAAGATTGATGCGCGTGTATCTACCTGAAGGCATTAATTAACGGGAAAAGTCTGGAAGAATCTCCCATAACCTCGTTCTATGCCAGGCGTCTAAATATCCATATAATGTGGAGCCAAATTCGTGGTACTAAATTAGTTACAATAATTCTAGGATTCTTAGGGCCACTTGCACGAAAAGTTTAACCCTGGGTTAAGACACTAACTCGAGTTAAAATGACAGTTTTCGTATGAATCTGACGTCTACTAACTCGAGTTAGTGCCTTAACCCAGGGTTAAATTCTGCGTGCAAGTGGCCCTTAGTGACAAATAATAGAAATCTTCCGAGGTTTAAGTGAAAAAAGAAACTCCAACTCCAGTAGGTATATGAATCTGGAATACAAATGTACTAAGTGCAAGATATTGAATTTTTCAATATTCAGGTGTCAAATCGACTAAATAAGTTATAATTTCTGTAAGTAGTCGCTTTCAATCATTTCACAATTTTGTATAAGTAACATTTCAAACACGACGTTAAAGTGACAAGGAACATACATGATCACTTATTTATGCTGTTGATTGTACAATGACGTTTACTCTTAAATGTAAATCTTCCAGACTAGTTTCCGTACCTAAAGGGTGCTAATGAGACCCTATTACTAAGCCTCCCTTGTTCATCCGTCGGTTTGTGAGCGAGCTAGGAAATTACACAGATGACAGTTAGGTCACAGAGTGTAGCAACAATACAAATATCTAAATACTTTTTTTTTTATTAATATTTATTAATGAAAACAATTACAGTATATCAATACAACGTTGTCTCACAAAACTGTTTACACAGTTTGACTGCGGGATTTTTGAGTCTCTTAACTATAATATAACTTTATTTAAAATTAATTTTAAAATTTATATAATACATACATACACAAATAAGCTCACGCCTTTATTCCCAGAGTGGGCTAGGCAGAGCTACAGAATTACTAAATGTTTACCAGTGTATTAGTGACAGGTTGCAAACCAATCGCCTAACAGTACTACCCCTACCGCCGCCGCCTTTATTGCCGTAGTCGTCTCTTACGACATCCACGGGAGGAAATGGAGTGGCACTATATCGATATTAATAAAAAATAATCGCCGAAATGTTTGTACCTACTTGTACGTGCATAACTTCCGAGCGACTGCACTATTTTTTTTTTGTGTTCGTTATTATCAGGGTAATGTTTGTATAACAGAAAAATACCGAGAAAGTCGGAAATTTGATAATTAAAGAAGGCCCCCATAAAATAATGGTACGGAACCTATGAGTCGCACTTGACCGATTTTTCACTACGAGCTCAGTTGAATTATGCCGTATTTCGCTAGAAGATTGTTCCAGCTTTTCAAAGTTAACATTTCATTTAATCCAAAGCTACGTGATGTAACTCGTCAGCCTCCATTGTTAACTTAATTACATTTTGTTTGCGTTCGCTAAAGTTTTAAAGCAGTTTTATTAAAGTAAATACAATATTCAGCAAGCACAGCAGCTGGTTTACTAAATTATTCATATTCATTTGCGGGTAATTCACTTCGCTAGAACGGTACAAGTGATAACGCCACGCCATTTTGTCGCCAAAGCCAATCAGTGCAAATTGCGACGTCAAATCAGAATTCAGAACCAATTTATTCAGTACAGTTTATTGTTGAAGTAAATTTAATGAATTTAATCAATCGAATAGTGTTGATTCAGTAGAGAGTACGGGTTGATTGATGTCGAACTAATGGAGAATAATGTGTCTATCGAGAGGAAAACGCACTAGGTAGATTGAAAATAATTTTCATTTTTTATGCAGCAGTAGATACATGTATATTGCCCAAACCGTAAACTTTTTTAAATATCGACACGAACAACAGTACTCATAGTGTGGCAGCATTTGTACATTTTGAGTTTCATACTCATCATAATCAACAAACATTGAACGTCTAACTGTGAGCATACTCTTTTTTCAAGGCCGGCAATGTATTTCTTCTAAATATGTTGCAAAGTTCATTTTTTTTTTTCCAACCAATTCTCTATTCTACTCGGTAAAACCATATTAGTTTTAACATGTTATCGTATTGTTAACTTCAAATGGTGACCAAGTTGAAGACAATACGATAACAAATCAAAAGCAGTATTCATGTCATGTGTAGTGCGCCTTATTAAATCCATCACCTTACTATTTTTCCACGGTACGCCATGCATTGCCGTGGTAAGCCAATAGAGACATTTTGTTCTTATCTCTGCATACGTCATTTGTTTTTTCCACGTTTCTCCTACATTCTCCCAGGTTCGCCCATTACTCGTATCTATCATTTAACTATAAGGTTTATGAAGAAGCAAGAATATGTTACAGTTTATTTCGTGGTTTTGGAAAAGGGGTGAAAATGTTGAATTATTTTCTAGCCAAGCACATTGAATGCGACGAGATAAGCTACCATTTTTATACTAAACTAGCAAGGTTTTTAGTTTAGAGAATTAAACGGCTTTGAGTATTTTCGACAATATTTTATTTATGTGGTTTTTGCAAGGCGTGCTTTGTTACATTGTTGTTTTTGTGTCTCGTTTGCCTGCAATGTCCTGTGACTGGGCCTGCGTTGAACTCGTTTTACGTTACAATAACAAAGTAAACGTATTCATTGTTTATATTCACTCTTAAAAGTATTATAATTAAATCGCTATTTTTGTATTTCTGTCTATTTATCCACTTAGTTCTTTTAAACTACTCAGCTTATTCTTATGCGTTTTTTTCTATAATTTAGAAAATGCCATTCGGAATTATTATATAAATAATTCATAGATTCCACCCAGGCAACACCAGATCGGTAGTGTTAGGTATACACTTAATAAGATACGACAGTATTAGTAGGATATATGAGTACATGTACCTTCTTCTTTATTTATGGCGGTAGCTTAGTGATTTCGCCAACCCTTTTCTTCGCAATGTTGAGCCGGTTCAACAAGTTAAAGGTTCACTTTTTTATATTTTTTTGTAACTATTTTTCTATGCTCTTTATGAAACTAAAGAGGTTTGAACACACGTCATTTTCCAATTTTGTGAAAAAAAGGGTTAACGAATAGGTGAGATATGAGTAAATAAAATTTTCTAATTAAATATAAATCAAAACTTTTCGTGATTAGAAAGTCTACAAACCTCGTAATAAAAAAAAAGTATGTACATAAAGGCAGTAAAACAGACTTAAACCATTTTTCACTAGATCTTCAGGAGACTTATCTATCCCCTATTTCACTAGAATTTCAAAAATTTATCACAAATAATTAACGCAAGATTTTTTTTGCTTCCCTGTCCAGAATAACCAGCAATAATATGTCCGCGGGCGGCGTTCTACCCAACTTTGTCGGAATAAAGCTGGTTCCACGCCGGAACGAGCTTCTTTCCATTGTCAACATGGTACGACGACGTACAAGTAGGATTTTTATAATTATGTAGGTTTTTTACGAAATATTTATTCATGCAAATCAAGTGCAATTCAATAACGTAGTGAACTTAGATAACTGCATTGTTAGGTATACATTGCAAAATATCATAATATTTTTAGGGCCATGTATTTGATCCTTGTACATTTTTGATGTTTGTATTAATTTAATTTCTTTACCTTCACTTACCTTTTGTTCCTAAAATACTTGTATTTGTTGTCTGTACTTCATATTCTGGGCTTACCTGAAAAAAAAAACAATAACAATAAATTACTTTGTATGAAAAAGTAGTGATGACTTTTGAACTTTGAGGATCATAAATACAAATGAATCCGAACCCTGGCATCATATTTCTTCGCGCGGATAAAGTGGGATTTTATAACAAATTCGATTTAAAGCTTAGATGGGAAATGCAAATGATATATGCTTATTGCCTTGGAAAATGCAGGTATAGCTGATTGCTTTTTGTGTGGAATATGTAACCTTGTGCAGTTGGCACTATAGTACTAGGTAGATAAGAAGTCAATCCTGACACATTGCACGACCATGAAGTTTCTGACTATTGACATTGTTGACAGCGGGAAAATAATGTTAAACTTATTTGTTGCGTGTGAAGGAATAGTAATAACAGCATTGTTTGACTGCTGTCTACATTATCCATATCTAGAAACTTCATTTATTATTTATTTAATGGCGTCTACATAATAACGTAATTTTGCCAATGCAAGTATATATAAGCAACGTTGTACGGTAAATCCTGTCCTGTGGTCGAAGTCTTCCAGTCATAGTCGTATGACCCTTGAAGATGGCGGGCATCCACTTCAATGGCTTGGTGTGATCTTGACCGCTAACTCATTTGGAACCATCTTTTCACTGTTATTTTATTTAATGCAAGTTCTTCATCAATGTTACAAGTTGTCCCACAAAAGTGCCCTGGGGTGTGATTCTGTAAATAAGCAAAGGTGAACGAATGCACAAGTGATACCAAGCGGCGAGATTAAGTAGTCCCGTCAGTGCGAACAAAATACATTGTAGCGCGTGCATTTTCAATTAAGCAGCCTTATACGTTCGACCTATCGTGATGCTAAATTTAAAATGCACGCGCTACAATGTGTTTTGTTCGCACTGACGGGACTACTTAATCTCGCCGCTTGGTTTCACTCGTGCATTCGTTCACCTTTGCTTATTTACAGAATCACACCCCTGGATTTGCGAATCAAAATCAACGATAAAATAATTTACAACAAATTACTTAAATAATTGGACAGGTGTTTTCAGAATGACAGCCAGTCATAGACCCCCAGAAACTTCATGGTTGTGCAATATGTCAGGATTGACGTATTAAGGCTGGACACTGTAGTATAAAATATTTATAATTTTGTAGATACCCTACAATTCACAAACAGTCTTCCGTAAAGTATACATTACACTAAAAGGCTTCTTGGGCTGTATTCTAGTCATAAAAGGATATTGCTTTTGAAATGTATCGTATGTTCAACGTTGCAATAGCTCGTATTTACTTGACAGTATGTATGTATGTATGTAAACTCTTTATTGTACACAAAAAAAAAAAATCGAATACAATACAGAGTTAGAATGTACAAAGGCGAACTTATCCCTTTAAGGGATCTCTTCCAGCTAACCTCTGACAGTAATGGCGGCTGAGTTAAAATAATACGATAACATGTCAAAGGCAACATGGTTTTACCCAGAAGGCAAATGAAAAAATTTTTTTTTTTGTATGTAATCTTTTCGTTAAACGCAGAAAGATACATATGTAAACTTGTTCAGATTTTGCTGTTGAATTCAATGAAAGAAGCTGAAAGGGGAAACGATTTTGTCATGCCTTTAAAAACCAATATGCTCATCTAGTTACACTAGATTGTTTTTTTTTTAAATCTTGTCCGACACGAGAATAGAAAAAGGAATCAAATTTATCTCTCTGTGATACTTGATAATCTTTTAGATTAAGTTTTACGAATGATATCTTGAAATATAACATACCAACGCTGTAATTTCTTTATTTGCATTCCGTACGTGTTTTGGCAAAACGAGGAACAAATTGCGAGTTCTTACGTCTCACATAATATTGAAACTGGGAGGGTATTCGGTACAGTTGTTCCCAGTAATTGGAAGATCAAAAAAACAATACACGGTCATTCCAAATTACTATAAATGGACCAATCGTAGTCAATAATATTTTGGAGCAAACCAATAAGTGTACAGTCAAGGGTAAAAATAAATATCAGTGTCTACATATTGGTGCCTTTGACTGTACGTGGATGAAGTCTTATTTTTTATGGCAAGGAAAATACAAAGCACTCAGGCCACCCGTGCCCTGTTTTATAAAACTACAAATTACAATTTACAGGTTACAAGTTTCCATTTGACATAAACTCGACCAATGATGACCAGCCATTGGAGCAGTGTTGCCAGCTTAGATCTGTAAAATTGTTACTTGTAGCTTTGTAAAACGTGCCCCTGATGTTAAGTGGGATCTCAGTCCTATAGACATTTGCATTCTCAAGACAACACTCTTAAGACTGAATATAAAAATGGAATTCCTATGCTAATAATTTCACCAGTTTTCTGAGGTGCCCCTGCGATTCCTTTGTTGGTAGTGTTTATGGTCCGGATGATCACTCACCATCAGGTGACTCACTTGCTTGTCCTTTTTCACATAAAAAAAATGCAAACAGGGCTGTATAGCGGTACGTTAAGGACAAGATAGTGGTGCACAAGGTCAAGTCATATAAAACTGACGCGTTTTGATGAGACATATGTCTCACTTACGATCAGTTGTTTAATGTCTCTAAACGCCGAATTGGTCGGTATAATAAACTCATTTTGGTTGAGATACCCGTCAAACAACCACACGTCACTGATACTACAATTGCTAAGGTGTATTTTTGCATCTTATTAAATTTGTTCGTTTCGCGATATCGCAGTATCACCGGCGCATAGAAAACAGTCATTTTTGACGCGTCTTGAGACGAGCATCATAGTCGAGATCAGTTATTAATACGGCCCTGATACTTATCAACGAAAACTAATTTGTTTTGCTGTACGCGATACATGCCCCAGAGCTATTTCTGAAGTAGGAAGTTCTAACGTTTGCTCTGTCTAGTGCAGTGTAATTCTTACGCGGTGCTCTAAGATATATTTAGTAAAGCTTTAGCTAAAGCAAAGCATTCATGTACAGATAGATAAGTGAGTATTGCAACTTTCATTAGTACTAACCTAAACACGTTTTGCTTTTAATGTCAACTCTTACGAGAAATTACAAATGAAATTAATTGATTAAGATCTTCCAGAAAGTCCGAAATAATTAATTGTTCACTTTTTTGATGAAGATATTCCTCTTTGTCCGTCTCGGGGTTACGAAAAATACCAAATTATACATCGATCCGTTGAGGTGAAACAAACAAAAGGATCGATTGTGTTGGTTACCATTACTACCACTACTACACCTAAAGCCGGGTACTCACTTGTGAGCTGTAACTGTTAGTACTGTTACTGTTGCATGTAACAACGAGTACGCGGCTCGCGAGCCCGTTTTTCACTAAAGTCGAGTCCAGAATTAGGCGAACCAACTTGACAGTTCATTATACACGAATGTTGCCACAATTTGGCTAGTGCTGTAATGTTAATATCGATAGCTAATCGAACACAACGGTATGGTACATGAACTGTACCGTACTAGCTCGACAGAAGCCATCTAAAAGGATCACAATGGCCTGTTGGGATAAGAGAATTATTTTTGTATTTTATTCCTAATTTGAGGAGTAATATCGTAAATATCCGCTTTAAACCGTAGGTACATCCTTCATAAAATTGCTGTAGTTCGTCCCTATTTGGCAAGTATGTATGAGTGTGAAAGTTTCGACGACAATTACTTGATAAAATATAAATAGAATCAGATTTATAGAAGGCACAAGGTTATATCGACATATTTGTGTCGACATAAACCTATCACTATTTATTTTTTCCTATGTCTGACAACATTTTCGGCTATCAAGTTAGTTCGCCTAATTCTGCACTCGACTTTACAAGCTCGTTACTGTAACTGCTACGGTTACAGTTACGGTTTGCTAGTGAGTACCCGGCTTAGTGCAGGTGCATATTCAAATGGATTTAGAAGCTCTTCGGAATAAATTTATCTCTAATATAAACTTGCTCAGATATGCACCGAAATAGGTTAAATTTAGTCCATTTCGTGCAGTTGTCTTGCAGCGCCTTGGAGCGCACCCAACTGCAACCAATTAGTGTCCGAACCATCTTGAGCTGTCCGCGCGATTTGGCAACAAGCAACTATGTAAATTCATTATTTCTGTATTAAATGTGTTTATTACGAAAATGGAGTAAGGTATGCAAACAAATTTTATGCAGGTATAATATAAAAATAAAATAAAATAAATATCAGGGAACAATGTCACATCAATTGGACTAGTCCCAAACTAAGCTCAAGGCTTGTATTATGGGTACTAGACAACGATATAAATACTTATATAGAGAAATATGTACTTAAATATATAGAAAACATCCATGACTCAGGAATAAATATTCGCGCTCATCACACTAATATCTGCCCTTACCGGGATTTGAACCCAGGACCGCTAGCTTCGTAGGCAGGGTCACTACCAATTAGGCCAGCGCGTCGTCAAATAAATATAAAGGCAGAGATTTGATTATGTCACTTAATATTTTGGGGTGAATGGGAATATGGAGTTGATCAAATAATTTGTAAATAATATTAAAATTCATGCCTTGTTGGTAACAAAAAAGGAATTTCCCGTACAGTTATTTAAGGACTCGTAAGGCTATTATTTATTTATTGCATAGTTTCTTGTACTCTAACCACCTGCCAGTTTTTTTAATTTGGAGTTGCAATCACGGTGGCCAAAATTTTGAGGAATGCTCATGTGATTCATTTTCATCTTTGTACTAAAACAGTTTAGAGATTTAATAAAATTACTCTATTTTTGTTGGGAAATTACCAATAAGTTGTCATTTTAAAATTTTCATTTCAATCATATCCCTTAAGGTTTTGATCACATCCCCGTTTTATTAATATCCTTGAAATAAATATACGAGTAAATTATTAAAATGGTGTCGTTGGTAGAAAAAGAAGTACATTCATGAATTAATTCAAGTCAAATTCTCTTTCTCGACGGCTGGATTATACCAGCGACATGGCGTTGGATATAAATCTGTCAGAGATTGTAAAATTGGATAAACGTTATGGTTGATCGAATTTAGGGATATAACACGGCGAAAAGAGAAAGTTATAGATGTGATCAGTGTCAGCAAGCAATACAATAAATGTCTGGAGTCATATTACATTTACAACCCATTTTACACTTAGGCCCACTTGCGTGAACCATAGTTAGCGTCTTAACCCGAGGTTAGGCGGCAAACCACGTACAAAAGTAGACGCTTAACTCTGGGTTAAGGGCTAACTCTGGTCCGCGTAAGTCCGCCTTAATGATTTAAGTAAATAATTCAAAGCATATTTATATTTTCGTTCATATTTAAGTACTGTACATACATTGTTAAAAATAAAATGGTAAAAATAGTTAAAAATAAAATTTTAATGTTGCTATGAGGTAATATAATAACGTAATTCTGGGTCTCTATTCTAGTTGGTTTAAACCATAATATCGTATTTTGACGTGTTATAGTATTGCTTTTAACTCGGCCGCCATTAGGTACAGTCAACCAATTTGATTTCTAGGCCACTTTGGACTATGTTAAAGTGACGTTGTCAACCAAAACGTAAGAGACTCCCTATGATTTGGTTTACAACGTCACGTTGACAAAGTCCATAGTGGCCTAGGAATCAAATTGGTTGACTGTACTGTCAAGTAAATAAGAGCTATCAAAACGTTGACAATACGATATGGTTTTTACCGCCTAGAATCTGGGACTTAGAACTTAATTAAATGGCACCGCCTATCTATTCTATACGTCTTGTTAGTTTTCGAAAATCGCAAACGTTAGCGATAGTCGTATTACCGAGTAGGCCTAACGTTTCTGTCAACTTGAAATATATGGAGATGATATTAGCGGTCGATGCGAGCATTAGCTTAAGTCAGACCATACCTACATGACTAGAAGCATAACGCTAAGTTAGCAATTTTCGAAACACAACAAATGTGTATGATTAACGCAAGCTGATGACATATCGCGTCAACCTCTAATGTCAACTCCATACATTTTGTGTGCGTAATAATCGCCAGCCTGATCCTGACCAGCTGTATTACTGCCACACTCGATGGATGGGTGATGACATTGTGACCAATTCCAAAAGCTCTTTCGGCGGTGGTTCGAAGCGTCTTTTCTGAGGGATGGTGATTTTAACTGATTTCATCTACGATATTAAAGTTCCACTTACACACTTGAATATACGTCTGCGTTCCACTATAAATTGACAGGAAGAGAGTAAACCTAAAAGCCAAGGCCAGCTCCTGGTCTATACCATAACCTAGATTCACTAGTCTATGATTATTAGGACTGCGACAGACAACCACACATTATTGAGACAATGATATAAAATAAATGAAAACATGCTAATTTCCTGTTAACATTTTGTGTCGATATAAAACGGAAAACGCATGTTAAATCCAATAAGTAGTGACACTATGCAAAATACGGATCCATACAAAAGTTAATACTTTTTAACCGCAATAAAGTCACTATTGTATGTATGTATGTAAACACTTTATTATACAAACAAAAGAGATAGAAATATAAAATTGTCAAAAATATAACACGGATGTACAAAGGCGAACTTATACCTTTAAGTTATCTCTCTCTCTCTTCCAGTTAACCTTTGAGCGATTGGGGAAAAAATAATTTTACTACGAAAAGCCAAATAAGTACAACACTAAAAGTAATCAAGTACGAGTAAGTAAAGCAACTATGTAAGTATTCAGATAGTACCTATTTCGTAATTTAGTGTCACTGTTGGATTTTGCGCACGTTAGCAGAGTTCATACCGCTAACTAGCGTCATGCTCCTTGACTAGGCCCCCAGGCTCCTGGTTAAGGCACCATGAAAGCCTTATTACAACTAATTTGAAGGGGTCGTTCCTTCGGGACGGATCTTATCCCTCCCGGTTGATCTTCAGAGCGATTACAGTCATAAAACTATTCGGTTAATTAAAACAAAGCGGAGTAATATGAAGATCTCTTTGGCAAGTTTAATAATGAAACAACGCGAGTTGAACAGAAATTGAGTTGATGGTTAATTAAAAGTTTAATTTTGCCTTTTTAATTACCGACTAAAGGATCTTTAATTTTTGTTTAAAATGTATAATTTCTTTTTGATAGTCGGTCTGTTTGTTATAGTTTTATGGCTGAACTGTGAAACCAATTAAAAAATATGGTATGACGTATATGCGCCGGAAAAAGACAGGTTTAATGAAAATCACTTAAGCCGTTTAAGAGATTTCTTGTTTTTAGTACTTAATTAATTATTATTTTTATAATTTTCTGGGTAAATAATAGTATTGAAACCGTAGACCTTTTAGGCGTCTATTCCAGGCTGTAAAAACCATGTCGTCTTTGACCTGCGGCCCTAGTATACCGCGCTGCGTCCATATCGCGTGTCAACTGTGGATAAAGCATCCGTCACTTTTTGACACATGTACTTATTTACGTGTTAGAAGGTGACGGATGCCTTATCCAAAATTTATCACGCGATAAACGCAGCCATATTAGGCCTCCTGTTATGGTATTGTTTATAATTCGGCCGCTATTACTCTCAAGTAAATAAGAGCTATCGCAGTAACGTTGACAATACGATAACAAGTCAAAGGTGATTTGATAATTATTTTAATTTTTCTCAAACATGCTCGGAAAGAACGGTTGTCCGATTGAAACACAAAGACGGAAAGTGCCTCATTTTACTCCTAGGAGTAAAAAAAACTATATGAAAACACTTTCCGTCCATATCCATATTTTTCTTAAAAATGCTGTCAATTGCATACAAAATGAAAAGGACCAAGACAAAAATTCCAAACAGCCAAGGTAACTGCTCGCTTTTTTAGCACAGTGCGTGTGTTTATTTTTGAACTTGCATTCCAATGTCTATGGTTAGTATTTAAAAACAATTGACAGTCGGTAACATTCGTTCATTCTGCACATGTGAAACCAAATGTGAAACTATTGTTGTGCGAAATACTTACTAGAAAAAATTGAGCTCAATCTACGAAAGCGACGAAATAGGTACCATACCGCCTATATTTAAACCTGAATTGGCTCCTGGAAAAACTATAAAGTTTTTATTTACAAATTGCCCAAACATGACCAACATAACTTTTAATGTGAATTAAATTAAATTAATTGCTTTTTAAACATGTATTTGTGTTATTTCCTCACATGTTTGAGAAAAGCATTATGTATGCCACGGCGGAAAAGAGGATTTCCTGACTCGTATTTTAGCAGGCCTCGCTATTGCTCGGCCTGCTAACCACCTCGTCAGGAAAACCCTTACTTTCCGCGTCTAGGCAACAATGTACTATTAATTTCATTTTTATTTTCATTCATTTATTTACTGCTCAGAATCTCAGTCCTGCGAGAATTCCCTCTTTTGATCTTTATCAGTGTTGTATCGGGTCGTGGCAACCTGTCGCCATGTCGGACACGGCGCGACGCGTAGATGACACCTCTATTGAAAACGCAGTCAACCTGCAAATCAATTTATTCAAAGTATTCTATGATTTATTCATTACATTTCCTTTCGTGTCTCCTCAAACCCATGTCAAAAATATTTTCATGGTAGGTATTTCCGATAATTTAGGTCAAAAGCAATTCTACACTTTTTATTGATATTGAAATTTCAAACGAATAAATATGTTTTACAGTTGACAGATTTTGGTGAAGTGTTAAATAGTTTCTGTTTGATTACTTGGGTGTCTGGTAGAGAATGCCATCAGGCATTAAGTCCGGGGTTTGTGTGTTTTTTTGTACCTACAATTAAGACTAAATAAATAAACAAACAACTTCTTGTGTACACAAACTCTAGTGTTAGTTGGACAACTAATAACAAAAAGCATGTACCGTTCATCTCAAGCCATTTTCAACCAGTTTGGTGTAGGCCTCCTTCAGCTTTCTCCATGTTGTTCTGTTCTGGGCTGTTTGCATCCTGTTATTTCCCGCAACCTTTCTGATATCGTCCTTCCAACGCATCTGGGGTCTTCCAACCGGTCTTTTTTGCTCCCACGGTCTCCATTCCAATAGGGTCTTGCACCATGAGTCTGACTTTCGGGCAACGTGACCAGCCCATTGCCACTTCAGTTTGGCTATACGCTTTACTACATCCGCAACTTTGCTTTGTTTTCTCAACCAGTTGTTAGTCTTCCGATCCCGTAATGTTACTCCTACCAGCCTACGCTCCATTGCCCTTTGGGTGACTATTAACCTCTGGAGGATAGATTTGGTTGTCACCCAAGTTTCCGCTCCATAAGTAAGGACTGGCAAGATGCACTGGTTAAATATACGTGCTTTTTGACTACTGGTGAGGTTCATTCTGAAAGCAAAGTCCAGCTTCGCGAAGGCTGCCCAACCCAGACGTGTTCTCCTGGCGATTTCCGTTTCCTGGTTCTCCTTTCCCATTTTAACTTCCTGACCTAAGTAGACATACTTTTCTACTCGCTCTAGTGGTGTACCGTTGACTGTAACTATTGCGGTACTTGCGGTATCTGTTGTCATGACCTTAGTCTTACCCAGGTTCATCTCCAGTCCTTTAACATAAGATGCGTTATGCAGTTCACTGACCATAGTCTGCAGCTCTTCCGGGCCATAAGCGAACAGCACTATGTCGTCTGCGAATCGAAGATTAGATAACCCTGCACCCGATATCGAAAGTCCTTTGTTCTCCCACTCGAGTTTCTTGAAGATGTCCTCCAGTACCAGAGTAAACAGTTTAGGCGAGATTGGGTCTCCCTGCCGTACCCCCCTTCTGATGTTAACCGGCTTAGTGTGCTGAGGAATAGCCACCTTCAAAGTTGCGTTCTTGTAAATGGTGTCCAAGATATGGGTGTAGCGATGGTCTATTCTGGCGTTTCTGAGGGCCTCTGAAACTGCCCAAGTTTCTATGCTGTCGAAGGCTTTTTTGAAATCTATGAAAGCCATCCACAAGGGTATTTGATATTCTGTTGATTTCTCGATCAGCACTCTCATAGTCAGAATATGATCCATTGTACTGTAGCCTTGTCTGAACCCGGCTTGCTCCTTTGGCTGATAAAAGTCCAATTTTCGTGTAAGGCGGTTAGTCAAGACCTTAGAAAAGAGTTTGTAAGTCTGCGAGAGCAAACTAATGGGTCTGTAGTTGTTCAGATCTGCCTTACACCCCTTCTTGTGGAGCAGGACAACCACCGCATTTTCCCAGTTCTTCGGGATTTTACCCAGTAGGAGGCATTTATTAAATAAATTCGCTAGCTTAGTTATTAGCAGATCACCGCCCTCCTTGAGCATTTCCGGTAGTACTCCATCCTCCCCCGCAGCTTTGCCGTTCTTTACCCCAGATAGGGCTTTCCTTATTTCATCGCAGTCTATATCAGGCATTTCCTCAGACCCAATGTTCATTACTTTAGGGCGGTTTGTGATGCTCGGTTTCTCTGTCGTAGGAGAGTACAATACCTGATAATACTGCTCGATTACTTTAAGAATCTTTAACCTATCCGTCACCAAAACACCATTTGTGTCCTTCAACTTTGTAATCTGTTGACTCCCCGGTTTTATATGCTTACAGAACACTTTAGGACCCTGATGTTTTTCGATAACAGACTCGACTATGCCCTCCTTCCATGCCTCAATGTCTCTCTCCACATGTGTTCGTGTAGTTTTACAAAGATCTTTAAACTCACTTGTGTTTCTTCTACCATCTGAGATCATTTGTCGCCTTTGCTGAAGTAATCCTTGGGTTTCTTGGGTGAATTTCTCCCTCTTATCTCTGACTCTCCTTGCTACTTTCTGCGATGATTCCAGAACGACACTATGGAGGCGATCACTGAGTTCGTCGATATCCCCAGTATCCGAATCGATTTTTGAAAGCTCCTCACCCAACATGGTTCTGTAATCTGCACCGTTTATTCTGAGTCTTAGCGGATCGATCTGGTTACCCTTGTTTTTCTCTAATCTGGTGTAACGCTCCAGTTTAGCATTCAGTGTGATTTTGGCTCTTATGAGCCGGTGGTCGCTACCTGTGTAGAAGTTATTCAAAACCGTGACGTCTTGTACTATGTATTTGTGGCTACAGAAAACATAGTCTATCTCATTTTTAGTTCGGCCCCCCGGCGAGAGCCAAGTCCATTTCCTTTCTGGTCTCTTATCGAAAAAAGAACTCATATGAAAAAGCCTATATGCTTGAAGAAAGCCGGCAAGCAATTCCCCGCGCGGGTTCCTTTTGCCAAATCCGTATGAGCCCATAAACGATTCTGACGGTTCTTGTTTCTTTCCAATCTTAGCGTTGAAATCACCAGTTACTATTGTGTAAGTCGTTTTTTCAGACGTCATCGCTTTTGCTATGTCCTCGTAAAATGTTTCAACTACTGAGTCGTCCCTCTCACCACAAGTTGGAGCGTATGCCACAATAACTTTAATGGTTATAGTGCCAGTCACACTTAATGTCGCGTACAATACTCTTTCCGATACTGAGGCTATGGTCTTGATTTGGTGTTCCAGGCGTTTATGTATCAGGATCCCTATGCCATGCTCCTTTTTCCCATCCTCACGACCTCGGTGAAAGAAAGTATCTCCAGACCGCAACTTCGTGCACGTCTCTCCCGGTTGTCTCACCTCACACAGGCCCAGTACGTCCCATTTAATGCTAGACAGTTCATGTTGCAATTCCTCCATTTTATCATCCTTCGATAGTGTGCGGACATTGTATGATCCGATGTGTAATGTCGTATTTTGGGCATGTTGATCCCTTTTCTTTTGTGGTTTATTGTAGCAGCTGGTTAACTCCCAGAGATTCTTCGCACCCCTGAACTGGCTGGAACCCACGCTGCTGCTGTTGCTGGGTACTGCCTGTCCGCTGGGAACTCGGGGCCATTTTTTATTGTGCTTATTCATATTTAT
This sequence comes from Acleris laterana, assembly GCA_963966035.1. Classification (NCBI taxonomy): domain Eukaryota; kingdom Metazoa; phylum Arthropoda; class Insecta; order Lepidoptera; family Tortricidae; genus Acleris; species Acleris laterana. Next base: position 15,039,717 of record OZ014442.1, on the reverse strand, counting down.
CTACTGAAGGGTTTAGACGTTTAACTCACCCGCCTGCCTAGAGCGTCCTGGTGAGTGAGAAGTAACTCTACTGTAGAGAGCTACCGAGAGATGTACCGTTATAACAATAAAATGCAACAAAACTACGTTGAAAATATATTTTAATAAAGCAACGTTTTGAACAGTTCGTAGCAGATTTTTGCTACGAAAAGGAAAAATTATACAGTGCTACGCTCGTAATCTACAAGCTCATAAAACACTACTCATGTTTACGCAGTCAGGTCAACTTCGCAGCAGGTTTAAAAATGATAACGAGTAAAGCACCGTTAACCATGTTGTAATACATAGGCGGGCCTCGTATAGCAAGGTCAGTGTTTTATAATGAGAGTCAACAGGCACGTTCGTCGCATGGGTTGGGTTAGACCTTGGACGTGTAGCCGCCGGGGACACTGGAATTTTGTGCCATATTATTAATGTACCTTTGCACGCTAGTTTGTGTGCGATCTCAGTGTGATAGATAACTTCGCAAATAGCTATTAAATATTTAGATAAAATCGTCCGATATAGCGACTCCTTGTTTTAGAGCTCTCTTAACCAGCTCTAAACCTCGCTAAAGACCATCCCGATTAAACTAACTTAAAACCGCATCTGAATCTGTCGATCAGTTTAGGAGCTACGATGCCACACACAGATACACGGACACACAGTCAGTTACTAGAGTGCGCATGTGTGGGTTGAAAACACTATAATCATGAAACATGTCGATACTTGTCTGGATTCAATTTAAACAATCACTTAACACGGTTAGATTATTCATTAGCGCTACTTATTATTAAAAGCACCCAAAACCGACGTATGCGCATGAAGAGGTTGATGAATGTAGAGGAGGCGAAAAGAAGTATATTTGCACCGGTGGACCTGGCATTCCATAGTCTAGGCCTACCCCACTGGGAAACATGTACTTTTGTATTAATCAGTCTAAAAACATAGGACTAAAATTATGTTGATTGCAAAAAGTTTCCACTATACAAGCGTTTACAAAATGGGCTTTGTAATTGGCCTGGAATTCCGTGTATGAATATATTTTCGGCGAGCTCGTCTAGTGCTGAAGGTAGTGCGGAAAATTTGCGGCCTCACGCTTTTCCTCTATTATGAAAGAACATTTGAAAACTTTAATATTAATTATTAGCTATTATCTAGTTGTATCTATTATTATCTAGTTGTTCCTAATTTACTTACATGTAACGTAATTATATTTGACGACGCGATAGCCTAGTTGGTAGTGACCCTGCCTACGAAGCTAGAGGTCCTGGGTTCAAATCCCGGTAAGGGCAGATATTTGTGTGATGAGCGCGAATATTTGTTCCTGAGTCATGGATGTTTTCTATCTATTTAAGTATGTATTTCTCTATACATATAAGTATATTTGTATCGTTGTCTAGTACCCATAGTACAAGCCTAGAGCTTAGTTTGGGACTAGGTCAATTGGTGTGACATTGTCCTCGGATATTTTTTATTTATATGCTATAGAAGAGCGGGGTCTCCCGGCACACAGGTATATTTTTACTTAAAAGGAGACTTCAGCCATGGATGTGATATTATGTAAGCAGAAACAAATAAAGATATTTTCTATTTCTATTTCTAGCTATTTAGTCGTATATATCCGCGTAATTAGTATGTGTACTGTACATATTTAATTTATATGTAAGCACGTATATTTAATTGTATAATATGGAGGAACAATTAAATGAAATACAATATGTAGTTGGAAAATATATTTAAATCTGTATTGGAAAAATACGTAAATTTGTCAGATAATATTTAAACAACAATGACTATTTTGTTACAGTGTAAACAACAATGACTATTTTATTGCATACCTAAATTTGTTAACTTAGGCTGAAACGGGTTATTTTTACTATCTGATTAAATCAGCATACATTTAGAATTAACATGCGTTCACGAATATAGATCTTATGAAGTTACTAATTCACCCTTCTATATCATTTCCTACTAATAATAACATTGATAGTGGACTAAAAATCTGAACCATGCCGTAATTTACTGAATGATTTTGGCAATATGTCATAATCTTGTACGAATTTACCAAAACAATACACACTCGCACTTGTACAACAACCTTAAATTAGCACGTTGTATATAACCTAGTGAAAGCATAGAGCCCAGTACCAAAAACGCTGAATTTACAACATTCTAAATATAAAACTTGGTAAACTAAAACATAAGGGGTGTTCCAAAACTTCAAAGTAAAGCCGCTGGCGTAAGCCTCCGTAAAACACCGTTGACTGTGCACGTCTATTTTCCTACAGAGTGCAGCACTTTGGTTATTCGCGCTCAAGTTCCGTTCGCGTTTGCCGTCAGCGATTCCGGAACACGGGCGTGTTTGTATTGGAAAACCTTTATTACTGCTTATTGTGCAGATCGCAGATCGTTTGAGGGTGCTGAAGGACTTTATTTTTTGTAAACGCATAGTTATCAAAAAATTATCGTTCCGATTCAAATTATATTTATTTTATAAATAACACGGCATGTGAAATTATTAATAACATTGATGTCGTCAGAAACAAAAATAATGATTAGACAAAATAAATTTATTTCTCTAATGTTTTTTTCTTGTAATGTTGTTTAGTCAATCATCTTCTATAAACACATGTAGTGCTTAATAGAGTAAACGACACCCAGTTCTTTAAGTTCAAGTTTACATCTGTGCACGCTGCCGTGACCATACCCAGTTAAAAAGAAATAAAAAAAATACAGGTCATTGTTATTTAGGCTCGTCATAATGTCATGATACTGAACCATTACTCTTCGTGAACGCCCTTGCGCGATGAGATACTATATTAATTATTTTTTGCCTTCACAACACGCAGTTATGAAACGTGCCGAGTTAAAATATCGCCTTTGCATATCATTTTCCATTATAAACTAACATGAGCGAAGAAAGATCGGTCTGCTAAACTTGTGGCACTGTTACGATATAAGCAACTACCAATTATTATTGAAGTAGTATAGTACAATTAATGATTGTTCCGTATTTATGTCACATTGTTAAAGGCAGTTCAAGCTTACTCAGACGTTGCAGTATAATTCAATACTTGTGCTAATATTTAGCCGTGATGATATCGTGCCTGTGTTAGTTACATATATAGTAGATTGTATAACTAGGGTCAAAAATAAGCCATAGTAGCCCGAGATGGTTACACAATTTTCCCGAGCAAAGCGAGGGAAAATTGTGCGAGGGGTACCTAATATGGCTTTTAGACCCGAGTTATACACTCTACTTTTCACTTCGATTGTGAGAAAATAAAAGAATTATACTAAAGTAAACACACCTTCACTGTAATGTTAGAATCAACTTGTTTTTCATTTTTCCATTGTGTAAAATTATTGTATGCCCTTAAAATATAGTTTTCACGAGATTTCACGGGCAAATTATTTTCAATCAGTTTTTGGCCCTTTTCTACATTATTGTATTCGGCGTAAGTTTATTATTTGCGTAATTCATTTTCATTTGACGGCCTCTTAAAATTAACAATGATTATCCACCCACAATGTATTCCGCGGCAAAATATTGTTTTAATTTGGCGGCGTGTTTTTTTTAAACTACTTTGACACAGATACAAAATATAGACTAAACGGCGCTGACCGAGTGAGTATTTAGCGCTTTAAAGCGTAGCTCAAACGATTTATGATATTTTAGCAATTGTAAAATAGGTACTAAAAACACCTAATGTTTTGAGAAATGAATTCTGTTACCTGATTGGTCGATTTTAATATAGCTTTATTATGGTTGGTTGATATCAAGTACATATATTTTTTTAAAGATTTGAATTAGTTAACGAGTGTACGTACCAAAAAGAACCTAACGTTCCGACTGACAGTCGATGTGTATTGTGATTGGTGGATTTAATTTGGTGAAGTATTTTGATTGGTCAAATTAAGATGTTTTGTAAATGTAAATCATTCTATTTTCAATTTCATATTTTCCCTAGGGAAAATATATACCTATATTATATTTTCCCTCGGTTGTACATGTATCACTTGAGTCTCGCTTGATAAGTCTAATTTGACAAACTTTTTGAGCATGAGAAGTGAAAACATATTTTTAAAACAGGCATACGAGCTTACAGCTCACCTGAAAGTAAGTGCACACCGCGATCCATAAACACCACAGGCCCTCGCCAAAATGCGCTACTAAGTTGCGTTTCTATACGTTTCGTGTTGAAACCAATCGTGTCACTGGTACATCACGTCACGTGACTATCACGTCAGCTACCAGTGACACGATTGGTTTAAAAACTAAACGAATCTCTATTCTAGTTAGCGTAGTGCATCTTAGAAACTGCAGGGAACTGCAAGTGCGCTTCCGTCTTAAATTAGTTATTCCATGAGCCTTAAGCGACAAACATTGACATGCCATATTATATACCTACTTTGATGACTATTCGATGCTAAATTAAGTCGTCAACAAAATAAATCTTCTTCCTCGTATTTTAATTGAATAAAACACATTATACATAGCGGCAAATCAGAGAGCATGGCATACTAACCCTCTGGGGTGTGTCAGTGTGTCAATTTCGCCGCAGCTTCCGACACGAAATCAATGTAAATAGGATCTATCAGGCTTTATTCGGGGTTCGGAGGTTTCCAGACGTCCGTCCGTTACCCTGTCCGGGTTCCGCGATCTGAATACAAACCAAGCCCTTTATGAATAATTCAATAATCCAACAGACATCGATATTCATGTGGAATTAATGTGATTTTCAAGTTTCCTAAAACTTCCGAAACCACATAAAGGCAGTTTGGTGCCGTTGTGCGGGCATAGAAGGCCGTTTTCCCAATCTATGTGGGATACGTGGAGCAAACGCTAATAAGGTTATAATACGTACACCGCATAAACTACTACCGCCACGTGTCAGTAAGTATATCCATCTAGTCAACTACTTGCGTATTGCTATGTTGTCATTTGCTACTTTGTTTAACATTGTCAAAAAGACATCACAAATTATTTTGCTTCGATTTTACAGCCGTTATTAGCGTAACGGCATCTTAAAAAGCCTTGCGCCAAGAGACAAAAAAAGAAGATCAAAGCGGACAACCTTAAAAATCTATCTTCTTAGGTATTTATTTTTTTACAATTTATCTGTCTGACAGACTGTGCACAGCCTAAATACCTAGAAACTCCAAATTTGGAGGGAATATTCCTAAAGGTGCACGAAAACGACTTTTTGAAAAAAAATCACCTATGCGAATAAAAGGGGGGCCAATAGGGGGGGGGGGGGAATAATGGGAAGCGAATTCTATGCATACAAAGTCGCGGGCGTCGTCTACTCGTAGTTTTTGACATAGACTAAATAACGCAACGATCAGCTATTTTATGGCACTATAATATTAACTTCGGTCTACTATTAATCATGATTAAAATTTGATGGTAAAAACGTTTGAAATATGTGCCATAAAAATGGTCAGCTATTTTATTCCACTAGCGATTAATAGGGTAGTAGAAATTCTAAAATAGCGTGGTTACTTGGCTAGACTTGCGGTTAGCCAATAAAAGTTAGTCCAAATAAGTCCACAGCCGAACTGGGGCGTACAGGGAGCGTTGAGGAACTTTAAAGGAAAAAGTGCTGGGTCCAGTGTAACTGACGGTTGATAAGAGCCGTTCTTTGAGACTATTTTAGTTTCTCTGGATTCTTTACTTAAGTTTAAAGTTTGTATTAAGTCTGTTTTTTAAGATAAATTGCTTTGCTGATCAGTGTTTACTGTTTGTGTTTTCAGTGTAATCACTGTTCTTAAGGGTTTAAATAAATTAGTTGAAGATATTTAAAGTCTTTGAAAATAATTATGTAAAATAAACATATCGAAAACACAGTTATTTAATACTGTTTTATTTAGTACTGTGGTGTGTTTTGTAGTGATAATTTCATCCATTAAATCTCATAAAATTGCATAATTACTTTAAGATTAATGTAGTAAAAATATCAAAATATCTGTACAGTATCCATACCTAGTTTCGTTCGTCATATTTACTTAATTTCAATTTTAATAATAAAAGATAATAACGTCGTTATCATAATTAGTCATTCAAACTTAAACGAGAAAGCAAATCTGCTTTTTTAATTAATAAATGCCAAAAGGAACGTTGCTAAGTGGACGACAAAGGGGCTAATGTGATCTTTTCAATTTTAAATTAGAAGTTAATTGCATTTCCGTGTTTCAGGGAACCGCTGCGATGTCAGACCAAGATGGCGGACGCGGGGCAGGCTTGTCCTGATTCTAAATTAACGAGGAATTAATTCAGCATTCCTAAATTACTTTAGTTTCACGTGGAATCAACGGATAGTAATGGTTTGCATTTAAAGTTTAGCGTTATTAAAGTGTGTTTCGCGATAACACATTCCTCAGTGTTTATCGTGAAGTCAGTCGCTTGATACTTATAGCAATTGAACACAACAAAAAAAGCTTTTTTTTTCTTTTTTTAAGTAAATGAAAATGAGAGCCAACCAAGATTTTTTTCTCTTAGTTGACAAAAAAATTGTTTTGATACTAGTTATATTAACTAAAGCTGACCATGGTAAGATTCTGTAGCCATTCAACTACATCTTAGCAGTGATGTGTCTAGTCTAACGTCTTCTTAGGTTCTTATGGAATCAAGACGCTAATGCACAACAAATCTAAATCTTGTTACAAGCGTTTTTTCTGTAATAAATTTTCTGTAACTGTATCTATATGAATACGCAAGATACTGTTTTGAATTATGCTGGCTGACGTTAAAACAGGACTCCCGTTATCAATATTACAGTTATGATATTAGTACATACTTACATTAATTAAATCACGCCTGTTACACCTCTGGGAAACAGGCGTGATTTAATTAATGTATGTAGGCAGAGACCACTTTTTTCTTGACCACTTATTAGTAATATCGATCAAAGCTGATAGTAGCAACAGCAAGATCTGTAGCCATTCAAGTAACATCTTAGTCGATGTATTTAACGTCTTGTTGGGTTAAGTATGGAATCAAGACGCTTATGCAAAACAATGTTAATCTTGTTAGAAGTGACCAAGTTCTTTTTCAGTAAGTAACCATATTTGAACGACAAACAAAATTCTCAGTAACTGTATCCATATGAACACATTTGATCCGTAATTTCTGGCGACAATGACCACGCAAAATACTGTTTTGAATTATGCTATTTCGCGTTAAAACATGACCCCCGAAACAATACGATGTTATCAATGTTCACAGGTCATAGACGTTTACAACGATAACGAGCGATATCACCCAAAACATGATATAGTTCTCTAAATATGGCATTTGCCGCGCATTTAGTGCTGCATACTGAATACATTACGTAAACCATCAAAATTCGCCGGCTGTTCGAAAATTGCAGTTTCGATATCAGGAATGACTCCCTCGGCGATTTTCGGTGGTATTTTGTGGAATAATACACGTATAAAATCAACCGATCTAATCAACTCTAAATTAATGAAGCTACTGTAATTACTTAATGTAATTATAAATTCAGAACGATATATTATAAACGGTAATCGATAAATGACTGAGCTTCTTGAAAATGATTTGTCATATTTTTGACAGTGCGGTTTTGGTGTTCTAAAAATTGTTTAGGTACTATTGAGCAAATGTCTATTATCTGTGTACGGTACCCTCAGTGAGCGAGTCGTACTCGAACTTGGACTTTTTTTTTAGTTCATACTAAAATAAAAAAATAAAAACTGTTGCAGTCTTTCCAAATACAACACCCTGATAACAAAATTCTCAGCAACACTTTCAGAGAAAAAGGAATGTAGGTATCAGTTATTTGCCTGTCATTGTTATGCGCCTAGCATTATGCAGCTGTTGCTCTCCGAGAGCCAGGTGCCCCGGTTACCATACGAAAATTTAATATTAAACCATATGTTAAGCTGTGTCTGGAATTTTGACGTGTTTAGCCAGTGCTTATGAAATATGGTTTAACCAGGAGATAAGCATACCATTTCAGTAGATGTAATCGTAGTTTGCTTGCTAATTTAGGATTACAGGTTCTTTGATTTAACAGCTTGAAAGTATGTAAAATTAAATCAACTGTGATCAAATTGGTTCTGTAGGTACTTGATGACAAGTAGTAAGTGCCACTATTCAGCAAAAATGCTGATTCTACGCTGAATATGCTTACGTGATCTTAATTTTGAGGTTATTAACCAATGCTGCTATGTCTTTGCTCATAATGTTTTTAATAAACTGTATTAAACACTTATACGTGTGTTTTGGTTTAATCAAAAATTCTATTTCAATGTCCGGACAGAATCCGATTTGACCTGAAAATCCGGATATTTCCCGACAAATTCAGTGAATCGGAAATGCTGCACGTGTCCGGTTTCACTGACAAACCTATAGGAAGTTTTAGAACACCCTGTGTTGTTTAATAATTATTTTGTAACAGCGTTGGATGGGTAATGGAAAATCAACATTGCGCTGTTCGCAGAGATCGTCATTTGAATTTTAGGTTGCTCATCAGGCTTTTATGGTCTTAAAATGACATTTAATTTAATTTGTATGGTATATGTAAGTTGCGATTTCTCTCGTATAAATTTATGAATGTTTTACTAGAGCCGAAATAAAAGGTTGAATCGGTGAATGTGAGCATTTATATTTAAGTAAATTTATTTTGATGAATGGTTGAAAATAACGGCAGTCAGATGATATTAAGTTTAAAAATAGATAGTGCCTGCTCACGTGAATTGACTAAAAAATAATACTATTAACAAGGCAAGATTTAGGGTGGTCTTGAAGATTTTACATTGATTCGTTTCTAAAACCATTTTTATATCACTTATCCTTCAAATTCAAATGCTCAAAAATAATTACGTCAATCAGTAAAGTTGTGGGGTAAATAAAAAGAACAAACCATTTTCGCATTTGGAATGTGTTTTAATTCAATTATAATCTTTAATCAATATCGAACATAAGTTATTCATTTCGTTTCCGAAAGCAGTCTTTTTTTGGTTCAAAAGTCCTAACTCTACTTACAATCACTTGACTTTTGTTAAAGGATTAGAAGTTAAAGATAGAATGTTTTATTTTCATACCATTAACACATATGCTAGATTGCCAAAAAACCCGCTTAATGTATACCTTTACTTCGTTTGCAACATTAACGCTACCCAACGCAACGCCAAAATGAATCAATGACTTTAAAATTTATTATCAACTCGGAAATTGAAAATGGAAAGTGTATTCGGCGGGAAATTGGATTTACGCTCGGTACAGTCGGCCGCGTGATCGTGGGCAATACTGCACGCGTCAATGACCCGCCGGCGGAATTTCCGAGGAGGACCGCGATGCAAAAGAGACGGGCTTTGTACAGATTGTGAACATCCTGTTTATATTTCGCACGAGTTTTAGTATTATTATATAGCAGTTATATTTTGAAAATTTAATAGTGATATTATATATCATTGTTATTTTACTAGTGTGTGTGTTTGGGAGGGCAACTGGTGTGACATTGTCCCCTGGTATTTATTATTATTATTATTTATTAACTGGTGTCGCTTTTTGTGGGGCTACGTATAATATTTAGTATTTTAAACGGGTTCCGCGAAAACCATTAAGCTGTTATTACGTTTTGTTTATTACCTTTCCATCAAAGATGATTTTTTTGTAAAAGGATTATAAATAAGTATCTTACGCAAAATAAACAAACTCTCAACTGAGGCAGAAATCCGAAATAAATAAAACTAGTTAAAGTAGTCATAATTGTTACACGAGCTGTATACTTAGTAAAATCATATTTCTTTTGAAATATTATAGTATTGTTTTTAACTCGGCTGCCATTACTGTCAAGTAAAAAACTGTTAAATTGTTGACAATACTATAACGGACCCCATGTTCTTCTGTTTAGTTCACAAGAGGTATAACTTTTTCACCGAACACTTGTCCTCGCGTGAGATATCCATAGACTTATTCATCTAAGTCCATGGAAGTGTCTATAAATAACTCCACATTGACAAAATATAGCTTAACCTACTGCGACTGAGAGTAAGCCTAGCGAAACTAAGTTTTAACATATTATAATAAATAAATAAATTAATTAAAATTATACAGTTTTAGGGTCATTCTCAAAATACGAGTAAATTTATCTAACCTACTTGACTCATTTTTTTTGTCATATTTTAAGTAACTGAACTAATTATTATAATAATGGGTATCTTACACTCTTTAAACATGTATATTTGCCAAAGATCGGAAGAAAAATAAAGAAGTTATTAAGCTTTTTAAAAAAAAGTGTCCAGGTAAATTATTTCAATGCCAGGTAGGCTAAAAACAGTCCAGGTAAATTATGAAAACGCCAGGTAGGTGTCCAAGTAAATTATTTGATGTCCAAGTAAGACTGAATTTTACGTTTTTAGGGTTCCGTACCAAAATGGTTCAAAAGGAACCCTTATGGTGAGACTTCGTTGTCTGTCTGTCTGTATATATGTCACAGCAGGTATCATATTATAAGTCGAGAACTGTCACAATTAAGTTGTTGATACTCAGTATAAACATTTTTCACTATAAGAGGTACTCACAAAAAAAACCCGGGCCCACTTGATGTAAGGGCCGACTTACTATGCAAACCCGAATATGGCCTTTCGGGAAGCAGTTTCCCTTCATATCTCATCAAATATTGGGTTCTCTGCCGTTTCGCCGAATTATGTTTCGTCAAATGATTCATTTCGTCAAATGTTTCATTTGGGCAAATGCTTTTTTTTCTAAAACTGTAAATATTTCAGGATTTTTTAAAAACTAACCTAACCTAACCTATAGGGTTGTACACGATGGTCCTGAAATAAATCCTGAAATATTTACAGTTTTAGAAAAAAAAGCATTTGCCCAATTGAAACATTTGACGAAATGAATCATTTGACGAAACATAATTCGGCGAAACGGCAGTACACCCAAATATTGATCATAGCATAAAAGAGTACTGAATCTTTTTTGTAGAGTATTTAATGTGGGTTAATTATGTCATAGAACATTTTTTGCTATAGGCCACCGCGTTAACAAGTTATTTATAAAAAACTAAAAATATTGACCTTTACACCCCCCTCCACCCGTTAGCTCCACCCCCACCCGTCAGTACTTTTAGTATGTTGTTTGAAACACCATTCCCTACAAATATGCCAAAATTTGCTAATACACGAGTTATTTCCCCAGACGGGCAGTTGCTTAGGCTAAACAGGCTGTTTCTCATGAACCGTGATAGTTAGTTGAAATTTTCACAGATGATGTATTTCTGTTGCCTCTATAACAACAAATAATAAAAAAAAAAAATAAGTTGAAAATTAAAGGGGGGTCTAAAGACAAGACACGTGATTTTTTGTACAGTGGTACGGAACTCTTACAGTGCGGGTCCGACTCGCACTTGGCCGGTTTTTTATTTGGCGCCACACCAAATGTTTCTGATATCAAACAATACAATCGTGTAAAAGCCAAAACATAAAAATCCTCAAAATCACTGTTTCTGAGTATCTTTATACATACATACATACATGTGTGTAAAATGAAGTCACATTTAAATTAATTATAGCAAAATGTATAATTTACTTGGGCATTTTCTAACCTACCTGGACGTAACTTGGGCAAATCTAATCTACCTGGACGCCAAATGCCAAAAAGTCAAAGTAAATTAGATCCAGGTAAGTTAGAAAACACGTTGTTTATTTATTTATCACCGAAACTGAAATCAACTCAAGTAACTTACTATATTACATTCAAACTAGACTCAATACGCATGTCTTGAATAATATTAACTTTCTTTACTTGTTACGTACAAGGAGTAAATACCTGCAAGTAGATTAGATACTGCGTGGGCGAAGTTTTTTGATGGGCCGGAGAATCGATGTGGCAGGGAACACAACGCCGCTTGCGCACGTCCGTCCTCTTTGATGGTTGCCGACAACCTGACTGCTACAGGTGGGGTAAATGCGCGCTTGCAAACGGCGTTCGATTTTGGTAACGGTTGTGTTGTAGGTACATTCAAGTAAGTTAGATGTTTGTAGCGGACGCTTACCTTTTCTTTAATAACTTTTTTATTTGTTAATCAATATTAATGAAATTTAAAAGAAATATTGTTTAATGTCTGTCTTGTTAATAAAACATAAAAGGTTGCCAATTAATAAGATAGTTCTCGACTTATTCTTACCTTTAAGTTAAGAGGCAGGTGTCGGACGCTGCTGTTTTGATCAGTTTTCGTAGTTTCGTAATTTATTTCAGGTATTTTATAACTAGGTATTATAAATATTTTTAATACAACAATAAGTTTACGGCATGTACTTTAACATATAATATTTTCAAAGCTCTGCAGTTATAAAGAGATACGTTCTCACAGGCGGACACGTAAAAATCACGAAAATTGAGAATGACCCACCGAGCCGAATAGAGCCCCAGCACAAGTTGTATTTTCGCGCTTGTCGCTCATTGCGTCTCTATCATTACAGACTAGATACAAAGGGAGATACGAGCGCCAAACAAGTCGCGGCAATCTTGTGCTACCCGCGCTGGGTTGTCATATTTCGCTGTATGTGTACACTCAGCGATGCACGGCGCGGCGCTCGAGCCGCGCAGCGCTCGCGTATTTTCACGCGCGACTTGTCGCCGGAGATAAATACGACGTCGCAATAAACGTGCGGTCCCGGGCGACGCGACTGCTAGCGGTGTGGCATATAAGTAAAAGAAAATTATAAAACGTTGATACAGTTAAAACTAACGTGTAAACACAGCGTATGATTTCTGATTAAAGGTGGAAGCAGGCAACACAACGTTGCAGTTGAAGGCATCGGGGACTGTTGCCACAGTTTGGCTAGTGCTGTTAATATCGATAACTAATCGAACACATAAAGGATTTGGAATTATCACCGACGATATATAGCGTTTGTCTCTATCGCACTTTCATATTTGCCAGAAAGAAAGGGATGAATGCTACGCCCGACAGAAGCCATCTAAAAGGATCATAATAGCCTGTTGTAATAAGAGCATTATTTTTGAATTTGTTCCTAATTTGAGCAGTAAGTATCGTAAATATCCGCTTTAAACCGTACATCCATCATCAATAAATAAAAAGCATGCTTCAAAAAACTCTGCAATTTTTGGTATTGTCGTCTATATATGTTAAAAATCCGACATTTTGTTTTTTTTTGAATTTCAATTGCGAATCCAGTGTCTACCAAATCGGTTTCACCGTAGAGTAGTTACGAGAGGTCATAGGAACGGACGTACATACATACCGATGAAATACAACCCGTTTGGACTTTGCCGCAGTCGGGTAGAAAGCACAGAAATGAGTAGGTACCTACACTTTTTGTAAAAATTACGTTAGATTAAAAACGAGCCAGTTAACAAAATTGTGGTGTCCTCTGCACCCACAGATAATCGAAAGGATAGGTATTAATAAGGCAAGTGTTTTGGTTCGAGCTTGGAGAAAGGGAACGTCCCACCCTCTGCCAGTACAGATGACGACTGACGTTCCCCCCACCTCGCACAGTATATTTAGTTACTCAATACCACATCATTTTCCTTTTATCAAGAAAATAAATTAACGAAAACTGAAACATCAATAAATACCTCTTATATAAAATCAAACTAAATCTATATTAATCCCCTACCACTTCATGTTCGTCAGGTTGATCATGTTCTTCTGAGTGTTCATTTAAATTTTCATAAACTTTCCATTGACCTTCAGTTCAGTATTTTTTAAGTGTATAATATTACGCCTATATTCCTTGCCGGTTGAGTCATTTCTTACATCAGCTTCATTTTCCTTTGATCTTAATACTGTGTGCGGAGTGGGGTCAAACTCAGGAGTTAATTTATTTTCTTTTGTTAGATTTTTTACATTCACTTTATCTCCAATCACTATATTTGATTCTTTAGCTTTCCTTTTTCTATTTTCATTTGTTTTTCCTTTCTCCTTCCGTTCTTTATCTCTGTCCCTTGTTTCCGAATTTTCCTCCCCGTTTCCTATATGTGTCAATGAGGGCAATTTGTCCCTGAACATTCTGTTAAAAAATAACTCTGACGGAGTTTTTCCAGTAGTACTATGTGGTGTACGTTATAGTAAGATTGGACATTATAGAACCAGTTAATAAACCTTCGTCCTGGGTATCGCCAATGGTTCCAATCTTAAAAATTGATGGAGACATTCGTATATGTGTTGATATGAGGTGTGCCAATAAGGCAATTAAAAGAGAACAACACCCGTTACCCACAATGGAGCAACTTCTTCCAAAATTTCGCAAAGCCAAAGTATTTTCGAAACTTGATATAAAAATGCTTTTCACCAGATTGAAATCAAGGAAGATTGTCGACATATCACCACGTTCATCACAAATAGAGGGTTATTTCGCTATTAACGACTCATGTTGGGAATTTCAAATGCTCCGGAGCACTTTCAAAAAATACTCGAAAATCTGCTTCTGACGTGTGATGGCGTCGTCAATTTCATTGATGACATGCTGGTGTTTGGATGTGATGAGGAAGAACATTATTCGAGGCTAAAACGAGTACTAGACATTCTAAAACAAAATGATGTGCCTATCCATATAATCCTTAATCACCGGAAATGTATTTTTAATGCGAAAAGGATACAATTTCTGGGTCACGAAATGTCTCCCGTAGGTGTTAAACCATTGAACAAATATATGCAAGTTATTGAATCATTTCGCTAATAAAAGTTTGACAGAAGTTGAGAAAAGATACTTTCAAACAGAGAAGGAGGCTTTGGCCCTGGTTTGGGCAATACCACATTTTAAAATGTATCTTTTTGGAAATAAAAATTCGAACTCGTGATTGACCACAAACCGCTTGAAGTCATATTTGGCCCAAAATCAAAACCTTGCGCCAGGATTGAGAGGTGGGTGTTACGATTGCAAGCTTATGACTATAGTGTGGTGTACCGCCCAGGGAAAAATAACATCCACTATCTCGATTGTGCACAAATAAAATCGCTGCACCTTTTGATGATGAGTACCATGTCAACCAAATCGCTCAATATGCACGGCCTATTGCAGTATCATTAAAAGATCTAACTGAAGCATCATTGGATGACAATGAGATTCGAATTGTGAAGGAGGGCCTGATGAATAATAAATGGGACTCAAGTGCTAACAAATACAAAATATTTGAGTCAGAGTTGTGGCTACATGAAGATATTTTGCTCAGAGGAAATAAAATTATTATACCCGAGAAACTACGAAATCGCGTTTTAGAAGCGGCTCATGAGGGTCACCCTGGCATTGTGGCCATGAAGTCCAGGTTGCGAACAAAGGTTTGGTGGCCTAAAATCGATTCAGATGCGGAAAATATTGTATCGAAAAAATGTAAAGGTTGTATATTGGTTTCAGGACCTAATCCGCCAGTCCCTATGAAACGGCGAGAATTTCCCACACAGGCATGGCTGGATGTTGCAATCGATTATTTAGAGCCACTCCCTAGTGGTCATTATTTGTTTGTCATAATTGATTATTTTAGTAGGTACAAGGAAATTTAAATCATGAATTCAATAACGGCAAAAGACACAATCAGCATTATGAAAGAAATTTTTTCACGACTCGGAAGTCCTATGAGCATCACTTGTGACAACGGAAGGCAATTTGTTTCTGAAGATTTTAAGTCTTTCTGTTTAGAGCAAGGCATTAGATTGTTTCACACCGTCCCCTACTGGCCCCAACAAAATGGGGAAGTAGAAAGACAAAATAGAAGTATTTTGAAAAGGTTAAAGATTAGTCAAGTACAGAAAAGCGACTGGAAAGACAGCTTATTGCAATATTTAACTATGTGCTTACTAATTCATTGATCTTTTCATTTACTTTATTTTCAAGGGGTATAGGAATTCTACGATATGGCTGACTCACCGGTTTCTCTTCAATAGCATTTACCCCCAAACCGATTCTAAGAACGTTAAGAGATATTGCGGTGTCTTTGCCCAATAAGTTCCTAGAGCCATCTTTTACTACGTACAATGTAACTGTTTGGTTTTTCGGCACCTATTGTTATATTTGCGTCAAATGCTCCTAGTACTATTAAGGACTTTTTGGAACCATATGCCATAAAAGTTTTATTAGGAGATTTTATTTGATTTGTTATCACAACTTTGTTTCCTTTTAAATAACTCCATGTCTCTTCATTTATTATATTATGCTTACTTCCAGAGTCAATAAGCCTGTCTACATTTACTCCACCAATTTGACAACTTATGATGGAATCGTCATCAATATGAAATAAATGTAGTCTATCTCAGATTCTTTGTTTGTGTTATTAATTTGTGTTTTGTTTTTTCTCGAATTTTCCCCTTTTTGGTTGGTACATTTTGATTATATTGGTTATTCTTACGCTTACTCGCCCGTGTTCTACACTAAGCCGAGAAATGTCCAATGTACCTACCCGCATTTTTTGCAGGGTTTATCTTTTGCAGGACAATTTTGGCAATCAGCCTTGTGATTTAATTTACCACACCTGGTGCATACAGGTGGTATAGACTTGGGTCCTTGAGTATCAATTTTATTGATATTAGTGCTTGGTTTAAAATCATTTAGTTGCCTTTCGACACTTTCAAAAGCATTAGCTTCTGAAATTATTTTTTCTAATTTAAATGTATCTCCTAACGTCAATAATTTCTTTCACAGTTCAGAAGATGAGCACTTTTCTATAATAATATAATGATAAAACGAAGAAAATACGAAATAACTTTTACATAATTATTTATTATATGTATTTATATCTTAATTAGGTAGAAATAATTATTTCATTGAAAACCAATGTACTGAATAAATAACTTTTATTTTTATTATTATATTTATGAAAGCCATATGTTCATAGATGTATTATATTTACTAAGTATTTACTAATAGTATTTATTGATTTGAAAGCTTTGGAATAGAATGTGCGCTCGTGTTAGGTAGTGCAAGTATGAACGCCGTTTGCCTACGTATTTGTTATATTCCGTGTCAACTACTTTATAGCATTACACCGTAATGAAGTGAGAAAGAAATTATAAATAACGTTCATTTTTAGCACCGGCCGATAGTTATCCATTTGTGCACGCCAGTAACTATCGCGCCCCTGCTACTGAGTGGTTATCAGTCGAACTTTTAACTCAATGCATATTACAAGTAAATGCACAAAAGAACAACTGCCAATGAATAGTTCGTTTTCTCTGTAATTAGAGTATTGAGCATCCAGAAACAGATTTTACATTTTATGTAGGTAGGAAATAAATGCATCTTAACATTGTGTAAATAGCACATTGTTTACTAGGCGAATTTAAGCTTAGGAATTAGATTTGCGATAGATACGTGTTAGTCTTCAGGGAATTTTCATTCCATAATGATGATCTTAAAATGCTACATCAATTTGCCAAACAACGCATTTGCGTGCGTGCAAATACAACATTTATAATGCAACGGCTGTATTTTTAGGATATGTAAAAAACTTAATTAATACAATAACATAAGAGAAGATGTTACTGATAAATCCTACTAATATTATAAATGCGAAAGTTTGTGTGTGTGTTTGTTACTCCTTCACGCTGCAACGGCTGGATGGAATTTGGAAAGATGACAGCAGCAGAAAATTTTACAGTTCCCAAGGGGGCAGCGATAAACAACTTCTACGCGGACGGAGTCGCGAGCAAAAGCTAGTACTACATATATACCTATTGAAAGTAACCAACACGGGATGTATTTATTATTTCGCAAGGTCAATCAATCAAACAATATTATTATTTTTTGTCACCATAAACTAATTCCAAATCCAATACCTTAATTATGCCATTTATACAATGTTTTACGCGCGCATGCCTACCTTCTTTTTATTTATTTTTTACTTTCTGGTATTTCCGTAAAGTATTAACTTTACTACTTACATTTTTACCTCGTCGCCACTTGTGGTGTCCTCTGCACCCACAGATAATCGAAAGGATAGGTATTAATAAGGCAAGTGTTTTGGTTCGAGCTTGGAGAAAGGGAACGTCCCACCCTCTGCCAGTACAGATGACGACTGACGTTCCCCCCACCTCGCACAGTATATTTAGTTACTCAATACCACAAAAATAACAACAAAATATTACGCAGCAACGATAGAAAAATTGGAAAAGAAAATTAAGATCGTCGAACTTCTCTAAAACCTTTTAATCTTACTAAGTGGCTCTGATGAATCACAAAATGGACAAAACATTTTCCCATTAAATTTGTTTACTTGTCAATTAAGCAAATTAATTAGGTCAGATTCGATTATTTTCGAGCCTTTGTTGATGAATAAAAGTTGATTGGTTTTTTAATGACGGCTTAGGATTACTCGTACAGTGGAATGAAAAATTACCTCGCTTCAATTTACGAATAAAGTTTTGACTGCTTTTATGAAACCCGTTTTATTTGATACCTTCGAAACATTTATATGGGCTTTAAAAAAAATACTTGAATGAGGTAAAAAAAACTGGGGCCCTAACATGGTTGCGTTTATCGCACGACAAAGTTTAGATAAGGCATCCGTCTCCTTTTGACAAGTAAATAAGTATGACAGTGACGAAGGCTTTATCCACATTTGACACGCGATATAGACGCAACCATATTAGGCCTACTGGTATTTTTCATATAGATTAACCTATAATGCCGCGAGCCGTTAGAAGAAGGTACTGAGCGATACAATTTTTTTAATGTATCTTGGACTTATATGTATGGTTCATTGTTCCTTTGTAGGTGCGGAATGGATGGCCTGATTTTGGAGGAAATGTAGTTTGATTTGCCTCCGTTTGAAACTAATTCCTATTAGAGAAATACTTTTTTAAATCGGTCCAGTAATTACAGAGATTACCTGTAATATACAATCAAACATATACACAATTGTAAAATTACATATAATAACTATAAACAGAGTATGTATAGATGTAAATAAAGAAGAAGTTAAGACATACTTTAACAATATAACAGTAGCAACATTTAAACCATTGTAAGAACTCCTTCAACTGGCCAGCTGGTGTTTAATGAACAAACCGACTAACTGCTCCGAACAGAGAGCGGCGCATACGCCGACAATTTTATTACAAGTCGATAAAGTGGTTCCTAACTAAGGAGCTGATAAAATGATCTGTTCTCTCGATTGTTTTGATCAGTAGTTAACTGGGTAGTGATTCTCTGAACAACGACGGTCGGACGGACGGACGAGTGAATGTCCAATGGAACGTCCGATGGGACTACCTAAACTCGCCGCTGCGATTTCGCTCGTTCGCCCGCCCGTTGTTTTTGAGAGAATAACACCCCTGAACTAATAGTTCAAATTCGAAAATCAAATTAAAAAAATTACCGATAACTTATTTAGTAAAATTTATTTTCACTGTAATCGAATTGTAAAAACAATACACAGCCGAGTTAAAACACTACTGTCAAGTAAATAAGAGCTACCATACGTTAACCCAGTACAATAATAACGCTAAACTTCTATTCCACTTTGTCTGTTCATTGATAATGATACGGCCGACTTTTATGTTAAGATAATAAGAGCTACTCAAACGTTAACAATGTGTTAATGATATGGAAATACGAAGTCTGTTTAACTGAAGTCAAGCGCATTATGCGCAAGAGGCGATTTACAAGCATTATTTTACTAAGCTTACATAAATCCTGCTATTAACCAAAGCTATCTCAGCCGCCTGGGTCAACAGATAACCCCTAGGATCGCTAGTCACTTGTTTACAGATTAAAATCCCGAGGCTATATTAACCACCTGGCAATTTCCAGGCAGTAACAACACAGGACAGACATAATATGACTCCTATTGCTCTATTTCACTGATTGGAACTTGGGAAGTTTTTGCTCCCAGGGTAGTGATTCTCTCAACAACGACGGTCGGACGGTCGAACAAGTGAATATCCAAGCGGCGAGCTTACGTAGTCCCGTCAGTGCGAACAAAACATATTTTAGCGCGTGCATTTTCAATTTAGCAGCATGGTTTCTGCCGATGGATCGAACGTATAAAGCTGCTTAATTGAAAATGCACGCGCTAAAATGTGTTTTGTGCTCGGACGGGACTACTTAAACTCGCCGCTGCGATTTCGCTCGTTAGTCCGACCGTCCGTTGTTTTTGAGAGAATAACACCCCTGCACAAGCGGGGCTGTAGAGAGCGGGATTTATTCGCAACTTCGTAAATTGAGTTTGATCTGTGTTTTCATTGACTTGACAACAATAATGAGTTTTAAAAATATTTTAAAGCGAGTTTAGAGCATTCGAAAGTGAAATCTAAAACAGTATTCTTAAAAGTTGCGCGATAAAAATCTGTGCGAGTTGTAAGGTTTTTAAACGGTTTGCATGTCTTTAATACGCTCGCCAAGCTCGCCACCCGGTGTGTTATACTCGTATTAGGTATGTGATGATCGGTAACCGGTGGTATTTTATATCACATGAACGTCAAACGTAATGAGTAATATGGATAAGTCTGTGTTGTTAAAAAAATAACCATAGATATATTGTACAAACTGACTGAATTTAATTTGTTATAGTATATTGTCATATTTTTTCTGTTTGATATTGTCAATAGATTCCTTTTAACATTGAGGATGTATTTATATGTGACCTTTCTACATTAACAGATGTGAGAAGTGCGTAGTTGCAACCGATATCTCATCGTTCAAGACATGTTAAAACCTTTTGTGTGTTAAATAAATTGTGCACGAAATTGAAATAGAATTATATCCATATTATATTTTCGTCGAAAAATTGCTACAGGGTCGCCGATCATTATTATAATAGTTCGTTGAGAACTTTCAAATCACATTTTAGCAAAAATATATTTTGTCTTTTCGTAGGTAT
Organism: Acleris laterana; assembly: GCA_963966035.1. NCBI lineage: Eukaryota > Metazoa > Arthropoda > Insecta > Lepidoptera > Tortricidae > Acleris > Acleris laterana. The sequence goes on along the minus strand of OZ014442.1, from coordinate 15,018,875 downwards.
AAAGTGTGGACATGAAGTATTGAAGAGCATATTACCTTTTTATAGGCGACCTCGTAAACGAACTCACCACAAATGAACCCCATTCTCTTAGCACAGATTTGTGGTGATAAAACAACTGGTGATTATCGCATCAGTCCTCAGGTTTGCAACGCATTTGTGGTCTTACGATTGTAGTATTGAGAGTACAAAAGTCCTTGGGCACATATCCTTAGCCTGTGGGTTTGTTTGCCTTCTCCATGGCATAAAAAAATAAAGGGTTATTTCATATATAGGTTATTTGAATATTATTCGAGGACCGGATGTGGAAGTGAACGAGTATTATTATGTCTCCATTATTTTGCGCTTACTGTTCTTACTGCCATTCCCGTCTATTAATTGTACCAAGAGCTATAAAGGTGGCATTATGGCTAGGCGCCAAGATATTACTCACATTTTTATGAAGGAAGTTATGGCTGATTTTCGAAAAACTCGAGTTAACAAGAAAATGTACAAAGTATTACAGTTGCAGTACAGGTAGGTACTTCGGGTGCAAATAAGCTGGCATGAACGGATAGTCATATTGAAATATTACATCAACAGAGCTTTTTATGTATCACTTGACTTACAAGGTAAAGTCAGCTGTCATTGTCCATCTCGTAAAGCCGTTTAAATTTGTTTCATTTGCCACCAAACAGAAGAGATCGGATTGTCCTTATCGACGTGGGGGAAATGACCTAGCATAGAGAAATTCCGTTTTAAATCTTTATTCATAAAACCTATTTTAATTACAGGATGCTGTATCGCTATCTCACAAATTCAAATCTCACAATGTAAGACAAGGCCAAAGCATACTGTAGCTATTGTACATTTAAGAATAAGATCAGTCTTCAGGGTTGGCATTAACAGTCTTGTGTTACCATAGTCATACCATCTTTCAAAAGAAAACTTAGGAAAATTTAAACTACTAATAAACTGTGTAAGAAAGGGCCCATCTTTATCTACCTAGTTTATTTACGTAACCAAATTTCAAATTGTTAAATATACACTCGATAAATCCCGAGTAGCGGTTGAAGTGTAGCAAGTAAATTGGCAATTCCATTCAACTCCCACGTCATAACTTTGCATGAAGAAAAAGAAAGTGTCTCTTATACTTGTTTGCTGTAGAAGTTTATTCAAACGTAGATTTGGAGCAAATTGAGTGTCAAGCTGAGACACCGCAGCAATTTGCTTTGACGTGTCGCCGATGCACTCTGTGCGGCTCTGTGCAGTCTGCTATGAATATTGCATTTTAGATGGCAATATCGTGATGCTTTTGCACAACCCGTTGATTAAAAAATGTAAAGTAACATTACTTAAGCCGGGAGAGAACGGAATATGATAATTCAATTTAATTTAGCAAATGAGTTTAGTGTTTTAAAAAGGAAAAAATATTATCGTTTTATTTGATAAGTTCTATCAAGGTGAGTCTCATTTTGTCGACTCTAATTTTGTAACCATTTTCGAAACGCGGTAAAGGGTGCAATTACGAATTGTTTTGTTATTACATTCGTATTAACGCTATAAATAATGTATGTTAAACCCATGCTTACCCATATAATCGTTTGTTTTGTGGTTATTGCTGTGATGTTAGTACATAAACGTACAGAAAAAACCCCATTCGCTTCTTACGTATCATAACCTTGTAATTGCTCTGAGACAAAAGATAACTACACTCGAGAATAATATCAAAAGTTCTCGTTATACGAGAAATTACATGTACGTGACCCGATTTCATTGTCCTGGAGTATAATAATCAGCGAGAGCAAAACAGTGGTAACTCAAAATACAGCAGTATTTTAAAATCAACTTTAATACAACTTGTATGAACTTGAAACAAAACTAGCAAGGACTTTGAATTGATACTGTTTTGATCTAGCAGAGCGTATAAAGACCACGAAAACAACTAATACAAAAAGCCCATTTCGGGAGCCAAACGAACTGTCCCGTAATGGATTCAGTAGCGAGCAATGATCCATTAAATTGACAATAGGAACGGTTAGGAACAAATCTGCCATTGGGGAGAAGAAAGTATAGTTTCCAGCCTTATTGGCTCGGCGCAATCAAAAACGTCTAACGCCAACGAAACTCGTTTCCTGGGTTTTATTGGAAAGCAGTAGTTTGATTTCGCTGCATAAAACAGTATTGCCCTGAAAATCTCGTGTTCTTTATATTTTACTTAAATAAATAGGTATGACAGTCCAACCTCACACATACTGACCTAATCCCAAACTAAGGGTTATTTATTTGATATTGATATATGTACAGTCAACCAATTTGATTTGTAAGCCACTTTGGACTATGTTAAAGTGACGTTGTCATCCAAAACGTAAGAGACTTCCTATGATCGTCGATGACGTCACGTTGACAAAAGTCCATAGTGGCCTAGGAATCAAATTGGTTGACTGTTCATTATCAAGGATTGATAATGTTTAGCCAATATGGACCCGCCAGCCACACATGGTATATTACCGTGTAATATACCATGTATTGTGTACCAGCCCCTTAAGCCTCAGCACGCAGCTGTCGCTAATGTGAAGTTTTAAAACAAAAGTAAAACGATAACGGAACAATTTGCCGTCCAACGCGCCAGTTTAGCAACTAATTTAATTGTGTCCAGTAACTTCGCTGTGGCTTTTAGTATTGCAGTGCCGAGCTCATTTTACATACAAAGTGGGCTCTGTATTTAGTTTGTAGGAACTGAATGTGTTGATGTCCGAGACGACGTCTCCTTGGAACTCGGGCATTAAGCCTCGGGCTTTGCTCCCAAAATCGAAGTTTAAAGTCTCTTTCTTTGCACGGACAAGGTTTAAAGAACGGTCTGTCGAAAACCTACCTACAGATGTTACAGATCATTGTTCTAAAAAAATATGTAGCGATTTTGATTCCTTACGAATTCGCTAAATATTTGTGGATATTTGTAATTTTGGTTTTAGGGGTGACTCGTTACCATTATCGTTTTATGTTTTGTTAAGAATTCCGAGTAAGTATATAAATATTTTGGGGACAAATCTGAAAAACAAAAATAACATAATCATTGTTACGCCACCGGTGGATTAAGGCGATCCATAATTCAAAAGTGGTTTTTGGTGCTTTGCAAGCGTTTGTAGCAGGCTGAAATATCGTTTCAGTCCATTTCAGACGCAGCTCTATCGTATTGCCTTTGTTTCAGCTACCTGAAACATTTTTTCAGCCGTTTAAGGCCACCAACTTACTAATAACTCGAAAAACCATTTTAAGAAGCGTGTGAAAGTGATAACACGATTAGAAATGATACAACAATACGCGGAACATTCCAGACCCGTGAGCCAAGGACATCGTGATTGTAAACAAGGTCGCAATGCGTAGAGCATTCCAGCAACGAATAGTCTCGGTCGTCCGCGGCGGGTCAAAGTACAGTCAAGGGCAAAAATATTATGTATACACTTTAGTACCTTGTCACTTTAACCACTGTGACTGTTCATATATGGCAGTTCAAATATGACGAAAATAGACAAGGTACTAAAGTGTATACCTACATATTTTTTCCCTTGACTGTACATAAATCATTCCCGAGCGAGCGCCCAGACAAGATGCACTACGCTAGCTGTTTCTCTTCGTTTAATTTTTAAACCAATCGCGTCACTGGTACATGACGTGATACGATAAGTCACGTGATGTGCCAGTGACGCAATTGGTTTAAAAACTAAACGAATAGTCAGCGTAATGCATCTTGTCTGGGCCCTCTGAAGTCAATCTGGAATGGGCGGACACTGGGACTATAAAAGGCGGGACGATTGCGTCTACGAGTCATTCTTTACTTGGACAGCGAACAGTGCGAACAAGAGCTAACCGAGCGATCATCAAAGTATTTGAGGCTTATTGTGCGATTATTGTTTGTAACCGTTAAGTGAGTGCGTAAGTAGTCTTGCTCTTAATTGTCAGTTGGTTTGTTCATTTCTATCAGTCTATCGTCACCTACCCTCAAGTACGTAACAATACCTCCTTCAATGTTTTCCCGTCGACCTACAGACCGCCGCTACGCCCTAAATCAATAGTGACTAAAAGGCACTGAGTTTCCAAAGTTTTCACATCGAGTGTGTCGACTTTAATATTCAGTTCTATTTTTTAGTCTCATTGACCCTTTTCATGGCGCATTGCTAACATTAAATAAACATTACATGTATTTTCTTTTACTCCACTTCTGGTTTCGAATAAGCATAAAGGAGTCAGTATAATGTTGTAATAATAGAGACGCAGTCGTCGTATTTTCTTAACATTATCAAGATTCATTGCTTGAGTTTTATTCTTTAGTCTTCTTCGTCTGAATTATCTTAAGTTTTATTTAATCAAATTTACATTTGGATCTCGTAAATATGCACATTCAATTGGTTAAGAATTTTACGAGTACATTTCGAATGGCATTTTCATGTTTAGGGACTGGTCACACTTGCAGCGGGATTAACTGAGCGACTTATCGCTCCGTATAAGAGCTATACTTACAAAGAAAAATAAAGTAGTTGTACCTAACAAAAGTACCCGTTTGTTTACTTCCGAACTGTAGTTTGGCGAGTTCTCTCTTCTAGTAAGTATAATACAGTACTAATAATCTTAATTCTCGAGTGGAGTCCGCCAGCCGGAAGACGCAGCGTGGGTATACCTCCATCAAAGTGGTCCAACGACGCGTGGCTATGGCTGCGGTGGTAAATTTGATCGGAAAGTTACAAGATTCTGCGGTGGTACTCGTATGCCGAAACCCGGAACGTATATTTTTCTCAAAATTCGCTGAGCTGGAATTTTCACTCTGAAAAATGAAATACTCGTGGCGGCGGTATATCATGCCGTACTACGCCCTTATGAACTCCAGGCATCATGCTGTATCAGTCGTATCACGCTAATACTCGTACTGCAGCCTTCTTGTGCGTTTGTAGCTCTAGAAATTGAGTTATATGATAAGCCAGTACTGTACTGTTTGTCCTAATTCATCTCGAGTCCAAATTATCATTTGTCCTAAAGTGGTGTTTAGCTTAGTTAGACAACTCTATATTACCGCTAAAAAGTTTTAAAATTCAGGCGACATCTCTTTTTAGATTAAGTTACTTTAAACAGACGAGAGTTCGGACAAATGAAAATTAAGGATTGTAACATACCACCCTACCTACTTCTTTACATACATACATACATACCGTCACGCCTTCATCCCAGAGTGGGGTAGGCAGAGCTACAGAATTACCAACAACTTTAACAGCCAGTTGTTAATTCTGTAACCACATTTTGCACAAACAGGCTAAGATGTATATCATGTGTATATTAGTGACAGGTTGAAAGCCCATCGCCTAAAAATACTACAATAAGCCTTTTATCCCTTAGTCGTCTCTTACGACTTCCACAGGAAGGTATGGAGTGGTACTATTATATTCTGCCGGCAACCACACGGCCAACCTACCTACTTCTTTTTTTATTGTAAAATGAGCCCTCGTTATTTTCAGCTATCGCATCTAAAAATAGCTAAAGACGTCAACTTACCCCGGTGCCCTAATCGTAAATAAGATAAGTTTAAACATATTGTCGATTCCGATAACGGGTGATAAGGGAGCACTCGCCGCGTTTCGAACGGGGATGGCGAGATTAATAGTTGTCGCCCACTTATCGTTTCGGCATCGTCCCGGTTCAAGATAAAATGTGGGAGCTATTTACTCGTAAGCTCCTGGCGCTAGCATACCATTTATACTCGGTTTTTGTTGCTATAATGTTTTTACGCTATAAAAATTCAATGCCAGACACAAGTGAGCACCACGTGTTAATTTCTGGAAAAAAACAGTGTATAGGATAGGTAAATACTCTATCGTCCATTTTATATTAGTCAAGGTTTATAGAATAAAATAAATTCAGGAGATCTTGATCAAATTGACCTATTAGTTTAGCTTGTGTTGTCATTAAGAAAAAAAAGTTAAAAGTAAAAACAGAAAAAAGCAATAAAAAGGAGTAGTGCCTCTGCGGCAGTGAATCGGACACCGGCTCAGGATAATGCTTGATTTAATGAATAGAAAACTTACGTATAAGATTCAGGAATAAGTGTTTGTAACCATTATCATTTTACTGAGATAAGTCACTATGTAGACTGGCGTAACCGTGTTGTCGCGTAAGGTTTGCTTTCTTTAAGACTAGTTTCTGTAATGGGACCAGAAATTACCCTTTTATTTGTATTGTTTTCATCTTGTCTGATTGTGTTTTGTTATTGTATTCACGTCTCTTGCTTTACGTAAATAAAACATAATGCAAATAAAGCAAGAAGTATTAGATAAATACTGATAAATTAAGGGTACCTAAGCATAAAATACCTTCTAGTCAGACTCTGGTGTTTATTTACAGTCATCATTGTTTTATACTTCATGTATTATTTTATGCAGTTCTTCAATTAATAATTAGGTTCAGTCATCTAAATACCTGGGTAGTGGTTCTCTCAACAACGACGAACGAGTGAATGTCCAAGCGGCGAGTTTAAGTAGTCCCGTCAGTGCGAACAAAACATCTGCGATTTCGCTCGTTCGTCCGACCGTCTCTTGTTTTTGAGAGAATAACACCCTGGGTCTTTAAAAGCCACAACAACGTCCTATCAAATCAAAATGTTGTAATAGTCGTAACTTACTCGTACTATTTTACGATGTGCAAACTAAACCGTATGATTTTCTGTTAGCAATACCTGCATTAACAGCAATGGCTGCCGAGGGGAATCTCCATTATCGGCGTGATTGGGCCGCTGTTCCAGCGAATAATTAGCAGGGTGACCGGAATGACCACGCATCGTGCGATAGCTCGTTATCTCCCGCAGATAATCGGCATCAATGCGAATCACAAAGCCAACATAACTCGAGGAAATAAATCACAAAGACAAGGATCGCGATAAAGGAAGATAAATAATCCATATGAATGTCTGAAAAGGCAAGATTGTTTACTCGACTGCCGAAAGAGTATAATGCGTTTTCTTACTTGTCCTAATTCAAAGCCGTTAATTAGTTTAAGATTTAGGTTTTAACGATAATGGTAAAGAACGCTTCCTTGCGGTACACCTTTGTATAAAACCCGACCATGGCGTAAATTAGCTATAACTTGTAATTCATAAACTAGACATTCCGTCAATAACGTAGTATGTTATTTCAAAAGTTGGCACAATTCATCAAGATTTTGAAATTGTGCAACAAGTAATATTTAATATGGGCACAAAATAAAGTTACAGCTGATTTTCTTACATGTGACCTAATATTGGTTAAATTTCGCACTCATCCTTTAATGCTAGTTTCAATTAGACTGAGGTGGTAAAATTCAATCCATCCCATCCCATCCAGTATTCGACCTGAGGGGCTATTGCTTAACGCACTCGCATTCGCATTTGTTTTCATTTTGAAAATCGAAGGCTTGTCTTGTTTCACTTTGAAGCCAATTGAGATTGCGAGTGCGTTAGGCAATAGCGACACTGTTATAGTATTGTTTTCACTCCGCCTCCATTACTGTCAAGTAAATAAGAGCGATCAAAACGTTGAAAATATAATAACAGGGGGGTTGTTATGACATAGCTTTGCAGTCCAGTTTACGCTGAGAGAAAAGAACTGGGGGGTTATTATGATATGGCTATGCAGTTCATTTTACGGTGAGCGTAAAGGACGAAGCTGTAATAGGTGCATATTTCTGTCCTTTTCTCTCAGCGAAATATAATTGCACAGATACGTCATAATAACCCCACAGAGCTATATAACTGGTAAAGCTCGCTCAACGTAAAATGTATTGCATAGCCATGTCATAATAACCCCCAGACCAAAAATGATATTGTTTTTACCATGTTGAATAGAGGCCATCGATGTAGAAAGAAGTCATTTGGATTCAATTTGACCAATACAGGTGATTTGCAGTAAACGTCCCAAGCTTAGTTGGTACTCGTGTCTCATCAAGGTTTCAGGCGTTTAATAAACGCTGACTATTAGTTTCAACGCCCCAGGCGGCATCTAATGCGGCCTGCGTGCCTATAAACAACTCCAGGGGGTATGTTCTGTTGATAATTTGGCGGAATAACTGACATAAAACGCTATGTGGGGTGCTGCGATAAAACGCCTATGGGGGCGTAATAGACGAAAACACGCGACGTCTATAAAGCAAGGGTCAATGGCTTCGATACCTTAACACTGCCCTTTGTTGACATAACACCTTTAGGGAAGTGCATTCACTTTGCTTGAATTGGAAGGAGCACGCAAAGCCGATATATTTGTGAAAGGCTTCGTTAATGATAGGTTGCAATCAAAGAGATGTTTTTTTATGTCTAGGAAAAGGCACACGAGCCTGTGACCTGAGTGGTCACCTGTTGCCTGTTTTATAAAGCTACAAATTACATTTTACAGGTTACAAGTTTCCATTTGACACAGTCTCGACCAATGATGACGAGCCATTTGAGCAGTGTTGCCAGTTTAGACCTGTAAAATTGTTAATTGTAGCTTTATAAAACATCCCCCCCGATGGTAAGTGGGATCTGAGACATATACTTACTCGTGACACGTGATCAAGACTTCAATTTCAAGACTGCAATCCTAAGACTTCAAAGGCGTTGCCAACTATGAGGACTAAGGCCCGTATTAATAAACTAATCTCAACTCTAATGCTCGTCTTGAGATGTGTGAAAAATGACAGTGTTCTATGGTTTGACGTTTACTTTGACGTATCTTGTGACGCGCATCTCAGCCAAGATGAGTTTATTAATACGGGCCTAAGATAAAATGCCTCTATGCTAGTAATTTCATCGGTTGTCTTATCCCCACACCGGAACACCACAATTAGAACACTGCTGTTTGGCGGTGGATTATTGGATAAGACAATAAAAAAAATGGAAGGCTTTTGTCATACAGTGGGAAATTAACATAGGATGATTAAAAAGGTAAGTTATCAACTGATGCTTATATTATAAGGTTAGTCGTACTATGTTAAATAAGTAATACTTATTAGTATAACAATAAAATAATAAGTAGGTATGAGAGAATTAACCTACTTATAATGAAAATAAAGCGTGATTTTCAAAATAAGGCTTCCTGTGCGTGTCAATACATTTTAAGCCACATTTTGAAAATACCGTCAGTACAGGTGGGAATGCGAGTATCTCAGGCATTTAAAAGTTCATAGATAACGATGATCATTCTATACCAGAGTTCAGAAAGTGCCATGAATATTCAAAACAACCATTGTTTTTTGTATTTTTTATAGCTAACAAGAAAAATGTGCCTGGTTGCTGGGCGGTCGTTATTTTTGCTAAACAAATTCTTTGAATAAAATCACAAATACTTCATTATTTCTCGACGAAGTTCAAAATAAACAACAAGGTGCACGTTCGTAAGATAGCATTGTCTTGCTGTTTGAAAACAGGGTTATAGAAGAATTCCTAGAATAATACCTTGGAAGTATAATAGTCGTAAAATAGTGAAATATTTAGTGGCGAAAAAATATTGCAGTTAAGTTCAATTCTAATAATGTTTCCCGTGCTGACCTACCATAGACAACCTCTATAAACTTGAACGTTTTTCATAAAACCGCGTGGAGTGCGTACTCGGTTACATATTTGCACGTTTAAAATTTATGTTGGATTCCGTTAGAGTTCCGTACCAAAAAAAAAGGAACTTGGTATCAAAATAATGTTACTTTAACATTGCGTCTGTCTGTTTATCAAAAGGGCATATTTTAACAACTACTTATCCACCATTTAATTGAAATTTAGGATGTGTTAGGCAATGTCCAGCGTTTTAAAAAATATTTGGGCCGTTATGTAGAGTCGTATTTTCAAATTGTATCTGTACAAAAAATAAAAAATGCATCTACGTAATTATGTATGTGCGTTTGTACACTACAACCATTACATTACACAAATACATATTACGATTACAGAAACAAAAGAAGTTCAAAGGCGGACTTATCCCTATTTATGCGGCCTCTTATCTTCGAAGTTTACGAGCCGATACATTCATAATAAATCGACATGATAAACGATTTATTTATTATTAAAATTAAACCATAACGGAAAAAATGATCCAGTTTCAATAAACTTAACAACTTAGGAATACCACCTATTTTTTCTAAAGTAAAATTAAACGAGTACCGAACCCTCGGTACGCGAGTTGGCCTCGTTCTTACCCGGCTTTTTATTTGAATATGTCAAAGGTTTATATCAACCAGAGGACTGAGCCTGCAGATAAAATGGAAGCGCTTGTGAATCTGGATTTTTGCAAGCAAGCTATTTTTAGTCGCTCGTTACCTAATTGGATAACATTTAGTTACATGTATATTACTTATTATTTAAATTACACAATATTTAAACCTATATAGATCTCATATTTAACTAAATGACTTTATAAATCTATATACGAAATAGTAGATTTGTGTCAAAAGGGAGCAAAATGACATATTTACGGCGAAGGCGTACATTGAATCCTGAGTGTAGTGAGGGATTCAAATGTTGACGCGCAAGGTGGAAATAATTTAGGTACCGTGTGACACATAAAATGCTTTTGACATCAACTATGAGGAAAATAGAAGATCTTAGTGATGCAACAAATAGTATGCACTTAAACGACGAAAAATAAATTGTAGTCGATTATGTGCATACTATTTTCAAATTTCACGGCGTTTATATTTTATACTGGCAACAAAATGTCATTGAACAGAAAAGTGCCTCTTTGATCCCTCCTAGTGATGATGCAGTGATGTGAAAAATTTTTTGTTTTGCTTTATAACACAAGTTTTTAAAAGAGTTTTTCAAACATCAAGTAGAATGCATAACGGTAACGTAACCGAGTCTTTACTCTTTTGCTAAGATCAAAGGGTCAAAACACCGCTATTTACTTATGTCGGGTTCCTATATTCCAACCGTGGATAGATAAGGCTAACTTCGGGTTAAAATTTGACATTTGCCCATACAAAATGTGTAAAATTTTAATCCAAAGTAAGCCTATGTCCACGGTTTGAATATAGGAACCGGCCATTAGTAAACTCTTACCCATCCCTACCCGTCTTACCTTACACTTCCCCTTAACGTTACCCTAACTCTTAATTCTTACCTTACCCGTCGCGTCATATTTTTTCTTTAGACATAGATGGTTACCATTATTGGTCGTAATGTCAAAAATTAAGCCCACACATAGACATCTACTTCCTTGCACAAATGTATGTAATTTAAGTTAATCTGACAGTTAAATGAGTCATTTAAATCTAATAATGAAGCAGCGTTATAAATCCTGCGTACGCTGTAAGCAATAAAAGGACAATTAATATGTAAGCTGAATAAGGCCCGGTTTTATAAAGGCCCGTTAGTAAATATGTCGGGTTGAACTTTAGTAAGTTCATACAAGTTTTGTTATTCCTAACCGAAATTAGATCTAACGGATCTTTATAAAACCCTGCCTAAGAGTACCTATTTTACTAGGTTCAAGGTTATGCCTAATGTAATATTGTGTATTATGTAAGTGTTGTATTTAATTCACTTTTGGACCCTATTCGTTATTAAAATACAATAAGGTGAAAAAGTGGATACATCTCTTTGTAGTCCACTGTACTAGCAGTGCAGGGGGCCTAATATAGCTGCACTTGTCACGTGACAAAATGTGGATACAACATCCTTCACTTTCTGACACTTATAACTCTTATAAGAACGAGAGTGACGGATGCTTTATCCGCATTTTGTCATGCGATAAACGCATAAATACGAGGCCCGTATTCTAGTCACTATTATGGCGGTGGATAAAGCAGCCGTCACTCTCACACTTACGTTCTAGTCAGAATGTGCACGTAAATCCACGTTTGTTAAAGCGCCTTTGACTTTATTTATTTATTAATTCCATTATATTATTTTGTTATTGCTCGCGTGGAGTCTATACCACCTACCTCGTGAAATATTCTAATTTGACACCTTATTCCTAGTAAGGTTGTCTGGAAGAGATCGCTAATCAGCGATAAGACCGCCTGTTGTTTACCTGTGTTGTTTATAATTGTGCGGTTTCTCTGTAATGTTTTTGTTTGGTGTACAATAAAGTGTTTTGTATTGTATTGTATTGTATTGTATACGTAGTAAATAGTGTGACAGAATGAGGCTCTGCACCATTTAACCTAACCTAACCTAACCTAACCCAAATCAAATTCTAAAGATGTTCTCAGTAGGATGACTTCGACTTCTCTCAAGTTCTTCGTACCTACAATAAACTAACAATTAATATTGGTTTTGACCTGGTATCGTATTGTTTTTAACGCGGCCGTTTTTACTATCAAGTGAAGAGTTACGATAACGTTGACAATACGATTACAAGCAATTAGGTTTAACCCGAAAGGAATAGAGACCCAGCTGAAAAAAGATTCTAGGCGGTAAAAAACACATTGTCTTTGACCTGTAATCGTATTGTCAACGTTTTGACAGCTCTTATTTACTTAAAAAAAAAACATAACCGTAGAGAACCAGTATGGCCGTTGTTTGAGAGCCTGTTTTCGATAAAATTATCAATAATGGAAATAGCAAATATGACACTTTTATGGTCTAATTTTGAGCTCCACATCCTCTAATATGATAATAAAATCAGGTTCAATGAACAAATGAACACACTTTCGCGTTTATTATATTAGTTGCCACATCATTATAAGATTATACCATAGTTCGCGATATTTTTACGCCCCGTCGGGCTATATTTCAACGCCCGGCGAGACAAACTTATGACCCCATTTCTCCGCGCAGACTAAAAGCGGATTACTCTAAGGGTTATATTGCAAAAGCTATACCGTTGTGTTGAGAGATTAAGCTATTACTACTGACGTTGAGCATTAAATATGTACAAAGATACAACAAAATTCATGGTTAATTCAAAGTTGTGCGCCAGTATATTGGCGTGTTCGTTTCGAGATATTTTGGTAACATAAATAAATAAATATCAGGTTACAAAATCATACAAATTAACCTATTCCCAAACTAATCTCTAGGCTTGTACTATGGGTACTATAACGATAAACTTAATAATATACTGAAATACAAAGGTACTTTAATACACAGAAAACATACAAGACTCTGAAACAAATACTCGCGCTCATCACACAAATTATTTCTGCCCTTACCGGTATTTGAACCCGGGACCGTTAGCTTTGTAGGCAGGGTCACTATCAACTAGGCTAACGTGTCATCACACGTCATATGGAGACAAATTGTATGTGTTTTATTTACTATCCTTTATTTATTTATTTATACTTCAAGACGCCTGCAACGTTCCATGTGCAAAATTAGTATTCCGTTATTTCCCTTTTCTTCCCTGGGGGCTGAATATCAAGCTACCTAATTTTGAATGCACGCCTTAAAATGTGTCTTGTTCGCTCTGACGGGACCACTTAAACTCGCTGGATAACATTAGCTGTGTCGAATTGTAAAGTGATACGCTTCAGAGAATCACATCCCTGATACTCAAAAAAAACCATCATGTTGCACCCCTAGGGTACCCAAGCAATATTCCCTCTAAATTTAGCCTGTGCGTTGTCCGTCAATCAGTCACGAGCCAGTGTGAGTCACGGAAGATTAAGATTTTTTATCATTAATTACGGTAAAACGACCAAATTTGAATTTCGAAAAAAAATTGACGACGCACTGGTCTAGTTGGTAGTGACCCTGCCTACGAAGCTAGCGGTTCTGGGTTCAAATCCCGGTAAGGGCAGTTATTTCTGTGATGAGCGCGAATATTTGTCCCTGAGTCATGGATGTTTTCTATGTATTTAAGTATATATTTCTCTATATAAGTATTTATATCGTTGTCTAGTACCCATAGTACAAGCGTAGAGCTTAGTTTAGGACTAGTCAATTGTCAATTAGTGTGACATTGTCCCCTAATATTTATTTATTTATTTAAATGAGGCCACAATCGATAAAAAATTACAAGTGTGTAAATTGTATATTTTCCTCAGAAATGTGGTTCATTTTGCAAACTTTTACACTTGTAAAGTTTGGTGGGACAGGGCCCAAGGGAATCGCAAGTGCTTTCCCGGACTTAATCTTTTAAATACTCGTTCAAATACTAAACTTTGTGTTAAGTGTTGCCGTTTTATAATGCTCTTGGTCACTTTACTTTAATCTTAGACTGAAAAGATTGTTGGTCATCTATTACGAGATTTTAAGCGAGTATTTCCTGTGTTGTGTTCAGATGTACGAGTATGACAGCGTAAATAATTACTAGACTTAAGACCCTAGGCTGCCTAAATGTTGCCACCAATCAAAAATTATTTACCAATTTTATTGCTGGTCATATTTTACTTTGGACCATTTACCGGTCTAAACTAATGTAATATGAATCGCCTCTATTATTTTAAAGAGATTTAAAAATTTAATGCTGACGCCTCAATGCAAAATTTTACAACTTTGTGTGAACGCTTGGTTTTTTCAAATTATTTTAGTTTTGTTTTCGAAAGAGATAAATTGTACACAATTTTAATTTAACGACAAGTGTAGGATTGTCAAAACTGATTCACCACATTGGCGGGAATAACGCAAGCGTTCCTAATTATTTGACTACCTACGTGTACGAGGGCTGCTACTTATGTAACCGGAATCCAGGATTCCAACATTTTTAAACGCTATATCTGACCTCCATGGTAAAATTTGAACTTTTTTTAATACTGGCCGCTATATATTTTTTTTCTTATGTACGCTAGTCTTTTGTTTTTGGTGGGTTTAAATTTTAATCTCGCTGCAAGAATGGAACTCACTCGTGAAAATATTCGTGCTATGATTTATTACGATTTTCGGCGTGGTTTAACGCAACAACAGTGCATAGATCAACTAACTTCGACTTTTGGTGATGAAGCTCCATCCAAAACTACTGTGTATCACTGGTTTAGTGAGTTCAATCGTGAACGTAGTATGCTCAGGGACGAAGTTAAGGATGGTCGCCCGAAATCGGTCGTTGTACCACAAAATATTGAAGCTGTGCGAAAACTTATAATGCATGACCGTCATGTTACGTATCGCGAGATAGAGGCGACTATAGGCATATGTATGACGAGCATTAATAAGATATTACATGAACACTTAGCTGTGAAAAAAATTTGTTCGCGTTGGATCCCGCACAACTTAACTAAGGATCAAAAAGAGGCTCGCGTCGAATGGTGCAAGGAAATGTTGAAAAAATATAACCGTGGTGACTCAAAAGCTGTTTATAATATCTACACAGGTGACGAATCCTGGATCTATGCGTATGATCCCGAAACTAAACAACAATCAACGGTGTGGGTGTTTCAAAATGAGCCGAACCCTACGAAAGTAACTCGTGCAAAAAGCACCTTGAAGCAAATGGTGGCCTGCTTTTTTGGTATTAATGGCCATGTGGCTACAGTGCCCCTAGAGAATCGTAAAACGGTTAATTCGGAGTGGTACACGACCATTTGTTTGCCGGAAGTATTTGAAAAAATACGGAAAAACCACCAGCGACGGAGAATCATTCTGCACCATGATAACGCCAGCTGTCATACATCACGTGAAACGACTCGATTTTTGGAAGGTCAAAATATAGAATTAACGGGTCATCCACCTTACAGCCCTGATTTGGCACCCAATGATTTCTATTTATTTCCAAATGTAAAGAATAAATTACGTGGTCAACGATTTTCGACC
Source organism: Acleris laterana (assembly GCA_963966035.1). NCBI lineage: Eukaryota > Metazoa > Arthropoda > Insecta > Lepidoptera > Tortricidae > Acleris > Acleris laterana. The sequence goes on along the minus strand of OZ014442.1, from coordinate 15,003,223 downwards.
CGTGAAGATGCCGTCGACGCGTTCAGACAGCACGTTTTGGAGATACCTCAGTCAGAGTGGAAAAAGTGCTTTATAAATTGGTTTCAACGTATGCAAAAGTGCATCGATTATCACGGAGAATACTTCGAAAAACAATAAAACCATATTTAGCCATGTACGTTTGTTTATTTTTTCTATTCCGGTTACATAAGTAGCAGCCCTCGTATTAGCTGTGGAAACCCAGTAATTTGGTCCCACAGTTAACACTCACGATCCTTGCAGATGACACGAGCAATCTAGGCTCCATACATGGCTGTTTAATTGGAAGCCGAGATCCATACGGTAATGATGTCAACTCGTGTAGTTATATCTATACATATCCACTTGATAGTCCAGCTATCAAAGGAGTGCAGAAGTCTATCGGATTAATAATTCAATAAATTCGAACCTTATGAACTCTGTTAATAGAACACTGTTGTCGTTTTACCTACCGCATTACTTAGGTTAGTATGGTATTCCTGGAATTTAAAAAAAGAGTGGATGACGATCATACATAAATGGTCCAGTTTCATTCTGTTCTAGGCTTTTATTCGTACCATGGGTATTATATGTACAATGTACATATAATACCCATATGTACTATATGTATACATATAGAGAAATATGTGCTTATATACGTGGAAAATCAACACATTATAATGTTCTTTGACACTATCAAATACTAATAATTGTAATAAATAAAAAACTGGCACCTAGTACCTTACCAGCAGCATTTGACCTTATTAGTTGCGACTGGTATCTTGTGATCCTTAAATAAATAAAATGTGTTTAGTGCTAGAGATAATTATGAAGTAGTCACTGACCTAAAATAATACGGACGTAACATTGCACTAAAAAGGTGTGAAGCATGCAAGGCGTCACTTTTGTTCGTTTTACACGACTTACCGCCGCATGCACGCAGATACACTAGGTAATACAGACATTTTGCGGGCTTCACTCAAGATTAGATGAGATTACGTCCGTAGTTTTTTAGGTCCGTGGAATTAACTTATACGTCTACTAATATTCGTACTTACGGGTACTACATTGCTTGTTATGTTCTGGAATTCCACGATGTGGAGCAATGTTTGTCTTCTTTTAGTTGTATTTTCTAAGTATTTCCTTCTTCCTTACCTGGAAGCAAAAATAAAAAGTAAATATTTACCTATATTAAAAAAACCGGCCAAGTGTGAGTTAAACTCGCACCTAAAGTGTTCCGTGCTGTACGGAAAAAACACGCTTCTTGTACGGGGTATTAATTTATCATTTTTGTTATAGCGTGTCTGAAAATTTCAAGTGTAGCTATTATAGTTAATGAGATATAGCCCGCTGACAGAAGACGGACGGACGGCGGAGGCTTAGTGATAGGGTCCTATTGGCTCCTTTTAAGTATGGAACTCTAAACACGTAATTATTGTCATTAAACAATACCATATTACTGTGTAATGTTACCGGTGGAACCTTGAGTATTTCTTAAAGAAAAATGAAACAAAAACCAAACTTTATGAACCCTGCGGCATTTTTACGTTCATGTCGTCTATATACGTTACCAAGAACATTTTTATTTACTCAGGGCTCAAGTCTCCCATCACCTTTCCTCTTCTACATATACATTATATATTTTTTTAAATACTCCTTTTTTCATTCGCCATCTTGATAACCACTCCGTTGTTTTTCTTTACGTCCAGTTAACTCTTTCCATTCTTAGTCAACTTCGCATCCCAAACGCTTAATGCTGACAGTTGTTCAAAAAGATTAAACTTACATTCTAACAAAATACAAAGTAAATAACGTAAGCATCGCCTGTCTTGAGAAGTTCCGGATCCGGCTATAAACTTGTCCAGCACTTGCCAGGGCAGCAACACGAGTTTACTAAAACCTGGGAGACTAGCACAGTTCTATTTTCTCGCTTGTCGCTCAGTGCGTCTCTATCGTTATTGACTAGATAGAGAGGGAGATCCGAGCGACAACCAAGTCGCGGGCAAATGGTGCTATCTGCACTGGTTTGAAAGAGGCGAGTAATTAAGTAACTTGTCGCGTTTGTATTACGGCACTGACAGTAATAAATGGAGTATCATTTCTCGAGTCATTAGGGATTTCATGGAGTTTTTAAAGAAATATTTTGCAACTATAGGACGCCCGCCACTTTGTACGAGTAGAATTAGTTCCCCGCTACTATTTTTACCCCTTAGAGAATGATTTTCCAAAAATCCCTTCTTAGCACCTCTAGGATATCCAATATTCCCTCCATCATCGAGTGCCTAGGGCCATCAGGCTTCGGTTGTACGTTGACCGATCGGCCAGTCAGTTTCTTCTTTTATGTATATAGACTAAAGGACACCGCAAAATTAGTTTACCCCTACCTATTTTTACCCGTTCCGAGTCTATTCTTATATACCTAATCTGGGGCACCCACGTAATATTCAAAATTTCAAGTTCGTCAGTCAGTCAAGGAATAGTTTTCTATGTACATTATAATGGAATTTCTAGGTGAAAGCGGCTGGCACGGCTTCAATAACTGTGGCGATCAAGCGTCTATGGACCGATATGATGAGGATGATGATCATACGATGATATTACTAATGATGATGATAAAGATTACATAGATTGTCAGAACTCTTCAGTCAATAAAACATGTCAGTCAGTAAAACGTGAATGGCCTTTGTTAAAATTAAAACATTTTCCAGTTTACTTTCTCATTTTTATCATGAGTTAAAAGTTAAAAACAAAAAATTTGAAAAGTTACCGAGCGCATGCAAAAACCTAGCAGGCTGTGGACATTGCTTACATGTAGAACTGAACTTTGTAGCAAATAATCCCCTGTTATCAACTACATTAGGATTGTTATATGTAATAAACACTAGGTTAGTATATCAAGATACTATATTAACCCTATTTACTTTTAATTTATCCTTAAAACGTATCAGTTGATGTTACAATCCATCAGGTAATTCGATCGAGCGGTGTGCCATTAACCTCCGACACATTGGTCTAGGTGATTAAGAGGACCGATAGTGTATTAACAGTGACGTCAATCTAAACTTCAGTTAAATCATGCGATCACTTAATACACTTGGGTCCGAATAAGGAAACAGTTCAATTACATTTTAAGACCTGAAGACTGATCAAGTCAAACTTTTTTTTTGTCTAAATGATGATTTTAAAATTTATCACTACACGACACAACACGATTGCATCGTCCCTGTCCATTGTTATCAGTGGATTTCAATGCTTTTACCGTGCGCGGTAAATTAAAAGTATCTCTATACAAATTCATACATTCAGGAGCCTTAATATAATCGTGTGACAAAGTTTGGATAAGGTTTCCGTCACCTTCTGACACGTAAATAAGAACGAGAGTGACGGATGCCATATACTAGAACCGCAGTTCTTCTGCTTTATCGTAACGGTTAAAACGTGCCGTGCCGTGTGGTGAAGTTTAAAAGTGCCCATTAAATATTCACGTAACATAATAAGATCAAAGCCGCAAGTAGTTATCCGATGTTTGCACTTTACTAAACTCGTGTAAGCGCTGGTTCACGCTAATTCGTACCTACTCGAGCCGTCTAAACCAGCTTTAACTTGGGAACTCAACTTCAATGCTTATGTTGTTGGCACTGGGTACTTAGTGAAATTTCGACGAACGCGGCAAATACAAGTAAGTTCGTCGACTTTGGGAAAGATTACATTGTTCAGCAACAATGACTGTTTGAGCAATGGCGTCTTGTGGAGAATAACGCCACTGAGCTCTTGTTTACAATATGGTAAGACATCTTGTATCATACTGGCTTTCAACAATATGCATAAAACTTGTAAGCATTATTATCATAATTTATATACGTAATTTCCGAAAGTTTATATTAATTTTAATTGCGAATATTACGTTTGATTGTATTGCGGGCGTGACAGGTATGAAATTGTCTTATTTCGCAATTGCAAATGCACTGAGAGCTCCAAGTGCGGTGCGACACGTTCCCTTACTAAGAAGCGTGCCCAAAGCGTGGCGGAGACGGTTTTAGTATAGAAACGCGCCGCACCGCACCGTCTCTGCTTTGAGTGCGTTTGCGGTTTTACACGTGCGCTTCGGAACACGAGGTTAGAAACGGCATGTGGCGTTTCTCGCGGTCTGAAGTTTACGGGTAAAGGTCGCTTTAGTAGTTTTTTTTTATTGGTAATGGGTTTGCTCTTGACTAACTCTTGCCCTTGGACGAAGATTTTGTCGACGAGGAAGTTAGCTCACCTAAAGGATGCCTATTGACCCTAGTTTTAAATAGGTTCAGATTGTATGCACTCGGAAATGCAGACGCTGGAAGCTCATTCTACTCATTTGCAGTACGCATCATGAAGGATGATGCAAAGTTTAGCTCAAATTCTTCTCGAATATTTTTTATGTATTTCAGTATCCATTACTAAAAGAAAGTTTATCGGTGTCTAGTCCCTATTTAAAGCTTAGAACTTAGTTTGGGCATTGGTTAATTTGGGTGAGATTGTTCTTTTATAATTATTTATTCAGTTTATTGTTAGTTATATACGGAATACTTGATATCAATGCAATGCATGTATCAAAGACACCTGATGCTTATAGTTCACTAAGCATAACCTACGGAATATACAAGCAAGTACAAGAACAATCCAATCAGGCCACCGAATTTTAAAATTTACGTACACTGTGCATTTCATAGATCGCTATAATTCTAAATATTTGCGCATATCATTTATCTTTATTCTCATAAATCACGCAATATATAACAAAATGGGAGACCTAGAGCTCATAAATCAAGCCTTGGGTACAATATGCACTTCAGTAGCACTCGAGGCTCGAACGCAGTAAAATGCATTACTTGGAATTATTCCAGACGTTTACTTTTACAACGATTCAATACATAAACGAATGGAAAAACCATACATTTTAGATTATTATTATTTTTCGCGTAATACTAGCCACCTCTTTTAACTCTTGGACTCTATTCTTTTAGGACTGGTCCAGTTCTGCGATAAAAAACAGCCAATCACAACCCGTCATCCACCGCCGCAAAAAAGAAAAGAACCGGTAACAAAGCACCGCCGGTCTGGCGAATGAAGGGCGAACCAACTAATCTGTGTATTAATATTTTCTGGGATATAATAGAAAATCCTGGCAGAGAACTAATCTATGTCTTTATTAGTCTGGGTTTAATAGACGATGACGATGAATGAGAAATACACACACACGCATTTTCTGACCTGATTTTCGAGCCTAATTCGAGCAAAAAACGGTTTAAAAATCACGTTTGTTACGGAGCCTACTTAAATATTTTTTTTTTTTTTTTTTTTAGTATTTGTTGTTACAGCGACAACAGAAATATATCATCTGTGAAAATTGCAACTGTCTAGCTATCACGGTTCATGAGATACAGCCTGGTGACAGACAGACAGACGGACAGTGGAGTTTTAGTAATAGGATCCTGTTTTTACCCTTTGGGTGCGGAACTCTAAAAATGATAATCAAGTTTGTATAAATTTTGTTTCTCAAATGAATTTTATAATTAGATACCTACTTACTTCAAAGTAACTAACCAAATATTTTGATTAATTTGTAATTTTGAAACTAGATTCCACATGAGAGGTTTTGCCAAATGTTGGAATCAAGTTTCCAACAAAGAACATTGACCTACATACACTATTTTCATAATTTACATAATGCACATCTTTTCAAGTAGTCAACCAGCTTTTTGCGGCTTAGTTTGTGCTATATAATTGTTATCTGTTGAAAACTATCTTTTAGTTCCTTTACGATATACGACTTTCACTCTAACCGTCTCATTTTGTTCTCTCACGGTCCTACATATCGCTCTACCAACACTCTAATATGTATTGCACTTCTGTAAACTCAGCTAGATGCTCCCGTGAAATGTACTAAAAGACTTTGGAGCTGTTAGGCTTTGAAAGTCACTTTAAAGGTACGTTAAAAGCATCCCGCCATACTTCAATTGTTCGCATCAAAGAGATTAAAATGTATGAATGCAAAGTGCTGGTAAATTCGATGCGACAATTTAACCTCGCCTAAAAGAAGTGAGGTTTTAATGAAATTGTTTCTCATAGAAACGTTTTTTAGGCGTGCCCGAAGTAGCCGTAGCACGATCATAGACTTTTGAAGATCAACTATGGGGACGCCAATGTAAGAAAATTTATTTTCTTGTTTGTTACTATTAATTGCGCTTATTGCACTTTAGTTAAATATACCATCATTGTCATTGTAAATTCTATTCAAATTTTAGAACACTCTTACACGTTTTTTAAACCCGCTTCAATATCGTTCTTGAAGACCAACTGTTTCTCCGAGACAATTATTAACTTTTCAAAGAGAAATGAATTCAGCCGACGAAAACTACAACAAACCCTGTAATTTAATTTGCTCATCGGCGCTTGCGGAACAAACGACGAACTCGCTAGTTGTTGACAAGTTTGATTGTAGACACGACTTCGCTCGGGACCCGGTCGTAAATAATACATTATGAAGCGCCGGGAAATTTTAGAGAACGTTCGAGTTAACGCCGTAAATAATGTTTTTACTATTGTCCTCTGTAAGGCTGCTAAACTATCGTGACGGTTTTATCCAATTCATCGACGTTTCTGCTATTGAGACCCGTTTGCCATGGGATCGGGAGATTGGGACCTTCTAATAGTACATGAGGGGTCCCAAGAGCGGTTCACCCCTAGGTACAGACGAGCCCGTTTGAGCCAACGCCAAATGCTTTACCGCGACTTTGTCCGACATAACCTACTCACTCTGGGGCAGTTTACTTAAAAATGCAGATAAATTTAAGTCAGTATTATTTAGCTTATTAATAGTACAAAAGCCCGAAAAGATTAAGAAAATATGAAAATAGGTCACAACATCAATACTGCCGACATTATTATCCCCGAATAATGAGATAATCCGTGATAATCTCGAGCTACATTATTCTGCTTGAGCTCGCCAGATTTGCCGGAGCCTTGCTCTTGAAATTCCTTATTGTTTTTAATCTTAGACAGGAAACAAAGTATCCTTTTACAATATTCATACAAAAAAAAAACGATTACTGAAGTAAATACCTAAAAGCAGTACTTTAAAGTTTCAATATTATAAAACAAAACTTTTTCAATTTCCACACGGAAATTTTCAACGGTATTTTTCACTAACATGCTGAACCAACACCAACTTTTAACAACCGTTTCTTTTAACGAGTTAGCTGTATTTCGTGTTTTATATGAATTATGAATTTGCTTTCAGCTTTTTGACCATTTCATACTAAGGGCTAAATTTTATAAAATATTTTCTAACACTGTAACTGTGCTGTCTGTTAGTCAGACACGTCTAGATTGGTTATAATGTCAAACGATAGATATTATATTATAAACTTGAGACTTTTTTTCACTGAAATGAGATGGAGATCGTGTAACTTCGAGCTTCGTGTAGATAGTGACAATTTCCGGTCCAAAAAACCGGTCATTTAAATATTGCGGACACGCATGAATCTTTAATTTAATTTAATGAGTATAGGCTACCATATTGGACAAAAGGCCACGTGAACAGACCATCAGAAACAAGTTAGTGTATAAGTATGAAGTAGCAGTTAGTATTGCGCATTTATTTCATATAATTACGTCGTTAAAATGGATTCAATGTTTATAAGCTTCTATTTATGATCCCAATTACTATTTAATTTTCAGTTCCCTTTCTTACGTTATCCTAAGCTCATGACTGTTCTAATCAAAATATCTTTAACATGCTTCAATATACAGTTTCTGCGGGAACATTTACAATCTGTGGGCGTATAAGCGAGTGAAAGTTAGTTTTACACCCTATTTGTTAACGAGTACGTATATTGGAATATAATTTCGAGCTCGCGATCGCTTTCTAAACTTTAATTACGTTGGCTTTGTGCTGTTGATTTCCATGTTAACTAAGCATCGTGTATAACAAATAACGTACCATTCTCGGTAAATATTATGGTTAATAATTAACAAAGAGGTTTGAAAAGTGGTTTTAACATAACTCGAAATAGTTAAGAATATTATTGACATCATTGGGCAATCATCCATCTATCTATCTCGTCTCTATCTATCTTGGTTTTGCCCTCCCGTCAACAAATGAATATTAACTTCGTTCGTTCGTTCTTTGTTCCTAAAATGCTGGCAGCCAGGCCACAGGCCAGCATTTTTGTCATGGGTTGCGTCGATCAGGCGCTTTGATATATCTTTAAAAATACAGCGGTCCTAAATTTCGACCCAAAAGGCTCAAATATGTAACTTCTATCAAGTTGACTATATTTGCGCCTTATGAGGGTCTCCGCTGATAGTAATTTCAAAGTTAATGCATTGTTTTTAGTTATTTTGCCTTTGATTTGAACTTGATTAAAATATTTATTTTACAGCGCTGGCCTATACCTACTAAAGCAAGGGTCCGCAACATTTTCCTACATACCGGCACCGCGGCGTACAGCACATAGTTTGAATTTTATTACAAACATTTTATACGGATACAGATAAAATATTTTTGGGAGAAAACCCCTTTTGATAGACGTTGTTTATACTGAAAGGGCTGCCTATCCTCGCCGTAATAAGATTTCCTTGAGGGCGTTGTTATTTAATTTCAAGGGAACATACCTTTATTTACCGTTATTTTCGCGGGAGCGAACAAAATAATAAATTCTAATTCCCTGACATCTCATATCCTGTTGAATTATATTTATTATTTACTAATATTAAATATCAACTATCTATACTGGCCCGCAAAACTAAATATCACACTTTCAATGAAATTTTCATTAAAAGTGTGGAACTTAGTTTTGCGGGCCAGTGTATAAGCAGGTGTAGTGATAAATGTTTGTTTAATTTGAACAAAACAATGACGAACGCTTAAGGGCCGTTACAGACGGACTACAAAATCGAAGTTCAAGTACAGTTCTGACTCAGTTGACGTACTGCATCGAAACGTACGTACGTCAACTGCACTCGAACTGCCCTTTTGCAGCTGGCTTGTAGTATAAATGCTGTCTGTCTGTACCGGATCTAAATATTAATACAGTACGAGAAAAGATAAAGGACATCTTGCATGTAGTTGTGTACAAAACTAGTATGGAATTGACGCCAAATTTCAAATATAGAATGTCGAAGGGTCTATATAGATGTGTTAGAACTACAAACGCTGTTAACGTATCGGTTTTCTCTCTATGTGTGGAGTTGACATAAGCACCGAAGCGATCTGTCATCAGCTTCCGTCAATCCTATACATTTTGTCGATTTTCGATAATTCGCTAACCAAGCGGTTTGTGAAATTCTGACCTAAGGTTGTTTACACAAATAAACTAAACACTTTTTGTATTTTGTATGTCTATTTTCATTTTATTGCAGTCGAAGTGAACCGTATGTAATTTAACCCGGGAACGAAACTCATTGACACTCCAATTATAGTGGCGCGGTAGGTACTGGAAAAAGCAATAAATCATGAGTATTGAGCACTTGCCTTGCTCCGGCAAACATGTTGGGGAATAGTGCACCTGTCTCAAGTAGAGTACCTACTTATTGCAGTATTAAATAGTATTCGAGTTTCTTTAAACTACAACAACAAGTTAAATTAAAGTGGAAGGGTCGGAAGGTGCACCTAGGTGTACTTTTCCGAATCAAACAGAAGTACTGGAGAAAGGACCCGAAACCGACATGTGAAAGAGATTGGTCAGGATCGTAGCAGGTGGAAACATGTGGTTTTTGACTACCCCTCTGGGAAACAGGCGTGATTCAAAGTATGTATGTAGGTATGTAAGTTAAATTACTCAACAGCAGGTAATAAAGCAGATAAAAAAAAATGGCTTTGAAACGTAGAAACTTTAATCTGAAACGCCATTTACACACATGTTATGTTGGTTTAAAAACAAATATATTTTTTTTATCGAAGACCCGCGTCGCTATTGCCTAACGCACTCGCGATCGCAATCCACTTAAAAGCGGAACAATTGGTTTTACTTTGTTTGCGGAAAAGTCTTCGATTTTGAAAATGAAAACGATTGCAATTGCGAGTGCGTTAGGCAATAGCCCCTATTACAAGGGCTTGTGAATCTTGTGATCGCACAAAATTATTCGTAAGTTAATATACACATTTGATTATTATTATGGCACGCTTTAAAATCATTATCATTATTCATTACACCCCTAAAGCTTAATTATTATTGCTTACGTAAACTAAAATTATCTCCGAAACTGTTCACCGCTGCACTGGAAGATGTCTTCAAGCTTCTGGACTGGGAAGGACTTGGCATCAACATCAACGGCGAGTACATCACTCACCTTCGATTCGCGGACGACATCGTAGTCATGGCAGAATCGCTAGAAGACTTGAGTAAGATGCTCGGAGACCTCGATAGAGTTTCCCAACGGGTGGGCCTGAAAATGAACTTGGACAAGACGAAAGTCATGTCCAATGTTCGCGTTTTGCCAATACCGGTTCACGTGGGGAATTCTCAACTTGAAGTTGTTGATCAGTACGTATACCTGGGACAAACTGTCCAACTTGGTAAATCCAACTTCAAGAAAGAGGTCGATCGCCGAATCCAACTCGGATGGGCAGCGTTCAGAAAGCTAAAGCGGATCTTCTCGTCCAAAATACCGCAGAGCCTTAAGTCGAAAGTCTTCGACCAGTGTGTGTTGCCAGTGATGACTTATGGATCAGAGACTTGGCCGCTAAATGTGGGCCTCATAAATAAACTCAGGGTCACTCAGCGTGCAATGGAAAGAGCTATGCTCGGAGTTTCTTTGCGCGATATGATCCGTAATACGGTAATACGCCAGAGAACCAAGGTCACCGACATAGCTCAGAGAGTTAGCATGCTGAAGTGGCAATGGGCAGGCCACATAGCTCTGAGAACTGATAACCGTTGGGGAAGAAAAGTTCTCGAGTGGCGGCCCCGCACCGGTGGACGGAGTGTTGGACGGCCTCCCACCCGGTGGTCTGACGACCTGGTTAGGATCGCGGGGAGCCGCTGGATGCGAGCGGCTCAAGACCGTGATTTGTGGCGCTCTTTGGGGGAGGCCTTTGTCCAGCAGTGGACGCCCCCGGGCTGATGATGATGATGATGAAACTAAAATTCGGAAAAAAACTAGAGATAAAGTAATAGTTATACAATGACTGTTCTACGGTAACGTATTAGAATACCTAAAAGTTCATAATACCTAATGGTCTTTTTACAGAAACCGAAATCTCATTAAGTTAGGTTAGTTTTATAACAATCTTGAAAAATGTACGGCTTCAATAAAAAAGACCATTAGGTATTATGAAATTTTAGAGATTATGATTTTATGATACATAAGGCTTATCAATTTTAGATGTTCTGATACGTAACCCTGTTCTACAAGCCACTAATAATAACTGTAATTATCTTACTAGAAGTATTTAAAATTAAAATGAGCCTCGGTAGCCAAGTGGCTAGGGACGAATTACCATGTTCGATTCTGAGAATTTGCGAAGTCCTAATGAGTTTTATTAACTTTCAGTAGGTTTACTGCACTGGAGGTGCCGCCGTTCTAGTGATACTTAGTAGCACTAGTAGCACCACAACCCATTTTAGCACTTAGTTGAATGAACGACTATGCCGAAGTCACTTTATACACCGTGTCAACTTACATCACATACTTGTATGAGTTGCAAAAGTATGAGAGCAATTAGCTATTGTTTTACACGATAAGCAGAAGGCATAGCTATAGGGAATACTACGAAACCTAAAATGTCTGAAATTATTAATTGCGCGGTTTTGTGAATTCACACTACATTGTTGTATCGTTATCGTTATCATTAAATAAATAAATAAAATAAAATTTCCTTTTCCTAGCTCTATACGTATCGATCATCATATCGAACCTAGTAGAAAATTAAGTTGTCATCACCGTTTGTTTATTTATTAGGTACGCTTAGTTCTTTTGAACTACGAAACAGACATTATGTATAAATATTTATTTCTGTATCTATTAATCTAGATATTAGAATATGTTTATTTTTTACTTTTCTCAATCTCTCAAGGGTTAGCTGGAAGAGACCTTTTAATGGGATACGTTCCCTTTTGTACTTTCTTTCTTTATCTTCAATGTATTGTTTTGTATTTATTTTGTACACAAGTGTTTATACATACATACATTGATCATGTGTTTCGAATCGTTTATTTACATAACACGCGTAGATTCTACCATGGCAAAGCCAGAACCGGTGTATACTAGTTTGTAATAAAATAAGGTTCAGCATAATTAAAATAACAAAGACATTAAATGTACTCGACTTTTCAGAATAACCTTTTTGTTACGTTTATCTCAACTTCTCAGGAACGTATTTATTTACTCAATTCATCCCTCTGAAGGCGCGGGTTCCGGAACTCGAAGAAGAAGCTAAGTATTTTCTCCACCGTTTAATTTGTTACTTTTCAGTTAGTCTCGAATACTTTGCAGATATTTTTGTTACAAAGAGTTACGGAAATATATTTCAAATTAACCCTGGGTTTAATACTTGTTTATGACGTACTCTACCGTGTTATTTTACACGTTTCGTACTTGACAAACGTCAAATTAACCCCAATGTCCCCAATTCAATTAAGTAATCTAGCTTGAAGACAAAAACTATAATTTCATTTAGTGTAACTTTAAATTAGTATAATATTTATTACATAGAATATTATATGGTATTACGTTCATTTGGACTAATTTAGTTTCCAATTACGTTTATAAGATATTATATATTTAAATATGCAAATGTAACAGCATAAGAAATAATGTAAATATAAACCGGACACATAAATGTTCAAGATTAAAAATTTTTGTTGTCAATTGAGACCATAATTCAATTAATCTCTTACAATTACAACGCAAAAAACTCAGCGCAAAAATTCAGCGCTACAACACTCATATTAACATTTTCACTTCCATTAAGACAATTATATATCGAGTGGCAATTCCGGACTGCGGGAGTTATTCCCTCGTTAACGATGTAAAGTGTCCAATAAAGCAAACAATTACTCCCAAGATTGGGCAATAAAATGAAACTGATGTAAAACACAGCTGCTCCTCAATAAAACCATGCAGTACTCAGACTCACACCTTAAATAAGTAACATAAAAACAGTTAGACCAACACAAATACCATTTATAATGGTTAAATACTTAACTTAGTTTATAAGATGCTATCACGTAGGCTTTTTTTAGCCTGTAACAAGTAAGTTTAATGCTTTGGTATGTGAAAGAAACCTTAAACAATTAAAAAAATCCTATTAAGTGCGTAAAAAACTGTTGTTGTTCAGAATCATTAAAAAAAACCGCCAACGCTTACTACACATAAATAATTTATTAAATTTCTTATATTGTAGTCAGCATTTATAATTGCAATTGAAATAAATTAGTAATCAATTGAATAACTAGCATACAGTATGTTTAATCTATAATTTTAATAATAGTGTAAAAAGGATTGTATTTATTTTTATTCATAGCAACATTTGCAAAAGTCAAATGACGAGACAAAAGTAAGCTTTCAAAATTGCATCCGTTATCTTTGCCACTTCTCTTTGTCTCAACGACTGCGTCTGATTTCTTCAATATTTCAATGCTAAATCATACGAACGCAAACTACATTCCAATTTTGTTCAAGAGCACCATCTATTTAATAAAGAGCTTTGCAAGTTAGAGATTTTTATATGGTATAACTATTGAGTTAAAAAAAACTCCAAGGACCGAAAATATTACTGTGAACTGCGATGCATATCCAATATCCACATTATGTAAGGACATGTTTGTCTCTATTTTTTTTATGAGTGCATGAAAATCGGTGTTTCCTTGGGTCATCGACACTCATATCATTTAGCGTAGCACTTCGCAGAATTTTCGTTTCATAGAAAACTATTTTCTGTTGCACCCGTGTTGATTTCAGGTTATCTCAAATATGATTCACGTAGGTTAGGTTAAGTTAGACGAACTTCGTAAAAAATACCCTACACCTGTTAAAAAAAAGCACTTTTTGTTAATACGTATGTTTCCAAATGCTTTTTATATTCCATAATACACTGGCGAGCGTAAGAAAAAGGTCACTTTGTTTAGTAATTCCGTTCAACGTGACCACGTAATTTTCTCTTACCCGTAAGCTATTTGTTCAAGTTGACACCGTAATCGATACCTTCGGTTCAACTTCCCAACTAGGATTTGTTTATAAATAGGAGTAGTTTTGCGTCTCTGGAGGCTGTCAATAAAAGATCTAAGTCTCGTAATCAAAGCAGCCGTGGATCTGAAATTCATGAATTAGTAGAGATTGCTTTACTTAATTACTGGAGCTCGTACATAGTTGATAGAATTGTTAAGTTTGTTTCTAAGATCTTACGTGTAAAATGGATTACCGGGAGGGGAATTATTTTGTAGTTTGCTACCCAACTAGTTAAGTTTATTTCAGTACAATTTATTTCAAATTCTTTAATTGCGATCTATAGTAAGAACCTCGTTCCAGACTAAGACCGTTACGTACCGGATTCCACAGAGCGCGAAACCTTGAAAGTTTTTTTATGAAACCGTCTAAGCGCCGCAAATCGGCTGAAATATTAGAATTCCGTTCCACTAATACTTTTCTCGTTTTCAATTTGAATTCAAAGTTCGAGTCAGGGGATTCGAACGAATTAAATTCCATTGTTTTTTGAAGTCTTCGAAGATTGGCCGGTTGAGATTAAAAAAGAAATGAGTTGATATTGGCAATGGGAACAATTGGGGATATTAAATGGCCTTGGTTATTGAAATACCGACTAGAAAAGGGCCGAATCTTAAGTACCCGAAACCGACGTGCGTGCATGACTATGAATATGAAAGAAGCAAAAGAGATTTGTCAAGATCGTAGCAAGTGGAAAGAATTGGTCTCTGCCTACCTCTGGCTTGATTTAATGTATGTATGTATGGTTATTGAAGATGCACCTTGGGAATCAAAGTTTAAGAGATTGGATCTGAGCTTCATTCTTCATTGAAATGAAAAAATGTTTCTTTTATTTTATGTTAGCGCTATTGAAATGCACAAATTACTCAGAATGTATCTAACTAATAAATATGTTTATTTTTATGCGTCTTGATTAGTCATCTTTATTTTAAAATAAATCGTTACACTGGAATTACGAGTAAATTATGCTTTTGCTACAACGAATGCAAAGCAAAAAGCATCAGGCAAAAAGCCGCAAAAAGATCGTGCCTTTACATTCTGACATTTAAAATATCTCCGACGTGCAATGCATCCCATGTCCTCAGGATTTATGAAAGCCAACGAACCCGTCATAAAGGAAATCCAGCACATTTACCCTGCACCTACCTATGGGGAATAAAAACACAATAAAACGTGCACAGCGTGGTAATAAACCCTTAGGTTGGTACACAATTGTTTATTTCGCAATTTGTTTTTAGGGTCAACAGTAACGCGGCGCGATACGCGGCAAGATGGTGGAGGAGGACAATGGCAAGTGTTTTACGCGCTTTTGAGTTTCGTGGTGTAAATAAGTGAAAAGTGAGGCAAGGGTCTAGCGACACTTTTGTAAGTGAAAAACAGTGGATGTTGTGATGATTACAGTTTCATAGACATGATTAAAAATTACTTAAAAGTTATAGTTATAAAATAAAATAAAATAAACAACTCAAAAACCATGAGTAGGTACATACATACATAAACTCACGCCTTTATTGCCAGAGTGGGGTAGGCAGAGTTACAGAATTTCTAACAACTCTAAAAACTTGTTGATAATTCTGTAACCACATTTTGCACACTTCGGCTAAGATGTTTACCAGGCAGGTTGCAAGCCCATCGCCTTAGAGTACTACACGCCTTTATTCCCTTCGTCGGCTTTTACGACATCCACGGGAAGACATGGAGTGGCACTATTCTAACCCGGCAATCACACGGGAGAATACGTACGTATTTAATAAAAAAGTATTATATAGGTTAGAGACTGGGACTGTTAGAGTTATGGGACAATGGTTCACGTTAGGTTGCGGTACTTTTTAAGAAGATTACTGAAATGTATCGCCTTTGTACTTGCTTTTATTTATTAAATTGTTTGGCTTTTGTTTTTTTTTTTATTCTCGCATATTACTACTGGAATTCAAACTAAAACCACTGTTGTTTTTTATCAAACCGCAATACATTGGATGCTATTATGCCCGAGGGCTGTCAAATAGTTAAGGCCCGGACCTACAGACACGCGATAAGAAAATGTTAAGTAGGAACTCAGCCTTAATTTAATTTCAGGTTAGTACTCGTAAGTTTAAAGAAGGCCTGTTCTAAGAATGTTACATAGTTGCCTTTGCGAGCGATCGATTATATTGACGAGGCAAAGATAGTTCGATCCGATTAGTGCGACATTGATAAGCTCTCACAAGTTCGCAGTTACATTCAATCGGCAGGTTATTTCACGATACTAATCTGATGTAGACGCTTTCAATAAAGTTGTATGTATCGGGATAGATTTGCGAACTGTTCTTCCATATTATTTTTGACACTTTTTTTCAGTACAATTCATACTTACATTATCTCATCAATTATTATAAGATATATAATGAATTAATGAATTTGAAGTTTTGTACATGTATTTTTAACTGCTTCCTTTTCAGAGGAGACTGTCGATAACCCTACCAGATCCTTATCAGCACAATAGCACTGCAAGACAGACCAAAAAATACTTTAAAAGTAAGTCAACTCAACGGAACCCGGCAGGTTGTTTTTAAAAATATATATTCCTTACATAGTATAAAACAGTGTGGTATAAATACTGGTTTATCTACGGATGTTATAGAAAACTCAAATAAACTGAAGCGAAGCGAGGGCGGGTCGCTAGTTATTCATAAAGTACCGCTCTCGAAACCAGAGATTTGCAAAATAATGAAAAAAAAAACGATTAAGAGGAAGAAAGCCAATGTTATAGTTATTCTTTCGTCTTTTCTTCCTTGCCATCATATACAAGTAAAGCCCCGCAAATGCACGTCCGTGGCAACGGGCTTCCCTTCCTCAGTATCAAATTTTAACTCCAATAAATTTGTACCCAGGGCACTGGGGTACGGGAAGGTACCGTACGTATCCCGTGAAATTTATATTTTAAAATTTAACAACAACGTAAATCTCTACAAATGTATGAGCAAAGTTAATATCGGTTCGCTGTCACCTCGGAATGATCAACTGCCCCAACTTTGTTGTTTTAAATAAAGGCTGAGGGTCGCGAGTATGGTGAAACTTCTGACAGAGGGCTACCGCCAGCTTTTCTATACTTTGTTGCTTGTTAGGAATTTGGACTGATTGAAATTTAACGGTTTTGTAGGAACATTTGTAGCTATATCGAAGCCCTTTCTTGTTAGATACGTTGTAGGTATTATGAGAAATGAAACCGGTCGTGGAGGAAATCCTTGGGGCAGGTTTTCGGTTTATGATAATGATGATGGATGATGAAAGAAAATAAAAAATATAAAAAATAAAAATATGGATAATTTGCTTGTTGAAATAAATTACTTTGTATAATTTGGTCGAAATAGAAACATGAGAATTGAACAGGCTTTCAGTTCGAGAGGACAGTTTAAACGTTCTTTGTTCTAAGCAAAAAATCGTGAGCGGATACGAAAGTAATATTTTACGTACAAACGGGCTTTAAAGATTTAAGAATAAACAAAACACTTCCTCATTTATAATATTACAGATTAGGATGTCTTACGGTTTCCTTAAAGTGCTGGTGTTATGGCTTATACCAGTGATTTAATATAATGAAGAAAACCATTCCCGTTCGAATGAAGGCGTGATGGTATAATTCCCAGAAAAATATAACACGGGCGTGCTGCGAGCGCGAGTGAGCGATATCCCAGTTATGGGCCTTATGAATGGCTGCGGGGTCAAAGAATAATTGGCTCCTTTGTATCCCTCCATTTGCATCAATATTCCAATTCTGTTTCAATCTCGCCACGCTTTTGTTTTGATGAATCGCACCGACCGGATCAACAACAACATCGAAGTTGGCGATTAATTCTCGATCACTTCCACAACTCGTTACAGCCTTGTTAATTTTCGTTCTCAGCCTTTATTCACGCAAACTTATAAAAGCGCTAAGGTCAAAAGAATTCCGAAAGTCCTTTTTCATTCGGTAAAGAGACAATAGAAAATCTTTTTTCAAGTTGGGCAAGAGTTTTTGATAAAAACAGTCGTCCTTTACAAAGTTGTGCGTAAGTTTCGCGAAGCAGATGCTACTTGGAGGATTCGTTGCTTGTGTATTGCGTACATTAATCATATACGTGACTACAAGCTCTAAGGAGACATAATTCACGTTACCAATGTCATTTGCTTGGAATCCGTTTCTCGTAGAATGCCGCAGGATCTTGTTTTATATGTGTTTGGCGTTTTAAGTTTACGCGATTGTTAAACTTAACAACCGACATACAAAATGTATGTCTTGAGTACATTAATTAATTTAGCCAACATACACCCACTACCGGTTCATGTGTACCCATGTCACTTCTTCTGGTTTAATGCCAATCTTATTATTGTTTATTTTTCGCTTATGGTAATTGTATGTGTGAGATTGTAGCATGAAATAAACGTTTTATCCATCTATTTAACGCCCTTTTTCAACCCCTTTTTCTAGTAACACCACCCTAATAGACAGCGTACCTGACCTTTATGTAACCTAGCTAATCTATGTCACCCGCTAACCGTCTTAGACTACCTATAAGGTTTCCGCCTGGTCTCCATTTACTGCGCGTACAATACAGTTAATATGTACAGGTAAGTAACTATAGCGTACGCACGTCGTACGTGTCTCTAACATTTACTGCATCCATAAGGATACAATCCCACAGGACGAGCGCGGTGCGCACGCGGACCGCTCCGCTCGGTTTATGGCCCGTCTCGACCCTAACAAGATTCCCGCCGCTCGTTACACCAATTTATTAGGCCCTTACAAGGGATTTATACTTTTTTGCGGTAGTTTCGCCCACTAGCGTCCGTCGGCACTCGCCTGGAGGACACTACTTACGCATACACGAGAGCGGCTCATTTCGCGAGTCCCAGATGGCCAGTGCTGCCCCAAATGACGTAATGAGGAAACGCTACGATCGTATGCTAGTCTCCCTAACTAGGATTAATCTCGAGTTACGTTCGGACTCGTGTTATCAGGACTTGAGATCTGGGATTTGAGCTGTGGAACAGAACTTGCGTGTTGTGTACTTAACATTTATGTAGGATAGATGTACTTACTAGTATTCATGCCGAATATGCTACTTGGATTGATAGTTGTTTGGATACTCCAAAGATTTATTTCCTTAGCTAATAAATTAAGCCTGTATATTTATTTTCGGTATACTTTGATCAGGCTAACATTAAAGATGAATATGAACTTATCCTTTAAGGGAGGGATTCTGCAGTCAACCTTTAGGCGTTTAGGGAATTACCCTTTGTATGAAGTAGATAATTTAACATTTTCAGAACAGAGGATCCTTGCCGTAAGTAATAAGGCAATAAGCATGAAATTTTAGATTTTATTAGGTACTTGTACCTAATCGCTGCCTGAATTATATGTACAAAATAGACTAGGTAAATCATTTATAGATTGCGCTTTTTGTGTGAAGTAGTATAGGGTACTCGTAACACACTTTCCATTAATTATTTTCAACAAAAAGATTCCAGTAATAAACTGTTCTTAACATTTCATTTTACCGATATGTAGCTCAGTAAAGGTTATTTAGCTCCAAGTAGCTAGGCTCGGACAAAACAAAGTGACATAGTTCATGTACAAACAACAAACCCGTTTGATGTTCCCGCTTGCACGAGATCCTGTAGTCGCCATGTTGTTGAGTTAGTCATTGTACTCGATTATGACATCGTCTGCCTAACGTTAGTCTGAGACCGAGCTAGGGCGGGGTGGGTGGGGGAAAGGGGTGGAATACAACTTGGACACGATAACTCACATAATTAAATTTTCCTGTTGTGCGCCAAAAAGTAGCCATACAAAATTTATTGTAAGAATAGTTTTCGTTTGGATTATTTTTACAAGGGAAGGGAATTTGTCGTTTGTATTGTCAACTAAGGCTAACTGCGTAGGTATCATGTCTAACTTTTGAAATCAACCCATGTGTTACCTACTCACCCCCTTACTAATAAAAGTTGAGTAACGGTGGTATATCTAAACAATGTTTTGTCCTTATGTGTCAAATTCAAATGTCATAATGACTGATAAGAACAAAACATTGTGTAGCTCTATACCACCGTTACTCAACGTTTATTAGTAAGGGGGTAAGAATAGAAGCGGTACTTCGACATGGACAGTTAAAGATAGCTATTTTATGTGTAACAGTTATATTTGACAATCCATCTTATTCATGCTTTCGAAACCATATTGTTTTTTTATCACACGGTTTCCTTTTTCGCAATTATATAAAGTCTATCGTGACGAAAACAAAACGATAACTGGGGCTTCAATTCAACACGGTAAAATAATATTGCTTTTGACGTATCGTTATTGAAAATGTGAAATAGGATTAACGTAAGCTGCCGGACAGTCGCGTCGAGCGCCTATGATTATGCTATACATTTTGTCAGTTTTCGACAATCGTGTACGTAAGCGTTATGTGTCTTGTCACAGATATCTTTTTACAAAATGGTAGAATAAAGTCATAAAATTTCCTAGCGCTTTCTTCCGAGTACACAACGCTGCACATACAAATTGGCGACGTAAAATTACGCGCGACGTAGTTTTCAGTAAGTACCTGCTGGCAGCGGCACTTAATAAAATTACAAAATTCATTTCCAAGCTAAAGCGATGTCCCTTTCAGTAGCTCTTTAGCTATTTCTATTCCTAGGGATAGCTTCAGCTTTTGCGCGGCAAATTGAAAACTGGATGTTTTGAGGATTCCTTTCAGTAGGATGAAAGTTTTAGATTATATTGCTTTTTAGGGTAAAGGAAATGAAAAGGCTATATTGATATTAGTAGTTTAATGGATTGCCGATCGTTAACATATATCCACAAATCAGTCATAAGCTGTTCGAACTGTATAAATGTTTCATAAAATTTATAAATATTAAGAACTAACCCGCCCTCAATTTTGTTCGCGTATTTCCATTATCGTTATTCCCTCAAGAACTTTAAGGGATGGACGTGACTTAAGGGATAAAATGGAAACTGTGTATGTGTTAATCCAATCTCCATTTCAAATTTTATCCAAATCCGTCCAGTCGTTGCAGCGTGAAGGAGTCACAAACTAACACACAAACGTTCGCATTTATAATATTAGTAGGTAAGTAGGGTCTGTGTAATTGTAATTTAAATGACGGACAGCATAAACTATACTTATACTGTTATACTATAGACTATACCTAACTAGCTGTTGCCCGAATAGTCCGCATAGAAGTCGTTTATCGCTACTTCCCCGGGAACTATCCCATATTGAGGGATAAAAAGTATTCTGTGTGATTTCTCGGGACTTAAGCTATCTTCATTATAAATTTCATCAAAATCGGTAACAGTTTAGACGTGAACACCCGAACAGACAGACAGAGTTACATTGACACTAATAACCAGTGATCGGGGTTTTGGATGCGACTTGGGGTGAATGACCTCAATCATTATGCTAGTATGGATATGCCGCGGGATTCCGGGCTTTCGTGTGGTTTTGATAAAGGATAGTTTTTCCGACTTATTATTAGATTACATATTGATGATACATTTTAATAAAATCATTCATTTCAAATATTTAGCATATTATTTTTAATTACTTTTGGTCTCTAGAAAATTAAAATAACAAACCGTTATTTTTTCAATGTTCCCTAATGTTAACCTATTTCGTTTAATATCTAAAACCCAAAGATTACTATGGCATCGATGATTGACGTATCTCGTTCCTGTAGTTTGACTAAGGCGATCTCGATTATGCTAAAATATTTATTTATGTAATCCATTTGGCTTTTTACATTGGGTTTCCTTAATATATTTTTAGTTAATATATTTGTATTGATGTTGGAGGATAATTTTTCTATTTTATTTTACATGATATTAATCGAAATTACAGGTCAACGTTTGAAATAAACGTTATTATTATTCAAAAACTATCGCGGGATTATAGTCACATCCATACTATGATTACGACTCGAAATCCCGCGAATTGCATCCAAAACCCCGATCATTGCTAATAACGTTAAGTATGGACTACTATGGACATGGATCTGGGGGGGTTATTATGACATGGCTACGCAGTTCATTTTACGGTGAGCGTAAAGGACGGAGCTATAAGAGTTACATAACTCTGTCCTTTTCTCTCATCGTAAAACGAATTGCACAGATACGTCATAATAAGCCCACAGGGCCGGTATTCTAGGCGCTAAAAACCATATCGTCTTTGATCTGTTATCGTATTGTCAACGTTTTGATAGCTCTTATTTATTTGTCAGTAATGGCAGCTGACGTCACAACAATACCGTAACAGGTCAAATACGATATGGTTTTTACCGCCGGGAATATAAGCCCAGGAAGGGTTGATCAAAAACAATAGTCTTAAGAATTCAAATGTCTATGGATCTTAGACTCCTCTTACCATCAAGTAGCCTGAGTCCTCGTTCGCCTTCTCTTTGCTATAAAAAAGGCATTAGGTGCAGCGTTATTTGCCGTCCTCTGACTAGTACGGGTATAACACAAATAAGAAAAGGGTATGCTAAGGTGGTTTGGTCATTTAGAAAGGATGGATGAAAAAAGAGTTACGAAAGAGATATGGCGAGCGAGAATGAGCGGAGATGTCCGTAGGGGACGTCCTAGACGGACCTACATTGATCAGATTCGCGATGTACTGAATAAGGGCCAAATCAAAAGCACCCGAAACCGCCGAACGTGCATGAAGAGATTGATGAATGTAGAGGAAGCGAAAATTGTGTGTTTAGATCGGTGCACCTGGCGTTCCATAATCTCTGCCTACCGTAAGTAAACTTTTAACTTTCTAATGACCGATTGAATTACGCCCCGTTACGATAAACGCAACGCAATTAGCGCGACACCGGCCACTAATAAGCGTCATTTATCTCATTACGGAATCGCTCACCACCAAATTACCGCCCCAATGTATCCTTATTTGGGAATCCATCTCCATTCATAAGCCGCGGAAGTATTAGCCCACGGAATTTCTCTCATTCACTCGAATAACGCCCCACTTTCACGAATAAGCCGTATAATT
The DNA here is from genome assembly GCA_963966035.1 of Acleris laterana. Taxonomy (NCBI): domain Eukaryota; kingdom Metazoa; phylum Arthropoda; class Insecta; order Lepidoptera; family Tortricidae; genus Acleris; species Acleris laterana. The sequence goes on along the minus strand of OZ014442.1, from coordinate 14,980,010 downwards.
CCACAGAGAACGCCCGGATTACGTGCATCCAAATATTTTATTTATGGAAAAGATTAGGTCTGAACTGAATATTTCTTTTTCATGTAAGGCTTTGTGAATTTGCAGGTTCAAGCCGCAGAGTAAACTCGCCCGACTCCACCTAATTTGGGGTTTAACCCTTCCAAGCGATCGAGAACACTTTGTGTGTAATCCTGAGAGCGTAAGCGCAAGTTGTCTTCAACATACTAAATTGAGTTACATAAGACAAATTACACATGTATTTAATATAATTACAATATGCTTTCGAGGTTCACGTTAGTTGTTTAAGGGGTGTGACATTTGAGTTAACGATGTTATATGATTAATGTTTGAAAATAATAATCTGGTTTGTGAACAATACGAATATGAGTATGTATTAAATAATTTTGTTCAAGATGTTCACAAAGCCAGCATTTACTTTGCCTACCACCCCAAATATTTGCAGGATAGTATCATCGCTCTCGGGAAATATGAATCCAAATTTGTTCGAGGATACTCCAGAGGTCAACAGTCAACACAAAATAAGTGGCTGGAACGCAAAATGCGTTCATAAATCTGTAATTCGTATTCGAGATCGCGCGAGCCCGCGGCCGGCGTGGCGCGATGCCAACATCCTGGATTCCTGGCCCCTATACCACAAAACTTTACAAGCCTACAATTTAACAAATTTGTCAACTTTTTGTATGGAGATCCGTACAAATTTGTCAAATTTTACGCTTGTAAAGTTTTGTGGTATAGGGGCCTGGACTAAAAACTTTTTCTACTTTTTAAACGGATTTTTTATACTGGAATCCTTTTTATTGCAATTCTGGCTCGGAGCTTGAGTTGTCTGTCAGTGACGCAAATGCTATGAGGGCTGATAGGTTGTAAAAGTTGTAGACCTACCGTGTTGGGGAGACAATCGTATTTTCGGATCAATTCTTGTTTTCATCTTCACGCGTACAAACATTACGTGTTGATATTCTTCACTAAGTTTTTGGGATAGAAAATAGAATAGCGTTTTGACATGCTATTAAGTTATTATTTCGTCTCTCCGGAAAACCCTTATGTACGAGTATGTATGGCATTGAAAATTTCGTTCACTCGCATTTCTATTTAATGTATTTATTAAGTAAGTAAATAAATTTATATTGTAAATATCAGAATTCTTCATATTTTAACCGTTTAATATTGTTTTACGTATTTGTAGTTCAATTTAGAAACCGTTGCGGGCAGCAAATTGACGCTATCACGATTGGTAATTTATTTATGACATAAAAATCTACAAAATCAACAATGTCGCATCGCCTATACTTTATAGCTAGTAAAACATTTACATTGCATTATACCGCATTTTTTTGTACCTATTAGCATTTAAAAATATATTAGAACATTTGCAGTTACGAGTTATCTGCCTCAGAGATACCTTTATAATCAGAGGTTTTAACTCACATTCATTGTAATGACCCCTGTACAAGTAGGCCCAGCGTGCTGAGGGCTGAGCCAATATTGTATTGCGACAGCAACGTTGGCATAGTATAAATATAAAAAAGTGAAAAATAGTTCGTCTCTGGCCCTTTTGCCGCTCGGGCGCTAGGGTTGTGTCGACGCACGTCACTCGATACTTAGTACTACGTAAGCAATAAAACGTGGCGACGGCGCGACAAAACCGGCTTGGTGCGTCCTGTAGAGTTTGCTTGTAGTGGTTCGCGGCGCGTACGGTCCAGGCACGCACACATGCATGACGCGCGGTATACCTTTATTTTAAGACGAATTACCGTTTGTACTGTGGCGTTGGGTTCGCGTGTACAGGAACCAGAATTTCAAATCAAAAAACATTTTTTCATTTTAGACGCACATAAGTTTAAACTTTCATTCACTCATTGCATCCATTCTGTAGCAGCTCTTGTGAAACACCCTATACCTTTGTGCCGATCATTATCCGATTATTGTGGTAACTTGGCTTAACCACTGCATCGAACGCTGTATCGTAGTAAAATTTGCAGCTGCTCCATAAAACACAGGTCTGTTTGTACATTACAATTCCTCCCATCACTTTTTGTGACACTAACAAAACACTATGCATGAATACATCGAGCTTAATTTGAGTCTGTCCATTTGAGTGATATATTTATTTTTGGTTTGTTTAAAAAGGTTTAATAATAAAGTCTTTCCAAAGTCCGTATGGTAACCCGTCCATTATAAGAGGTAAAAGGTTTTTCATAAAACAGGATCTCGCGAAGTTGGGATGTTGAGTTTCGTTTACCGGAAATTAGGGGTTTGCAGAGTAGATTGCTCAAAGTGATAACGAGGAGGGGAGGAATAACTTTCAAAACGAACGTCGAAATAATTTCACAAAAGATTGTTTTTATAAAAAAAATACTTCTAAATTACTTCCTTCCTGTTTTGGCATTTGGGCAAAGTTTTTTGGGACAAGGCAAAGATGTGAACAAAGAAAATTGCATTAATAAAGGAGTGGTCTTTTTATGGAAACTTGAACAAGCTGTATAGGTACGCTTAAAAGTATTTTCTTTTATTCTTGGCGTCAAATATATTAATAATTTCCTTCTTCTTCTTCTTTGATAAAGTATTGTCATCTGTCTATAACTATGTCTATGATAATGTTATAAAGAGGAAAAAATTGAGTTTATCTGTTTGGGAGATATGATTAAAACTACAGAGACGATTTTAAAAATTGTTTCACTAATAGGTAGGAAGTTATATTATCTCGGACTTAATAAAGGATATTTTTTATTGTTCTTTTTTGGAGCAAAGAGGGTCGCTATTCTATCGTAATCATAAGGTAGGCATGAAGCTCTATACAACTTTGTTTAAAAAGCCATCATGACGTCATATTGTTTACAACAAACCGCGTTTACTATCAAGTTAATAAAAGCTACGAAAACGATAACAATAACAATAACGACCTCGTTTGACACAAAACGAACTAGATTCTCTGAAAACTAAAACCAGGGTTAAACTGGCTTAGAGCTGTTAGAAGTTTTGCGATAGTTCGCAAGAATCTCCAGTCTCACTCGTCCCAAGGGTCCTGCTTTTGAACATTCAAGACTAGTTCAGGAGTGTAATTCTATTAGACGTCAGTTGATCGAACTTTCGAGACAAGTCGCTCAAGGAATTAGACTCGTGCGCGAGTAATGATTACGCGGACGTGCGTGCCTACGATCTTTGAGGTACCTAATGTCAATTGAACACACCAAGACTACAGTTTACAAGTGTATCAAAAAGCAAGTTTTAAAAACTGACTGTGTACCTACTGGTTATGTTGTAATTATACGGTACATATACGGTTTACCGTTTTTTTTTAGATACATGCTTTAAGGTTGAACGAAAGTGATATCAAATCAAGAAGTATTGACGAGGTTAAAGGAGAAAAGAAGGACAATGGAGATTATAGAGAATAGAAGGAGGATGATTGGCTATTTATTGCGGCACGATATACTTATTAAAGTACTCGATCGACAAGAGCAGGGCTCTTAACTTGAAAGATAAATAATCTATATTCACCATTTTAGTGTTTTTCAATTTAAATACATACGTGTATGAAAGGAAGAGAGGCCTTTGCCCAGCAGTGGTACATTACAGGCTATTAAATAATAATAAATAATTAAGTACCCATTTAGCTTACACGAGGGAACAAGCAGTCGGGTAAACCAACCGCAAAGAAGGCTCTCATCGGACAAAAATGGATGCTTTCCCTCTTCGTTGTTATAAAGGAACACTCCATAGGTTATTTAATTAAGGTGCCTAATTGTTTCGGCGCCCATTACAGCGGCTCCTTTAATATGATTCCGCTCGGAAATGTGAAGGTTCACAAAATTGGCTTGTCTTAATTGACTTCCCAAAACGTGGGCCACGCTGGCTGAGCCCAGGACACCGCGGTTATTTAATACAGCTTTATAACTATAGTTTTGTCGTCTACTTTTGTATTTCCTTTGATAAACAGCGAGCGGGCGTAGTCACTTTTTTGCTTTGCGCGGATGTAAAGGCTTTATAATGAGTTGAAGTTGAAAAATATACAGTAATCGACCTGGAGCTTTTGTTAAGGGTTCGTACATTTCTTACAGATTTCATAATTTTGATGACGCAGTTGGTGGTAGTAGGCCTAGGAAGCTAGCGGTCTCGGGTTCGATTCCCGGGCAGGATACATATTTGAGTGATGAGCGCGTATTTGATTTTGAGTTTTCTATGTATATATGTATAATTATGTTTATGGTTGCCTCGTACTCATAGTACAAACGAAGAGTTTAGTTTTGGGACTAGGTTAATTTCTGGGAGATTGTCTCCGATTTTTTTGGTCTGTCTGGAGGCCTAACAGTCTTAACACTGCAGGTGAACTATTTATTAGTCGCAGATTAACAGTTTTCCTGCAATCCCAAAACTGTAGGCAAGTCTTTATACTGCTTTGTGTTGTTCTATTATTGATTGGAATAAAGCTTGGCTATACCTTAACTTAACACAGGGTAAAAAATAACATTACACCACCGAAAAATGTGACAATAAAATACCTGTTTCATCAGAAGCTTCCAACTTTAGCTCACTCTGCTAGTATCACCAAGTAATCCAAAAATTACCTGAAAAAGAAAACTTTTTTTAAAAAAGAGCGTCGAAGTGTGTTGGTCCAACTACGGGTCAAGCGTGTGCTTGATATCGTGCCAATAACGATTACGGACCACCGCAAAAGATGCCTGAAAGGCAATTTGTTCAACGGGTAATCTGGCCGTACTAAAAGTGACTTTTTTCTTTACATTCAAAGTTTTGCCAGCCGTGGCTGCATTGTTAAGTTTGAGCAAAACACATTTATGATGATCAGGTGCACCAAGGCTAGTTGTAGTCTGTGAATTGTAAAAGAATTGTGGCCCTAGACACGGTGCATTGCGAGATCGGCATCGTTATCGAAAATGTATAGGATTGACGTAAGCTATGCCAGACTTTCGCGTCGAGGGCACAAGTAAATTTTGACAGTTCACGTTTTTGCGAATTTGGCTCACTCAAGCTTTTGTCTAGAGCCACTGCAGAAATTAAAGGAAGACGCCCTTATTAGATAAAGATGCTCAGTCACTTTCTCTCTAATTCAAATGTCACAGTGACAAAGCATGTTTGAAGCATACTATGGCATTTTTGACTGCGCCGTGGGTTCAATATACCAACATTAACAAGCACGCCAACCGTAAATGTATAATTTTTCCTCCCTCATGACGTAATCTACTTTCATAACTTATTTAGCACGCGTTGAATGCTTAAAATGGATGAGATGGAAAGTACACAAGTAAGCAAATTTAAATGTGTATTGCGTCATGAAAATAAGGAAGTAAGGAAATGAGAAAGGAAGGATACATTTCTTTAAGGAAACAGAAGCCTTTATTTTGTCTTATATTTTTAACAAATTCGTAAACTTACCTACTTAATTTTTGCTTTTTCTATAAGAATTAACTTTTATTGAAAGTAATTGTCTGTCCGCGGGGTAGTATATATCCTAATTTTATAGAACGATGGTTTCATTATTATCTTGTATTATAAAATAACTAGCGGCCCGCCAGCGGCTTCGCCCCGCTGCAAATTTTTAACTTACCCAATCGATTTTCAATTATTTTCTTTCATACAAATCTTGCCCTGACAACGAACACAACAAAAAATAAATCAGCCAAATCGGTTCAGCCGTTCTCAAATTATTGCGTGACCAGGAGAAATAGGGGTTCATTTTTATAAACATAGAATATGATAGAAGAGTTTTTCTAAAAACCTTGTATAGTTTTTCACCTACTATTCAATACCTACACAATACAATAATATAATATTGAACATTGGGTATACGATATTATAGTTTACAAAAGCCAGTTTTTTGTTGTGTTCGCCTATTGATAGTCGATACTCTACTTAGTTAGAGGTAAGGAAGGGATTCTGAGAGTTGTAAAGCCCAAGGGGCGTCGGCGTTCCTCGTGTTTTACATTACAATACGCTTGTTTGCTTCACCGCACTATCCGCGCTAGTTACAACCTGCTCCATATCGCACTACAGAGGGGTTATTATGACATGGCTATGCAGTTCATTTTACGTTGAACGTAAAGGCTAAGCAAAGCTATAGCATTGACATACATCTGTCCTTTTCTCTCAGCGTAAAATGAATTGCACAGGTACGTCATAATAACCCCACAGATCTAAACAGTAATAACTCATAATCCAAGTCTATTTTAAAATCCACTTTAATACAACATCTGAACCTGAATCACAACAGTACTTTTTTGAGTTGAAACTGTTGTGGTCAAGTAAGTAATGCGTTGTGTAAAAAGAGTATTACATTTGAACTTCAGGTTTCGTGAAAGTGTTGCGTAGCCCACGTAACAGAGAGAGAGAGAGAAAATCATTTTAACCAGACAACGAGGATCAGATAAGCTGAATAAGCGTTAGCAATTTACAGAAACTTACAAAGTTTACGTAAGCTGACGATCTATCGTGTCGGCAGCTTATGTCAATCATATGCATTTCCTATAACGATAATGTTCGCAGTATTGACCTGGTCAGGCCAACAGATTAAAGGGTTTTCTCAATCTTCGAAGAGGTGTCCCATTGCATACACATGTGCTGTCAGCCAATAGAACCCTGACCCAAAATAAAACGGTGTGACAGCGACATTAAACACAATTGGGTAAGTAAAGATTTTGGAAGAGATGTAAATTATATTTTTTTTCGATAGTCGTCATCCTGAATATCATGGAACTGCGGCTCTTTTACTTTTATTTCCTCTAATATTTTAGAAATCTTTTTTTTAGTTATGAAGTTGACATTTGTAAACTTTAATGACCGACAAGCTTGTTGCCTTCGTATTTAATGAAATAGAAAAAAAACTGTCACTTCTATATCTGTCAACGTCAAATCAAATCAAAGTAAACAAACAGTGCAATTCAAAATAAGTAAATTCAAGTAAATCTTTGTAATAAATACTCCATTTCCACAGTCCGTGTGGGATTGCCTGAATTCATTGCGTGGATTGTACAATTCAAAAGTTCTCTCGTGGCTATCAAAAAGCAGGGCAAGAGTCGTCGAGAAAGGAAGAAATCGGTGTCCACGAAGAAGTGCCACAGGATTCGAAAATAAATCGTAGACCAAATATCGTGCAAAGGTCTTAGAGCAAAGCAGCAAAACGAAAGTCCGGAGTTCGTTCTTAGATCGTTAACAATATTTCTAAAAACACTGATCACATGAAACACAAGCAAACAGAAAAGAGCCGTGTTGTATTGAATCGTTTGTTTACTTTGATTTGATTTGACAATGACAGATATAGAAGTGTTTTTTTTTCTTTTTCATTAAGTACGAAGGCAACAAGCTAGTCGGTCATTAAAGTGTACAAATGTCAACTTCATAACTAAAAAAAATATTTCTAAAATATTGGAGGAAATAAAAATAAAAGAGCCGCAATTTCTTGATCCTTAGGATGACGACTATCGAAAATAAATTATAATATACATATCTATCAAAAACTTTACTTAGCCTATTTGTTGGAAACTTCTTACGACTTGAATCATAACGTCACTGTGTCACAGGTCAGGTTTCCATATGCGCTGATAATATGTTATCATGCAAGGTTGAATAACGTGCCCTACCATGAAATATTTTCTTGTAAGAATCATTATTGTAGTATTTTAAGATCATTCGTACAACGTTTTCTGCGTATGATATAAAGACGAATAACACTGAAATCAGAGATATTTGGCCTGGCGCGACGCCAGCGTAACTATATACGTGCTTTTCCTTAACGTTACTTATTTAAGCATTGGTTCGGATGGAGTGACAGATTGGCTTAAGCTAAGTGTAAGAATCAATTTTGGGTTTGCGATATATTTTATTATGTGAAAGATTTGTAAGTTATCCCTATCTTCGTAAACATTGTGATTTCGTCCACGTTCTTCGAAGCGTTTATTTTATGTTAAGAATATATCCATCCACTTAGATCACATGCTATCGATCCCATGGGATTGAAGTATATTTTTTTCTCTCTTTGGGTAACATAACATAGAAGTATGGTTTATTTACGCTGATTGGTATAATAATACAAACAGGTCATGGGCCCGGAGATGTACAAACTACCAATTTGATTCTTAAGCCACATTGCAAATTACACTGACATAAGTAGGTAACTCCTATTTTGTTGCTTAATTAGATAAATTGCATTTTAATGTTTTTTTAAGGCGAACAAACACACAGGCCACCTGACCGTGGGGTCTGTAACCCGTAGAAATTTGTATTGTGAAGACTACAATTTTTAATGCGTAATATTTTTTTATATTTAAAAGAAATAAGTTAGTGTATCAGTCCAGAGACCTCTATCTACTGCTTTCTTATTCACCAACTTCATTTGTTAAGGCACTTACATTTAGGTAATGTTAGTTCATCACATCACCCAATAGAAGTAAAAACACTAAACACGTCAAAACCAGTTTTAACCATTAGTTTAGCCACATGATTTGGTTTGTTTACATTTAGTTAAGTCCCTAAGCAAATGGAGTATAACTGACTTTAATCAAAGCGTCACGATTAGGCACACTGCCCACCACGCCGCTTGCTCGCCAAGTCGAACCAGCCATTTTGTTCCGCTAAACGATTCATTGATGAGCTCGTCGACGACGATACACTAGTATACACGTTAATGCGTAAATATTAACTGTTTACAAACAGGTCATGGGCCCGGAGATGTACAAACAACCAATTTGATTCCTAGGCCACTGTGAACTATTTCAACTAGATGTTGTAAATCAAATCGATTAAATAATAATAATAAAAAAAATGAATAATTATCGGGGGATAACCCCACAAAATTGTACCTAGTCCGAAACTAAGCTCTGGGTTTGCGTATGGGTACTAAGCAACGATAAACATACTCATATATAGAAATACACACTCGAATAGATAGAAAACCCCCAAAAATCAAAAACAAATACTCACGCTCATCACATAAATATTTGACCAGGGGTGTTCTCTCAAAAATCAACGGACGGGCGGACGAACGAGCGAAATCGCAGCGGCGAGTTTAGGTTGTTCCGTCAGAGCGAACAAAACATTTTAGCGCGTGCATTTTCAATTAAGCAGCCTTATGCGTACGATCCATCGGCAGAAACCTTTAGTTACAGTAGTTCGGTTGAATAGTCCGGGGCCGAACCAATGCAACACGTTTAGTGTCATTAGTTCTGTCATGACGTCAAACCGTACTGTTGGGAACCAACTTGATTCCTAGGCAACTATGGACTATTAGTCCAGTTATGGACCAGTAGTTATACCCTGGATTAACACATAACGTACCTTTCATCCCGGGAAATTTAAAGTTTCCAAGGGAATAACGACAATCGAAATCGACGACGACGAAGTCGCAGGCAGAAGCTATCTTAAATATAAATAACCATGACAATTGGACGGTAACGTCACCTTCAAATATCAAAAAGCAAAATTGAATTAGCGGCGGGTCGCCTATACCGATCAGCCACGAGATCCGATCCACTTCCGACTCCAACTGTACTTTGATCCTTCATCTTTGATACATTATCTCTAGTACAAAGGGCTTTTTGCCATCGCGCCAGATTTATAGCAAAATGAAAATATTGGAAATATTTAGTTCGACCTAGCCCCGGGGCTTATTTTACGAGTTCAGTAGAATTTGGAGATTCGTTAGTTCTCTCGTAGTACATTTTTAAGCCTCAGGGAACTAGTTTGGGCTTCGTTAAATAATCCGGGCTTTACCTCAGTTTTGGGATTACATTCGAAGTCTATAAGTAAATCCTCGTTTTAGGAGCGCTTAGTTCAAGATTTGTATACATAACGAAAAATTTGTTAAAATTTAAAGGATTTTTGTTTAATTTGAGAGTCAAATCAGAACACGTAAATATGCTCTTCGTTAATCGTTATTGAGAACAATGTTCTGAGACGGCAGCCAAGATGCAAACGCTACTAACGTTTTTCTTTTCTATCACTCAGAATATTATGGTGTGACATTTTAGTTCGTTTCGATAAACCACATAGCCAACTGTCATCCCATACATTTTGGGTGATAGAAAAAAAACGTCAGTAGTGTTTGCACCTTGGCTAGGGCCTCCGATAAAGGGCAGTCGATATTTCGTGCTCGAGCGACTATTCACGAAAGGTATTGGAATCCATCGATTCTAGCAGTATTTATCAAAACGAAACTCTGTTCCACCGTTGTTAGGGTTTTGATTTAGTTGCAGTTCTATTGGAAACTATAACAATAGTTTGCAGAATCTGGGTTTGTATTGTGCATGTTACAACGTTAATTATAAATAAAACTAACTAACCAAATAGTTCCGTGAAACAAAACAAAACAAGGTCCTTACCATCCTGATTCTCATAAAAGGTTTCTTATTCTCTAAAGCAATTCGCTTTTTATTTTATCGACGAACAATTAAACAACGAACTAAAGTTATCCCGCGCTTGTAGGTACTATCAGCCCAGACCCTGACCCACCATAGAAAAGTTCTACAGTTACTGTGTTACAGTGACGTTATAATTTAAGTCGTACATAAATGTGTCAAACTAATGTTTTTATAATGTCACTGTTACACCGTTCTATGGTGGGTCAGGGTTCCATTGGGTTGAGAGTACGTAATGCAGAGTCAGCTACCGACCAATTCGGCCAAGCTGCTTTATTGACTTTTTTTTTGGCAAGGAGAAGGAACAAAAGCATACAGGCCACCTGATGGTTAGTGGAATGTACGATCTGAGACCCATAGACATCAAAATGCTTTGCAACCTGCAATCCAAACGGGTTAGCAACCCTGAGGACTAAGGTGGAAAGCCTCAATCCTAGTAATTTCTCCGTTTCTCCTAACACACCCAAACACAAAAATGCGAACTGCTGCCAAGCAGGTTGAATGATAAGATAGTGGTAGCGATCCGATGGACTCTGTGAAAAGCCCTACCACCACTACATTAGCGATGCACGCACTAAACACTGTTAAACGTGCTCGGACGGGACAAATGAGGCTCACAACAATTCGACAGCAAATTGCCAACGCCAAGCAGCAGTGTTCGCGGTGTTGTGTTCCGGTGTGAGCAGCCAACCAGTTAAATTACTAGCATTGAGGTAACGCTAACTAGCGTTTCTGTTCGTTTCGTTTTTAAACCAATCGCCTCATTGGTAGATCACGTGATACAAAAAGTCACGTGATCTACCAGTGGCGTGGTTGGTTTCAAAACGAAATGACTAGAAACGCTAGTTAGCGTAATGTATTTTAGCAAGTGACTCATATCTCTAAGTACATAGGCGCTCTGTGCGCTCCTTTGTCTATTGCATACCATACCATAAACAACCTCAGTTTCAAAGGGCAGCTCCAGAGTATGTTAAACAAGTGTGTAGGAAACGTCGTAGTAGTCACGTTCGCCGCATATCGGCCGCTTGGTTTGCGCGACCACCCAACTAGGTTATCAGCAAACAAAACTTCGCCGTGACCGAGTGATAAACTATTGTTTAGATTGTGTTTCTTTTTCAGTTTTAAAACAGTCATAAAAAAATTCAAATATTGAGATATTTTTTTATTCATGGTTAAAAGCTGAACTACTTAAGTACAATAAAGCATTTTACAGGGTCAAGATGCCCTCCACACATCAGTGAATACTTAAAGTATAAATGAATGTATTTAATATGGCCGACTTATATAAATAGAGAATCTATAATGGGTAATTAGATTAGACTGCGTTCTAGGTGATGGAGTGAGTAAGTATGAGATTTTAGCAATGAAAAGGCATCCATTGCATTTCAAAGTAGCCCTAGACTTGTTTTCAAAAATGGAAAACAATAATATGTATATATTTCCAAAATAAAACCACACGTTCTAATATACTTCAAATATTATAACAAGCACTTTCGAAAGCTTTATTAATGTTTAAAAAGTATCACGGATAGGTAATTAATTAGTTAAAATATGAAAAAAAGAAACGCGTTTTTTTGTGCTGTTAATAATAAACTGCATAGCCGTGTCATAATAACCCCCTCTTCTATTTTTGAAAAAATATAAATATTCATATTCACCGCAAACGGAACACGTTGATTTATTAACCTCGCTGAAAATAGTTCAAAGGATGTTGAATCAGTCACTGAGACCGTAGTTCCAATGTGTGTCAACATTCGAGGTGCCAAATGTCCCAGTTCGATCATTTACATCCAATAGCTGTTTAACCTGATTAAAACCACCGTAACATCGGTAGCTGTTTGAAATGTTTGAATAGATGTTCCGTACTTATTTAGGCAGAGTCACCAAAATGTCAAATATTATTAGGACACTAACGTTATTTTAGTGTCTTAGGCCCGTATTAATAAACTAATCTCAACTCTAATGCTCAATGTCAAAAATGACAGTGTTCTATGGTTTGACGTTTACTTTGACGTATCTCTTATAACGGGCATCTCAGCCAAGATGAGTTTTTATTTTTTAATTGGAGTTTTAGTTTAAATGCGGATGGATTAAAAACAGTCATCATATGAACTTTTTTAACTTTTTCTCAAAATACGGCCATAAACACATAACCATAAATAAAGCGTCTCGTGTCACGTAATAGGGCGTTTTTTCAAAAAAAGTGTACATAGTTAAGAACACAAATTAAGAAAATTTTACTTTTCCGTTGCGTAACGAAACTTAGTCATACTAACTAGTATACCTAGGTGTAAATTTTCTTAATTTTTGTTCTTAACAATGTACACTTTTTGAGGAAAACGCCCAATAACAACTTAGATTACCTACATTGTTTAAATTTTATTTACGACAATTAATTATAAGTATTCTAAAATATATTTTACTCCAACATACTGACTAGGTACTCATAAACCGCTGAGGCTTTTGTACTCTTTATCAGAAACTCTACGATACACTGTTTACGATTTCGATCTTTTTCATAATAAAATAAAACCGGGCAACACCGAGTCGGACCATGATCTGCGTAGGGTTCCGAAACCTGTACGACACACAAAAACTATTTCCATATTAAAGTTATTTCGTGCAGTCTTAGATTATTTTTATTAGGTATAAACACTTTATCTCGTCTACTTAGTTGTATAATTTTTAAGAGCAAGCCATTGATACCTAACAAGAAGTCATCAAATTAAAAAATCGTACCTTTGCTTTACTTGTACCCATAAAAAAAATTGTGTCAACATTTTATATCACAATTTTGCTGGCGTAATGTCAATGAATAAATAAATATGCAAAATTGCAGCTTTTTAGAACTAAGCGTCTCTGAGTTAAACGGAAAGACGGACAGACGGACATGGATAGACTATAAGGGTTCCTAGTTTACTAAGGAAACCTAAATAATGAATTCTATTAGATAAAAGCAAGTGGAAATAGATATTTGCCCATGAATTATAGGTAACTGGTGCCCGATTTTACTCTGTAAAACCTAATGGCTTTTGACATGTTATCGTATTGTTTTTAACTCAGGTGCCATTATTGACAAGTAAATAAGAGCCATCATAAGTTTGGTAATAAGTACCATAATGTCCAAAGCAATAAGGTTGCTTCAGTCTGAAGTAGAAAAAATACTTTTTTTTTTTGGAAAACAAACAGGGCCCGTGTACAAAGTTCAAATATGAATATGAATAAGGCCTAAAGTTCCATATATTGCTAGGTTACAATTTAAGTTGTTAACCAGTGTTTTTAACATGCAAACAAAACAACCAAAACTAATTAGAAAACAGGAACTCATAAACGGTAGGTACCAATAATCTAAAAAAGCGATTGCCGAATCTTAATTTTAAACATGTCAACATCATTAAACAAATCATTGTACACCTTACACGAGCGCCTTAGAAACGAATTTTGCGCATAATTAGTGCCACAAGGGGAAATATGAAAGGTAGGTTTAGAACGAAACAAACTTTAAATGAAACATTCAAATAAACAATCAACTTAAAATACTTAATTAAAATCAGTCGCGATAAACCTCCTCTAGAAAGGTCAGTGTTATCAACACCGCCATTAATTCTTAAACTTGATCCCACAATGACTTTCCTCATAACAATTACTCGTAACCCTTTACCAATCCCCATCGTAAGTTGACCTCCCGCCCCCCCTTGTAAGTAGAAATGAATGAGAAATGAGGGGCGAATTAATGTAGCGTTAGAGGTTTTGCTTGGCTGGTCGTTTATGTTTTCAGAAGCTGTTATCGAGACGCCAAGGTCGTTTAGTTCGTGCTCGGAATGAAACTACGACTCTTGTTACTTTTAATGAATGGGGATTATACGACGGGAATCTAGTAAAAGTAATAATAGAGTTCGAGTACAGGCTCGTCTTTCATAAGAGCGACATAACAACAAATAACATAACAAGTATTGGAGAAAAAATCTTATTGACAATATGGCCGCCTTTTTGCCAAGTTAATAAGAGTATACCATAACGATAACAATACGGTGAATGAAATGACTATATTTGTCGTCGCGTTTTAAATTAAATTTCTACATTACAATTCATTAGGCTTTTACTGCGACACTATCTGCAAAAATTAAGAAAAAAATAGCATTACAAATTTTCATCAAAGGAGGATGGTCAAATTGGCCTATTGACCAATAAGGACAAGCGATATGTCCCCGGATAGGTAATTCTAAGTTGTAAAACTATTACTATGGCAGGTGGTTCGAAATCTTTGTGTGAAAAAAGTTATCGCCATGCAAAGACAGCGGTTTTTCAAAGTAATTATGCTAAAGTCGTCTATGTACGCGTCTCGATGTTCCAGATTTTTTAATATTTCACACTGTGATTTAAGATTTCCCGCCATACAAAAAGTTTTAGAGTATGAAAAAACCTTTCAAATGACATAATATGGCTTGTCATTATTGGTTTTTAGGCCAGAGTCCATATTATGAATCTGGGCCTCCTTTTGCTTCATCAGTTATCCAGAATGGAGTTTAAAATAAACAGACACGAATAATGCACGATGTCCTCCGATCTTTATTTATACAATTCATTAAGCTGCACTAACAGCATTAGGAAACATAAAACTCAAAAAGTATCAAATAACACCGTCACTTCAGACTTCTCAAAAAAATATGAAATGTAGATAACGTCATACTCTTTAGATTTTCAAGTGGTGCCCACTCCACGGCCTCTCGATTGGAGCCAAGTATGATACATCTTAACAAGCTTACCGAGGGCACAGTAATATTATAAAGAGGAAAGATTTGATTGTTTGTTTGTTTGTTTGCGTTGAAAAAGCTCCGAAACTACTGGATCGATTTAAAAAAATCTTTCACCATTGGAATCCTACAATATCCTTGATTAACATGTATGTTTTATTTTTTTGTGCGGGCAACATCTGGGTCATTTTTTGGGCGTTTCTCCCGAATCACTATCGTGGTCACATATTTGTAGGTATCTAAGTTTACCGGACATCTAACAAATATCCAAAAATGGCATCAAAATATACGCCAATCAATACATTTTTGATTTACGTAAAAACTTTTTTAGTACCTAATACGCTTGCATTTTTACCTACAAAAACAATACCATACCATGTTATATAAGCTAGCAGCAGCCTCCTAATGTGACATGAAGTTATTATTATTTACGACCTTGTTATCTGTAACCGTCTTTAGTAAATTGCCTCGTCATTGTAAGGTAATTACCTACATCTGAATCGGTAAACAGTAATATTCCGTAGGCCGTTTCAATAATCTTGGGGGAGTCAAACTTTGGGAATTCCAAACTTGTTGAGCAAGATTACCAATAGTTAATTAATCATGCCTCATTGAAAAGATCCTAATCTTGTTAGTTGATTCAGAATGTGTTCCACTATCACAACATTCACTAGAAATAAATCAAGTGCGAAAAACTATACTGCTACTAGAAAATTATTCACAAAGTTACAGAAATTGCACTTAAAAATAAAGCAAATAAAGAAAGACTGACAATATTGTAAGTCACTGCCGGCATTAGCTGTTTTTTTTTTATGGCATAGAGATGACAAACGAGCACACAGGCCACCTGATGGTACCTAAGTGGAAACTGTGACCCATAGACATTTACATTCACAAGACTGCAATGCAATCCTAAGACTGCAAATGCGTTGCCAACCCTGAGGACTAAGATGGAATGCGTCTATGCTAGTCATTTCACCGGCTGTCTTATCCCCAAACCGGAACACAACAATGCGAACACTGCTGTTTGGCGGTAGGTTAATGGATAAGAAGGTGGTAGCGATCCGGACCTAAATTTAATGCTGAACACTCACTGGCTGACTGACATCTCATCTCAGCATTATTTTGGAATGTACTCGTAAGTGCTCCAGTAAAATATTTGCCTATATCGGGGATTTAACGCGGGACCGCTAGCTTCGTAGGCAGGGTCACTACTAACTAGACTAACGCGTTGACAATGATTCATGTTACTTAATAGAATTTCTCCTAATAAAATTACGTATAATTTGCATAAATTATACAATGTCCCTTTCCCATGGATTGTAATGAGTCGGTGTTTACTTTCCCTTCCATTTTCAAATTGGATGCCTATTAACATGCTGCCCACGCGCCGCTACAGTTGTCCCATGGTTAAGGGATACCCTTTATAGCTAAATTGCTTTATTCCATCATCTGCGTATGTGTATAAGCATAAAATCAATGACGATCGCCAGCTTAAGCGATGTCACATAAATGTGTGAGTAAATGTTGTTCTGAAACATTGACGTATTGGCCTTACCACTACACTCAAAGACTGCTATGTTTAAGCGATTTATTTCTAACGCACGCAGCACATGAAAAAGTAGAAAACCCGTGATATAGTTTTTAGGATGGAAACAAGCAATACAAAGTTATAAAAAATTACAGCCTTTACGACTGCGCCGAGCAAACGCCGAGCGCCCAGTGGCGCCGCCCTCATTACTGTTATTGGGTTTTCTAATTAACTAAAGAATTTCCTTGGAACCAAACAAAATGTGTTTGTAGCGCAAGTATAAACACAATTTATGGGATACGTAACAAACTTAAATAACAATTACCCTTTGAGTAGTCAGCTTAACGGGAAAAGGTGGCCACTTTTTTTCGTTAACGTTACTCGTTACTCGACGTTAACGTTAACGTTACTCGACGGTGAATTGTTATTAAACTATATGATATACCCTATAAGTTGTGTTTTCATTTGTAGTAAAAAATATTTCATTCAATTTCAAGAAAATACTTTAGTTTATTAGAAAACACAATAAAAGTAATGAGGGCGCCACTGTACATCCGGCGTACGCTCCGCGTAGTCTTAATGCTCTGCGGATCTATTATACTACTATTATCGATGTAGATAAGCGTCTATAAAACATCTGTCACTTTCTGACCAGTGGAGTGGGTTAGTGCGAGTGTGACAGATGGTTTATCGAACGCGATAATACGGGACCTGTTAAAGTAATGCTATAACTTCATCGCCGCCTAACTAGCCATAATGTAATATAATAAACATGGTAATTACTTAACGAAATGGATACGCCTGAAAATACTGTAAGCTCTCCGTATTATTTACTACATATTTTCTCAATTTTCTTCCCGGTTAGCTATAAAACTGGAATGTTTGCCAAGGAGATAAATACCTTCAGATCATAGCGAAGAATTCCTCCAATCATAGCGGTTCATTGAATGTTGGTGTACACACGCTCCCGGTGTTTTGTTACCCGGAATGCGTGTAAGGTAGAAACGACACAGCTAGAGCGATATCTGCTCTAGTTAAAATGTTTATTTTGTCAATCTCTATTATCATCAGTTTAACTCAGTTTTTGGACATGTAAGCACGGACACCAAATTTAACCGAAGTTAGCTGACTTGGAAGAGAAGCTCTAACTTTGATTTTTCCCGTATTAAATAAGTAGTACTCCTACTTGTTCCATGATCTCGAAATTTCGTTTTTATCTGCTCCAACTTCTAAGAAAACGCGCAGTAAGAGAGTGAAGTGATGTTTTGGAATTATAGCCCATAATTCAAAATATTATCTACAACGTTGTTAAGGATTATCACGTTTTGGATTTTCGCAGTACGAGAGTTAAAGTATTTGAATCAAAGGCGAATAATGTTTTAGTGGCTTAGACCTAGTAGACTAGTACCTACTTATGAATTTATTTCTAATTTACAAATGATAGATATTTTTAGCCAAGGGAAAGGTTTACTGCAAGGTAGCCTGCTTTACCAATATCATTAAAACCTTAGTAACTCCTTAACTAATTACTTAAGACATTGCTATTTTGTGCTGTAATATTTTTGTCAGGACACCCAACAGGCAGTCATTCTGTTTATAAAAATTTTGTAACGAAACAAATGGTTACAATATAATAGTAGAACATTGTCCCACAAAATTTTCTTTGTCGTCTCTTTTCCCAGAATATACCTTTAAAGGAAGGCAAACAAGCGGATTTCCACCTGATGGAAAGTGGTTACAGCTGCCTAAGGACAAAATGAAAACCGGAAGGCGCCACTTATACTGTCGGGATGAAATTTCAAGACGCTTGCTTTTAAAAAGATCCCTGTATTGCATCGCAGTGGAAAATTCTCATAACGAAGCTCATTTTAAAACTGTAAACGCAAGAAACCACTGCAAACCCCGCTGCGTAGATAAAAGTATAATTTCAAGAAAAAAGGGCTGGAGAACGTGCCGGTGACGAGAGGTACGATTTGTATTTTTTTTGAGAAGGAAGAAGATGAAGTCATTTAAAAACAGTGAAGTTACCACCTACTTGAATGGCTGCGCTTACCGCTACTAAGCGCGAACGCACTTTTCTCTCTATTATATTTTTACGTTTGTGAAACAATGAATAGAAGTTAAGTTACTCGAGTTGTAATTTCTATTACCACCACTGCAACGAGCCCCGCTACGTAACCCCAAATGTTCATGCAGTCTCAAAAAGTACAATAGCTACTTCTCTGGTTTATTGCTCCTATAATTACACTTCAACCTTCTTATCTTTTATGCAATTACCCTTCTGACTCGTACACACTCAGCTTCCAATGTGCATGGCATCCAATGCTTTGTTCATCGTAAGAGCATCGAGCATTTGCAGCTAAGTGAGAAAAAGTCATTGGTACCGTACCAACCATAAAATCAAGTCACCGACGCTCTTTTAAATGATATATAAGTATGTTAGCTTCATTAGTCGCCTAATGCCACCTTGACATGGGGTCATTTAGAGGGTCAGATTCCCACCCGGACCTGGCACACTTCACAGTTTCAGGGCTCAACCCCTTTTCGGTTCATTAACAATGCAATCAGTATAAAGGTTACATAGCTGGCCTTTTCTGAGGGGTAGTAATTGTTGCTGTATTTATTATAAGCTTTAATGAACTCACCAAAGTACGACTTGAAGTAACATTTATTACATACGCAGAATTTTCACTTCATATAATTATATTTTCTACTAATACTTATTGTTTTGTTTTCCAAATATCTTAAACGATTACGATGTAATATTTACAATGGAATGGATGTTTAACCACTGTTTGCCACTATGGAATCATTTCCAGTAGCTAACTTTCGAAAAAATGAAACTAGAATTAAAACCGGAATTGATAGAAAAAATGATTGCGTATTTCTTCATATACCTCATAGAACCTCATAGCCTGAAACGATTACTGGTTAAGAGATTGAAAATGTATATATAGCCTACTTATCGCATAGCACTTTCGGGAGAGCTTGAATAAATCTTAGCTTTAAATGGGTTTTATTATACTTGCTCTGTGCGCTCCAATCTAAAAATTATCTTTAGCATCTTAACATACCTACATACATTTCGCAAGCTCTTGCAATTAAAGTGATTACCTATCTTCAACCCGAATTTTCTTTCCCCAACTGTTTCATTTGCCGAATTTAAGCTAGGAGCGTATTTTTTTTACATTTCACGATCGAAAAGTTACGACGAGTATGGAAACTATACACGTAGTTAAGGTAAGGTTTGTTTTATAAAAAATCCCAAAAAATACAGGCTTCAGAAAAAATCTTAACCCTTTTTTTAACCCACCGCCATTCGCTTTACTTTATTTCGAAGTGGGGATGACCTTTGTCCTCAGCGTTGGCAACGCATTTGGAGTCTTAAAATTGCACTCTTGAGAATTTTAAAGTAACAGATTTCACTTACCATCAGGTGGCCTGTGAACTGGTATGCCTTCTTCTTTCATCAAAAAAAGTTGGCAAATGAATCAGTTGAAAAACGAAATTTCGGACTTGCCACGGGTAACTAAAGTAGGTACTTCAAGTATCTGTTTTGACCCGCTCTTAAAATGTTGCGTTAGGATGTAACTTTATGCAAAACAAATATAAAGTTAATTAATGGGCGCTCCGGGCTGCTAGCAGGTGTCACCCGCTAATGGGTTTCCCGATAAGCGCACAAGTATGCTAGAAAATGTTTGCTCCCGTGATGCGAATGCGGTCGTCGTCTGTTTGCTCAGTAGTCGTAACTTGCAAGTTTTCGCTTACAAGTTGTCTCGCTTCTTACGTAAATCACTTTTAAATGATACATAGTCGGTTATTTAAAGTACTCTTTTAGTATTTATCAGAATATCAGCTTCTATCCGCTGAGTTGGCATCGCACTATGGAACGTATGCCAAATGACACGTATTTGGATCTATCCAATCATCGTTGAATTCTGATTCTTACCCAAATAATGAACAGTTATTAGATCTCGATAAAATTAAGTCTTGCACATGTTTCATTGCAAAACTGTTATTTGCAAGTAGGTTTTAAATTTCGAAGGTGGGTTTTGGTTCTTTGTAAATGATGCACGCCAAACCTAGAAAGCGCTTTGCTGTGTCAATGTAAATTCTATCTTAGGATCGTGCACGTTCTGATCGTTTAACAATTTATTTATTTGTTTTTTTGTCTATACACTAAATAAACAAGCACACAGTTTAATAAAGTTATTCAATCCGATTGGCGCTCTCTGTTTAGTCAACCCCAACATAGAAAACCCTAGGTCGAGGTTAATAGTGAAACCAATTCACTTTTACGATACAAAGGCTTGTTATCCTAGCATCCATTTGGTCGGTCCATGTCCTAATACTCTAATACGGTGCTCTATTCCACCCGGTTTTACAATATGGCTCTTGACATGTTATCGTATTGTTTTAACTCGGTCGCCATTTCTATCAAGTAAATAATAGCTATCGTAACGTTGACAATACGATAACATGTCGAAAGCAATATTGTTAAAACAATAGTCTTATTATGTTAAACGATATATCTGAGGATGTATTCTACTCGATAAAGAGCCCCAACCAGAGACTTGTTTGAAAACATTGTAGACGTAAAAAGACCCGTTAATGCATCGCAAAAACTTCTGATAGAGTGGATGAACGGGCCATCGGGCTGTAATGGAACCTGACGCGAATGTAAATCTAGGAAGATAAAATAGCATGGAAATCTCTTCTGTACGAGCGCTGGGGCTAACACTTTCCAATAGAATTTGCGCCGTGAAAGGGACTTAAAAAGACTAATGTAGCTAACCCTATGTGACTAGCTTTTCAATAAGAAAATCAACTATAGAAGAAGATTCTAATTCATTTGATTTTGCAGAAAAGAAGACGGTGCCTTTTGCCAATTTCATGCAACACATGCTACTGAGTCATAAATGTATACTCAAGTTACAACTTGAAATACGCCAACCGAAAACCATCTCAAATATGTGCACACAAATATTTGAAACTTTGCAAATAAATGTGTGTATATACTTATGAGGATATGTTTTCATATTTTGCTTACTGTTATAATGTGTTTTTTATCCACGACGTGTCGTCGGAAAACATGCGGCACCATTATCGGTCTTGATCGTCAAGCTCTCGAACTCCGTGTGAAATATTCCGTGCTGAGTCCTTTTACCGTCTTCCGTATTGAGTGTGTGCGAGGGGCAAACAATACCGGCGAGGAACACTTGTGGAGCTGGAACCAGGGCGACACTTACACGAAATATCTAATTAACTAATGTGTTGCTACGTTCGTCGGGACAGGAAGATTACTGCGAACTACGGATAGAATTACTTACTTTTCGTTAAGTCAACAGTGGCATCTTATGCGACTCGTTCATTTACATTTTAGTTGCTAATTGATTGGAAACTTTTTTTAATCGTTTTTTGTTTTATATTGTATGCATGATTTAGTTAGCTCTTTGTACTCGGGGATCTTTTGAGTTTTGAAGTAAAGTATTTAGCTTGTATCGATCTTTTGTTCGACTTTTTACGTGTAAAAAATATCGTCCCTCCAACCCATGGTTTTCATGTAATTTCATCCATAGTTATAATCCTTGAGATGGTTCAAATATTTTATTTGATTTGATTTAAATTGTACCTTTTGACTCTTGACATTAAAACAAACTAACTAATAGGTACACATTAGCTGGGAATAAAATATGCAGGTCAAACCCTAAATGCAGTAATTTTATTTGTAGCCCTACCTTATTATATGCATGAACAGAATATTCACCTAACCCGTGTCTAACTCCGTATTAAAACCTTCTAAATTTAAAGAGCATGCCGTCGTTCAGAGCGTCGTCCCAGTTCAATATTAACAAGTCTTTTCTCGAACGTAAAATGCAAAGGGCTCGCCGTCGCAACTAAATAAGGATTTCCATTTTATGCAAAACAATCTTGTTGGTCTCCACGATACGCGCTCTGTAAACATCCCCGGGACCATAATATGCGAATTTTATACACTAGTTTGTTCCCAGACCCTGTGTTGCCACCCGAACGTGCTCTCTGAACGTTAGATAAGTTTCGTATTAAAATTGTACGGATATGCTTGTAGTAAACCGTCTGGAACGGCCTTTTGTTCCCCGTTTTGTGTTTGCACTCGCGAAACAATTTCC
Source organism: Acleris laterana (assembly GCA_963966035.1). Taxonomy (NCBI): domain Eukaryota; kingdom Metazoa; phylum Arthropoda; class Insecta; order Lepidoptera; family Tortricidae; genus Acleris; species Acleris laterana. Next base: position 14,957,188 of record OZ014442.1, on the reverse strand, counting down.
GTTTCGATTCCATTTCATACCATATTAACAATAATGTACTTTTATAGTAACCATATTTTGCTTTGGTTATCGTATCGTTACCGCGGTTCATAGGAATTGAATATCTAATGCCTAATAAAGTTGTGAAAGCTCAAATGTGAAAACCACTTTGTTCACAATTTATTTTTATTTTGCGCTACACTTTGACATTACAACTCTTACAATGTTTTTTACCTTTGGAAATGCTATTAGGTCTATTTATGATATTACATGAGTTTTCACGTACAATAACTTACACCCTCTATCACCCTTGGAACATCATTAAGCGCTACGAGAAAAACATCGATACTATACCAACGAATACCCCCCATTACTCCAACCTCCATAAAAGCTAAGCACTAGTGTTGTACCAATACATAACATATGACGAGGCAAGTAGGAACTCGCAGTCGTATATCGTCCGGGGAAGTGTCAGATGGGAGCCATTTGCGACTTTCGCACTTCTTGTGACCTTGTGGTTTACTAAGAAAAACGAAATACCTACCCTCCTTTGCCTGTATCTCTTTCACTCTTTTGTAATTACGTAGTGGTGAGAAAAGGGCAGGGCTTATGTAAGTTCAAACTTCGAGTTGACTATAGAACCCGTTTATCGGTTAATATTGTAAGGTAAGGTACCCGTCTTGAATATAACTGCTTTGTAGGTCTACTTCGTTAGGTTTTCCAAGTTTTGAATTAAATATACGATCTTTTATGAAATGAACTAAGAATTTTGAAGGTTTCACTGAAACTTAGAAAATGTCATGTTTATGACAAATCTAGAAGTATAGGTACGTTTGTGTTTGTTTAGGGCCTCTGTTTTCTACTCGGTTTAACCATATTGCCTGGTAAGTGGGATCTGTTTTATTTTTTGTACTTATAGGTTATTTTTCAGAAAATCGGACAGATTCCAAGGGAATAGTTATAGTTAATTTCTGCGCGGACGGAGGCGTGGGTTAAGTTTAATTATTTGTTAATAAATGAGTAATACCATCGATTACGTTTATTTTTAGGGGGACCGAGCATAATGCAATTAATCTGATTAATTTACAACAGTACAGATTTTCTCAATAATCCGAGTATACAAATAATCAACGCCCGATTGTGTAACCTGTTTACATACAAATGAAGCCTCGGAAAAGCCTTTAATTATTTATTTATTAAATTTTAAGAACAGAATGAAACTGTAACAAAGTAATTAAGACTTTTGCACAAAACTTTTAATGAGTTCTGAACATGTTGAAGAAGAAATCTTTGTTTCAAAATCTTTTCACAATTCTATTTTTGTTTTGTATTCAGTACCTAACTAGGAGTACGAGTTCAGAGGTTTAAATAATCTGAGGCCCTAGCTAGACAAAACGCTTAACGCTATCGAAAAGGATTTTCGTAAACGAAAACTGTCAAAGTCTCTGGCAGCTTACGTCAATCCTATACATTTTCGATAACTCACTGGTCCTCTACTCTACCACTGGTTAAAACCAATATTGCTCTTGTCGTGTTATCGTATTATCAATGTAACGATTAGTATTTACTTGACATTAATGGAGGCATAGTTAAAAACGGTACAATAACATAATGTAAAGGCAATATGAATTTACCCGGCAGCATAGAGGCCCTGATAAGCCGTACGTTATAGTTTACCTCATGTTATTTAGGTTTAAGAATACATAACTAACCACTAAAGCTACGGTTTTAAACAGTTGCAACTTTGGTCCGTCCTTGTACAGTTTGTACTCGGCCTAATCTTTGCCTTCAACACATTCTAAGCCGCCAACGGGCAAATGTATGTAATTTGAACATACAAAGCGTGTCACTGGCTTTGAATGAATTAAGTAAACCCAAATTGTTTCTAGTCCAAATTACCGAGAAAGCCTCATATGCGCACGCGGGGAATAAAGTTTAAGCCGGGAGTGATTTAGACTTTATGGCGGGCGCTGGAGTGTTTTAAATTAGACCTTCTAGAAACTGAAGAAATACTGGCGGTGCTACATTGGGGAATGGAGTGTGAATTGTGGATAATGGCGTGCGGTTGCTATTTTCATAAAAAATTGCCAACTGTTTTAAGATTTACAATTTTAAATTTGGAACTTATAGTCTGGCTTGTGCTGCAACAAGATGAGATACTTTCTACGACATTGTTCGCGGAGGATGGTCTGGAATCTCCCGGGAAATTTGCAATTTTGCTCGAGTATTTTTTCAGTTTTCATCCTAGATGGTGTAATAGTAAATAAGTAAGTAAGTAACACATTTATTCACAACAATAACACAACAAAAAAAAGAAGTAACAATATAAATGAAGAAATAAATAATAGCCGTTAATATTAAACATTCCGAAGACGTCACTACGGAACTACATAATAATGTACGATATTATTAAGTTTTATTTTAAACTGTAACAATAAAGTCTTTTTTTTTGGATCCTCATGTGAATCGACTTCTGTGTGAGATTACAGCCACTTAAAAATAAATAAATTAAACATGGCAATCTGTCGACCATTATAGAATCATCATTATCATCCCTCATAGGTAAGTTTTGATTACACTGTACTACAAAACAGCTATTGATAAACAATAGTTAAATGTTAACTGATAGATTGTAAACCATCACGCCTTGGGTTTGTTCAACTCTATTCTCAACTAGTTTATCTGATGTCAGTAAACTTTCTTCGCGATGTCACCCGGGGTGAAAGGGTAAGGAATGTTTCTAAGGACCCGATCGATCAATTGCATGAATAGCCTTTAGAAAGGGGCAAATGACATCGCAATAAGGCTCAAAATCCGCTCACATGACATATTGTATTAGGGAGGGTTCCATAGATACTCAAACATCGGTGTTCTCTTTTGTGGAGTATGTACGAACTTTCACCGCTTGTGTATTCGTTTCAAAGCATAAGCTTATAAATTTTATCCTTTCTCGAAAATGGTGAAGTTTTGATGTAGAGCAAAACCTTCGAGAAGCTTCTTAGATTGAAGTTAAAAATTGTTTCAGATATTTCATATTTGATCTCCATTTGCCTTAACTTAACACAAAAACAAATTAAGGTAAGTTAATACACATGATCCAAATATTTTTTTTCACATTTATGGTTTAAAAAACTCATTTTACCGCGATGCCTCTTGTATCGTAATCGTATTGTTGCAGTTATTGTAGTTCAAGCTATACATAAAAACAAATTAATCAATAAATATTAGGGGACGATTTCAAAAAATTGACCTTGCCCCAAACTAAGCTCAAGGTTTGTACTAGACATCGATCATCATACTTATATAAAGAAATACATGCTTATTAAAAATCAGATTAAAATGATCAATATTTGCAAAACTAGTAGAAATCGCTAACATGTATAGGCGTTAAATCGATAGCTTTTTAGCTGCTCTATTAACCCTACGCCGGTTGACGTCAGTTTACGGGACACCCTGTATATCGATAATGATAACGTTCTCGCAATGCATCTTGTATCAAAGAATAACGCGGCACTATCGAGTAAAGTTGTTGGTCACGTATCGGCGTCACGCGGCGCATTGGGCCGGAAAATCCGATCAATTAACCGCCGTGTACGCCCTCGACCGTAAATTTGGCCGAGCCCACTTAAAGACGAAAAAATCGTTTTTGTGGTCTCCTCTTGGAGCGATGATGAGAAACGACTTTTTATTATTTAGGAGTTACTACAGCGAATGACAAGTTTCGAGTTACGACCGATCGAAGGCGACGTTTGAATATCGTTTGTTTTTCTATATCCCAGCGCTTTATTCATTTTATTTCTTTACTGGAATTTATGAAATACTGTTTCAAACGTTACTTTTTATTGCAGAAGCCATAAAAACGTGGGATAGCGGCCGGTTCCATTCAATGTGCAGGTACCTACGAGTATGTTTGTAGCATTGATGAACTCTACAATGTCGATGGATTGTAGCGATTGTATTTTGTTTACGTACTGTTTTAACGTTTAAACGGTAGAAAATTGCAACTTGTAGAGATACACATTGGCAACGTGTGCTTACAAGGGCTCTTTTACGCTCGGTAAAACGTTATTGTTATTTTATCGTACCTATTATCAACGTTTGATGATCATTTTTATTTATTTGACAGTAATAATAGCGCCCGATAAAAACAACACGATAAAAGAGTAAAGCAATTAGGTGTTACCGAGTAGAATAAAGCCTTGTATCTAAGGTTTTGACTTTCCGGTGAACGAGCCGAGAACGGACTCTGTTGGTATTTGCAAGCGACATTTCGCTCCCCGATTACGCTCTATCTTACACGCTGAGCCACTGAACCGATTTAGATACGTTTTCGCCTGTTTTTAGTTTCACGGGCAATAAATTACTTTTAGTTACGTTCGTTTTTCCGATATGACTGAGCGGTCGCAGATAAATTCAAAACGGCGTGATTTACATGGAGGTTTATGGCGGTTTCAATATATTGTATCGGAAATGTGGGATTTTATGCGAACGGACGAAACTATCCTCTTTAAGTTTCGTGGTTATTACTCGATATGTTTACTCAAAACGTTTGTACTATACAGGTCTAATGAACTACTGAGTTAATGACCTATACAGTTGTAGAGTAGTAGTGAGTAGTGATTTATTTACTGAATTAATATTTTGAATTTGAATTTGAATTGGTCGACGGCTTGCTGGCCTAGTTGGTAGTGACCGGGGCCTACGAAGCTAGCGGTATTGGGTTCAAATCCCAGTAAGGCAGATATTAGTGTGATGAGCGCGAATATTTGTTGCTGTCATGGATGTTTTCTATGAATTTAAGTATGTGTTTCTCTACATACGTATTTATATCGTTATCTAGTACCCATAGTACAAGCCTAGTGCTTAGTTAGAGACTATAGGTCAATTGGTGTTACTTTGTCCACCAGATATTTATTTTTAGCGACCCGCCCTCGCTTTGCTTCGGTTTATGTGAATATGATATATAGCCTTCCTCGATAAATGGGCGAAAAACACTTCTACACCCACATCTTTACTTCATTGCGTTACAAAGTAGACAACGCAGGTTCATCGCGACTCGGCTATAGATATTAGGTACATGCAAGTAATATAGTTGGAGCTCGGAGACTGCAACTTAAGCTGCATATATCCCGGGACTTTGACTAGCAGTCGCGTGTGCACGACGCTTTATCCGCTATCTTTGACTTTAGCTTGCAACTTACAGCCCTGACACAATGAAGAATTTATGGCATTCTGAAGTTACGTCCGAGCTAGAAGTTTATATTGTTTCAAAGCTGTCTCTTGCCGCAAAATCCTTATTTCTATGTTAAAACCATGTTAAAATCTGTTGCGTAGTTTAAAAGAACTTAGTGGTCATACAAAAAAACAAACAGATACTTTGTACTTTGTAAGATGATGATGATAATACTGAAATGGCAGACAACGTCAAATGGTAGGGTAAAGTCACCAGTGGTCAGCCTCTGCCCTTACTTTACATAAGTGGGAAGAGTACCTCTACGAAAGATATATTTCCTACTCTTCGCACTTATATAACTCTAACCAATTTGGTTTGTGCGAATTCATTTTACAAATTTGCAGTGATTACATTTTATCATAAAAGGGTAAGTGACATGTGCTCCCGCTGTTTTAATTTAAGAAATCTCGTAATTTAAGTTTTATTAGTCGTTGCTTTCTATCAAACCTGTTACGAAAATTGAGAAGTAGGTACCTACCTAAATAATCATCCAAGATTAAGATCATTATTGTTAAGCTTCCAGATAATTCCTTCCCAGTTTCAGGTTTAGCATTATTTTGTAATAAAACTTTTATATTATTAGGGTTCCGCAATAGAAAGTCCTTACATTTCGTCCCTCGGCTATCAGAGGGGCGTTCAGTGGCGGATGCTCCTAACAGTCCTAATGACAGACGTAAAGGGAATATATTGAAAAAGTTCAGTAGTAACAACGGCAACTTTAATAATTTCCCAGGGATCAGTTGGGAACAGATGGGGACATTTATAGGTGTTTCGTGAAGCGGGTCATTGGAACTAAATATTTCTGAATAAAGCGCTATCATTGCTAGAACGATATTAACATCCTTTTAGCAATTCATATTCAGTTATTGCGATTTAAGTTCACTGCAGTAGAGAAATGGTAGCGAATGGATCATTTATGAGTAGGTATGTGATAGGTACTCTTTATCAACAACTAGCGACCCACCCTCGCTTAGCTTCGGTTTATGTGAGCATGACATATAGCCTATAGCCTTTCTCGATAAATGGGCTATCTAAAACTGAAAGATTTTTCCAAATCGATAACCGCGTTCAAGCAAACAAACAAACAAACTCATCTGCTTTATAATATCGGTATAGATACAATGATTATGATGCAATATTTGTAGATAAAAAAATAAAGTTGAGTGGTATTGAAAACACTTCTCTTCACTTACTCACTTCACGTTCAATATTTTTCAATTTTAGGATGTTACTTTGGACCTGAAATTTGGCTTCACGAAAGGCAAAGGTGCGTGTTGTACGTGTTATAAACATAGTTCGCTAAGACTACAAAAAGAACAAAAAGGTATTTTCTTTAAACTTACACGTTTTTACTATCTAGGAATTTTAATGTTTAGCGGGTTGTTATCATACGTAAATTTTCCGGTTAATACATTTTTCACGTGTCAGTTGATCACATCGGAAAATGTATAACGCGGTTAATTTACATATCATGTGTAATATGTGAAATACTAAATATATAAATTCCTTAGTGGTACAAATAAATACAGTTAGGAGTAGGTTGTAAATACTTCTAAATCAAAGCAATATCTTTAAGCGTTCTGCTGTCTGTAAACGTTTAACTTTTGGTTTTCAATTTCAGTAAGTGATGTTTAGTCTCCCAAGAAGCAGTACTTACATTAAATACCTCGCAAACTCAACAGCAAAACAAAGAAAACAATTCAACAAAGTACTACTCAACATAAAGTCAATCAATAAATTAAGCTAGTAGTTACTAAGTCAAAGCCTACTTCTAAAATAAAATAGAAGTTTTCTTCAGCGTCTATGCACCGATATAAAATGTCATCACCTTTTTGTATTCGAGCACTAGAGCAAATAGTTTTTGCCGCGTGGCAGAACTGTACAGTATCAGAAAAGAGAATGGTGTCGGCGTGAATCCGGGATCCATTTGTGCAGGGTATTGTGATAGATTTGAATGGATTATACAGTTCACATCTATGGTGGGCGAGTACTGGTTGAATAGCGTTTTTTAGAGTGATTGAACTGGATCTCGCGATTGCATTCGAATTTTGAAACTTTTATTGAATGAATGGTTAAGCATGGACCGAATAATTTGTCGCTGTACATTAAAAAAAAAGGAGCGAGTCGGGCTAGCACACAAAGGGTTCCTTACCATTTTTGTATGGAGCCATCTATAATTTTAATTTATTTTTTATTACTTGTTGTTGTAGCGGCCACAGTATTACTTATTTTTTGAAAATTTAATGTGTTTCTCTATAACGGTTTAAAAGAGACAGAGATTGTTAAAGTCAAGCGAAGAACGCCGAAAAGACACTATTCTTGTATTTTAAATAATTTTTATCTGAATTATTTGCTGTCATAGCCAACTCACTCTGTGTAAGTTTCAAGCATTTTTCAAGTATCTACTATGGTTAATGAGATACAGCCCGATGATAGACAGATATACAATAGTTATTGCTAAGCGCCATTTGGGTGCGGAACCCTAAAAATGAGGCCTAGCATGACCTACCCAAAAAATAAAGAATGAAGTACCCAATGAAGTACCCAATGAAGTACCCAAGTTCCAATTAAGAAAAGTTAACAACTATAGAAATCTGTCAAAATGCACCTACGCCACACAAAGCAAGGCGTGGCGTAGACATTTTAGGTATAGAACGATACAATACACCACTCGGCTATGGCGTTTGCGGTTTGAAGTACTATGTATATGGAAATGTATAGCGCCACTTCCGTGGTCAGCGGCCGCGGAGCAGCTGGCCACGGAAGCAGCTGCAGCGCAAATAGGAGTAGGTAGGTACTAACCGGCCAGTCTTACCCTGACCCACCTTAGAACTGAGTCAGTGTCGTTAGGATTCAAGTTGTAAAAAGTATCAAACAAATTGTTTTATAATGTTACTGCGACACCGTTCCATGGTGGGTCAGGGTTCCATTGGGCTTGGTGAGCGAGCGTAAAAGGGTCTATATTGGAATCCCTAATCGTCATTTGTCCTAATGCATCATATGTCCGAATTTTCGTTTATCCTAAAGCCATTTCCGCCTGAATTTTAAAACTTTTAGTGTCATTATAATTACACATCGCTATCTCGTGGCACTTTGGTTAATATATGACATTCGTGATAAACAATTAATATTGGTTCAAAATTTTTACAAGTTAGCCTATGTCTTCTACTTTGAAAATCCATAGTGTGTAAAAAAAAATTACCTTGTCACCTTGTAAAAGGAGTTCTGGATGCTCTAATGATTTCCTCTATTATTTGGAACAAAACTAAGTTCCGCGACACGTAAGAGTAAGTAAATGAATGACAATATCATTGACATTGACATTGATGTTTTTAGACTAGTGATCAAACCTAGTAATATTAATTTATTGTTTTATCTTATCTGAAAAGACAACACTTCGAAAACTGTGCTACCTAAATGCCACGAGTTAGCGATGTGTAATTATAGGTAACTAGCAACCCGCCCTCGCTTCGCTTCGGTTTAGTTTTAGTTCGGTTGAGTTTTCTGTAACACCCGTACATGAAACAGGATTTATTATACATATAAACCTTCCTCTTGAAACACTCTATCTATGAATAAAAACCGCATCAAAATCCGTTGCGTAGTTTTAAAGATCTAAGCATACATAGGGACAGACAGCGTGAAGCAACTTTGTTTTATACTATGCACTATGTAGTGATGATACAACCGTAACCTAACTAGGGATTGCAAATAACCGGTTATTTACGTACAAAAACTGTTAAAAACGGTTAAATTGCATTCTTGCAACCTAAGCTAACCAAAGGAACTTTATTTTGCGGGTAATTTATTTGATTGATTGTCATTTAGGAAAGAAAATCGTCTACCTTAAATGACAATACTGAAGTTGGATCAAAATTAATAGAATCCAAATGCAATTTCGTTAAAATTTAATTATATTTAAATTAAGCCCGAATCGAATTTTGTCATGACAAGTCCATGACATAACACTAAATTCCTTTTTTATTATGTTTTAATTAAAATCGCATAGTGAAATAAATTAGTAACTGTATTTTCAGATTATTTAATTGTTAATTCTCAGGTAAGTAGATTAATGATATACAAGAAAAAAGTATTCAACCAAAACCTACAATTTTGTTGGCACGGGATGTAGAATGTTTTTGTATGTAAAACTCGAGCGTTCGTTGAAAAAAAAAGACCTTTTCCTGGCAACGTATGTCTGACGTCACATCAGTAAATTTGTCGAAAGCAGTGCATACTAGTTAAAACATTCGAGTGCCAATGAATATTCTGTTTAAGCTAAAAGGCTTTGAAAAGGTTTTCGGCGAAGTACACGTCACTTGCTTTCTTTTTTAAGGGTTCCGTAATCAAACTAAATTTTGCCTGTCGGTCAGTCGTTCCGTCTTTCTGGCTGTCTGTCTATCTGTCAGTATGTTACACTCAATTTTTCTCAGTAATTATCAAAGTTTTGACAAAGCTGAGATTTTTTACACGCACCTATAGATAATTGGTGTGCCATTGAAGCATGTAAAGCAACGTTGGAATCTTGATATTGATTTAACAACATTATGTGAGGTACAGCTATATGTATATCTTAAAAAAACATAGTGTAAAACATTTATATTATTATTATCTATGTGGGAAACTGTTTAGGAAATATTGTCATGTACAACGAATTTAAACGGAAACTACACGATTTAAGGGCGGATTCGACCAAACGAGAATAAGGTCTATACCTAGATTATATGCCGGATTTGTATAGACTAATCTCGGAGTAAGTCTTATTCCAGTTCGGTAAAATCGATGGGAAGTAGTCTTAATTCGTTTTTAAATAGTACTAAATAACAGTAAGTAGAAATGTAGCTCATACTTCTGGTTTTTCGAAATAGTTTTTTGTGTTTGTACTAACTGTAACGGAACCCTATACTGAGCATGTTCAGACATGTTCTTGCCCGGTTTTTTGGTATATTATTTCACTCACGTCAATACTTCAACTACGAAACTTTGAGCATAAAGGATTTTGTATACTATTCGCTAGGAGTTCAATACCAATACCTGTAAGTGAAGTGGCACGAAGCATTACGCTGTTTAGTAAAACTCTTTGATCCGACCTCACAAACACGAGTACCAATACAAAAAATAAAAATGTAGCGTACAAAATAAAATGTCTAGTTTTAGATAGCGGTGATCGGCAAAAACTGGCAGCGTACGCCTATCGATATAACGGTCTAGAATTACTAAACGAATGCAAAATACTCGTACATTTTTGGGCGTGATTAATTTGTTATACTTTTTTACGCAAACTGGTATTCTAACGTAACATTTACGTAAACAGAAAATTTACTTGCACAGGGCCCATATTCTACTACTATATCTTAATGTTTTTACCTTAGTATCCTTTGCCCAATGTAACAGTTCAGTTTATCAATAGTTTACATTCTTAAATCGAGTATGCTGTTTGATATTTTTTTGTTCGACTGGATGGTTGCATTTTTTGGATATATTGTAATTAACCCTTCCGATTGTAACCTATCCGAATCGGTTCTGCCCTAATTCGTCTTGCTACAAAAACTTGTTACCTACAAGCTAGATTTTTTGGGTTGAAATGAATATTTGACGTAACGTAGCGAAATATGTTTGTAGCATTGATGAAGTGAAAAATGGGTTAAGAACAAAATACGAAACGATCCGGCTTGTTGTGACATGGTGTAATGAAATATAGACTATGAAATAAAATACGTAACAATACATAGGGCAAGTGACTACAAAGAGAAAAGTTGCTCGGACTAAAGATATGTTTACATAATGTTAAATAGTGAGATAAAAAATGGACGAATCATGCCATCGGAGAAACGATAAAAACCGAAACGTTTTCGGTCAAATGAAATTCGATCAAAAAAAAATCGAGCTTGCGATAGTTTCCCCCGATGCAATACTACACTAACAAGAAGCTGATCTCATGATGGAGTCGAGAGGTGGCTACAGGATCTCGAGTATATTCAACGTACACCCACCGTGATGGGAATTGGACTCATTACTTTGGTCTTGATAAGCACATAATGACTTTGCAAAAAAAACAGTACAGTCGGCAGTAAAAGCTTGTCTCAAAAATATTTTTATGACAAAAATTATACACATAACTTTAGTAGGTTAAGATATTTATGCTATTTTATTATTTTAATTAAGCTAGGTTTATAAAGAGAATTAAAAATAATGTTAGGAACAGTAGCTTTTTAATTTATACGATATGTCTTTTTTTTGCTTGTTTGAATTTGTGCAGTGGTCTAGTGGTAGCTCTGGTACAAATATTTCAATCATACGTACTCCTAAGATTAACGCTAGACTACAATAGACTCATATTTTTTTATGTATCACTTTTACTAATCACGGACACGGGACTTTGTTCCAGTCGCCATACCCATTTTCTCGATGACGCTACGATAACGGTACTTACTCGATAGAAGAAAAGGTTTGCGCTCGAGGTACGGCTAGTTCTAGTTTAAACGGACTTTCTCGCCTGGGATCCGTGAAGTCAGAAGTCCAAAATCGTCTCCCTGTTCCCAGTTCAGTTTATTGGCACTGCTCCAAATCTTACCTGTGGCAAGGAAAAAGAAATCGTTAATATGACAAGATACGTTGCGGATAAAACAACAAGCAGATTTATTACCCATTTGATGCATAAATAATCAAAAATGGAACGCTATTTTTAAATTTCTTTTCACACTGAATATTCAATCTTCATAGATTTATAAGGCGAAAGAAACTGATAGTTTATGTATAGCTTATTAAAATAATGAAATTCTACGAACAAAATATACAGGTGTACTTGAACTTGACGTACATAAACAGTATAAGGTAACATCTTTTTATACCGGTCCAGAATGTATATTTAAATCTTTAATAAGTAGGTATGTCAATTTGTTTAGGAGTTATAAAGGTTTTAATGATACTGGTAAAGGACACTACCTTGCGGTACACCTTTAGCTGCCTTGAATAAATATGTAACACGAAGACGTCTTCTTGTTTGACGTTACTTCGTGCCAGAAAAAAATACTCTTGACCAAAGTATTATGGTATCTCAAAAATATGCGCAACTAATCAAAATTCCAAAGTACTACAACACATACAAGGTAAGTACTACCACTTATCACGAGAAAAATAAAGTTAACGTATCAGTCAGTTTACTTCGTCTAATAAAATCATTAATAAACGTTTTATAAGGCATATGTTTATAAAAGAGCGTTAACAACAGGATATCATTTTTTCATACTCCACGCATCTAAGGAGGCTGACATGAGGCAATACTAATGCTATGATACTTGTCGCATACTCTCGTGCTGCAGTCGGAAAATGTAACCGAAGCCAAAATCGCAGACGTTCTCTACCGCTATTTGTTTTCAGCAATTTCAGCTCCGCAGCGTGACACGATTGTTTGTCTGTTTGTACAGCCAACACGGCCCGGCTCGTTATTTCGAAGCAACAAACAAACGTGGATTTTAAGAGGAAAGTTCCAAGTGTGTGTCACACAACGGATGCAGTAACGTTTATTTTAGACGTTTTTCGAGTGAATTAAAAGCAAACTTCATGAGCTAATATAATATAATAAAAGATCAGATTATGATTTTAGAAATCAGTTTGTACTTACAGGGTGTACTAAATACGATAGTCTAAAAATAATGGTCATGTACTGAAATAAATAAATCAAATCTATTTATGGCAATTGAGAGGGAAGCCGTGAGGCATGTGGAGTTTGACAGGTGGCCAGCGTGCAACGTCCCAGCTAATTCACACAATGGCGTTAACCCGATGACCGATTCAAGGCCCGGAACTCATACACCAGGCACATTTTGAGTAGAAATAGGAGAGTCTGGCATCGAATGAGTTCTCGCGGCGTGATCCTAACAAAGGCCACACATAAATCTTTTGTAAACCCAGCAGAATGTCCTTATGTTACACGTTATATTCCCAACCTCAAAGTTCATATCTCACATGATATCATTGTACGCCGCACGTTACTTACACAACCCAAAGCTGTTAAAATAACCCTTCGTTCTCGTTATAACGCTCACATAGACACGTCAAACGAAGGTGTTACTTAATTTATTACTGTCGGCGACAAAATGATTACCTACGTAATTATCTGGCCCGGTTACACCTACAACCAATTAGCGGGAGTGGCGTCCTGCGATGCCAAAGGGCAATTATTCACGGCGTCATTCTGCAAATAATTACGTCAACGTAAATTTTCGACGTGCAAATATTTTCGGTGACGTAAATTTGCGCTGTGTGTGACACGAATTCACGCACCAATACGGTGTATGAAACGGTAGTGGGGCCATTTGTAGACGACTTTGCGGACGTGAATGGTTAAGTACTTAAACCTATGAAGTGCACGTAAATGGAAACGCCATATAATCTTTATTGCTATGCAGTTTCAAGTAGCTACCGTTAAACGATTAAATGACGTCATTGCATATGCCTAATTGTAATAACGGGTTGGCATCGATACCACGAGTATGACTTCGATATATCGCATCGCTGTTTTGGTTAGATTCGTTGTTGCCAACCAAAAATTGCATTTTATTTTTAAATGTTGATAAGTGTAACTTAGTTTTTTTGTCATTTGATCATAATAATAATGTTATTTTGAAAACATTGAGTGTAATTTGAAGTTTCATTTTCAAATCAGGGTTCTCAATGGGTTAACGGTTTTTTATTTTTTATCTCTCTTCCAAGAAAATACTACATGTACTAATACTGATTCATCTATGTTTTCCCGGTGTTCGTAGGTGCGTGAACTGATGACTCATTGGTTTATATTAATCCAAAAATGCGGGTAATCGTCGATGGACAGCTTGACTCGGCGCGATTGGTCACTCTCAGAATAGGGCATATTCAATTCATACATTTGTTGTAACGAGGTTGTTACAACCTCCTTTGTTTGCGTTCCTAGCCACTCTTACATTTCGATCCAAATCTTTCAAAATTCAAAACGTATTATGTTCTATTCGGAATATTCGTATATCAATCTTAAGGCTCATTCTCTTAAAAAAAAAACAATAATACCAGGCACAGGATCTCGTGCCTTGGTGCTTCAATAAATTAATTAATTTGATGTTTATTCTATTATCTTCCTGTAATGTGATGTAATTTTATCATGAGAAAAGTATTAAGTTACATTCTTTTTTATAATTATTTTATTATTAACTTCAATACTACCCCTCTGTGTGGATCTCAGCGATACTACCCTATACTGTCAGACAGTGTTTAATTTATCATTGTAGCTGATAAAAACACATACAAAGGTGACTTTGATTTTATTTGAAGAACTTTGTACCATATTAAGAAGAAGATGAAGAAAATATAAATATACTCGTATACATAAATAATAAACAAAGAACAATATAACAGGTGCAGCACCGAGTGTTTGTCCTTGCGGGAGTGAATCGGACACTGGCTCAGCATTATGCTGTCAAACACCAACAGCGCTGATTTTCAGCCAGTACCGCCTCGGTGACTCAAAGAGCGCTATGCGAAGATACATACTATATTATACTTCATGCAATATACGCATAAATATACCTACTAATAAACGTGTAAACTACTTATATAATTTAGTGACAGAAGTAAAAATAATAAAGCTTATGACCAAACACGAGGTTAATCAAGATATTATATGTATACTTAAAGCCAAAAAAACTTTTTAATCCAAATTTAATAATATTAAACTATGATGTCCCTTTTTTTTTAGGGTTCCGTACCCAAACTGGTAATATGCGTAATCCATACCTTGAAATGAAACTGGCCGTCACTTGCAACGATCCAACAGGAAACGGTTGTATTGTTTTGGTGTTGCCACACCAAATTGACAATAAGTATTTGTTAAAGTTATTAAATGTGTATTAATATTGTTTTATTTCATCTACTGTATAAAATTGTCGCTAGTGTGTATGTTACCTGTTACATGTTAACTGGTACTAGTTTTATGTTTAATTGAGGGTCGTTTTTAATTCAAAATCAGCGCCTCAGTTTTATTGCGGTACAATTCTGAGAGGGATCCTTCGTTATGTTTTCTTTTTACTTCATCTTTTTCTATTGTATTTCTTTTGTGTGCGTTGAATTAATATTTTCTATTCGATTCTATTCTATTATATTCAAAGGGTACGAACGTGGCCGTAGTTACTGGCTGAGAAGCTTCTCATAAATGTTATTACGAAAAGTAATGTTTAATATTGTATGGTGATACGAAACCCTTTGCGTACGGTTCCGACTTGGCTAGTTATTATAACGTTTTTTATATATTTTATTTTATGAACGTAGGTAGGTATAGGTATTATAATTAAATAACCTCGTTATCGCTTTCGGATTTGATGATCCGGTTAGTAAAGAACGGTTTTTTTTGGAGGAATGGGTGTGATCGTTGTTTAAGTACTTTTCTATATACTATACAATTCTAATTCTTATACACAATTGTATAATGTATATACAAATTTAAAATCAATATTAATCCCGTTTTACAAATCGCCGGTAATCGAAATATGGTTAACAAACGTGTGTCGCCAATTTGTTTGCTTCATGTTTACGGACGAGAAAATTAATTAATTTTATTAATTTTATTGTTTGGTGATAGAGCTAGTCAATTAGCTAAAGCTACAGTATGACGATACTTTTAATATGGTTACGGTTTTTTTTATGGCATAGAGAAAATAAACGAGCACACAGGTCGCCTGATGGTAAGTGGAAACTGTGACCCACAGACATTCGCATTCACAAGACTACAATGCAATCCTAAGACTGCAAAATGCGTTGCCAACCCTGAGGACTAAGATGGAATGCCTATATGCTAGTCATTTCACGGGCTGTCTTATCCCCAAACCGGAACACAACAATGCAAACACTGCTGAACAAGGCACAAGGTCCTACCACCCGCAAATCCGTAACAGCATCGATAAAGTTTTTTAATATTTTAGGGCTCTCTAAAAAGAGCGTACTGTATGTTGATCAAATAAAGATTAATTGGATTACATATATACCAGTTTTTAATTGTAATCAATTCTGCTAAATTTAAAAGAGTAGTAACACTAAATTAACATATATGTACCTAAGTCATGTAACAAATTTTTTTTTTTGCATTTTTATTACGTACCCTACGCATACTTTCAAATATATAATTTTAATCAATAACACAAGATCTTCGGAGCTTATCGTGCCTGATATTAATTAATACACACATAATTACACACGGCAATACCCAAATCCTGGTATTACCGTTAATTATTACTCACATACCGGATTATCTCACCGGAATGCACACGGCCATTAATTTATTACAGTAAATTACCGCTTAAGAGAACAACAGGAATCCATTCATAATTCAAATGGATTTTGTAAAACTAGAAAAAAAATAAAAAAAATGTTTTGAAAACCAAAAACGCAAAAAATTACTTCGTTTAAAATGGTAGGTAATAGATAACTCCAACTGAAATCGGCTTTTGTTTAAAAATATTGTAAGTCGCCGACTTCAATCGGTATACGCATAAACTTTAATACAACTTTGCATTCTATTTAGAATCTGATTTTTGTAAGTTTACTTTAAAATAATTTTCATAGCTTATCGGTTAGTTATTTATCTACATCTACACTAATATGAGGAAAGATTTGTATTTTTGTGCGTGTATGTTTGTAATGAATAAACTCAAAAACTGCTGTGCCGTTTTCAAAAAATCTTTCACCATTGGAAAGCTACATTCACCTTGAATGACATAGGCTATGTTTTATTTTTCTGCGTGAAAGGAGTCGCGCGCAATAATTAGTTATTTATTAAAGAAAATCTGAAGCAACTTACTGTTTCTACCAAATCATTTGGCTTGACCAACAAATATCTCGCGTCACTGGTAGATCACGTGACTTCAGATCACGTCATCTACCAGTGACGCGATAGATTTAAAAACAAAACACTAGCTAGCGTAATGCATCTTGGCTAAGGCCCCTTGTGTATAGTTAAGAAGGTGCAAGTAAAATAGTTTTGAAAAAAGACTAGATAAAATAAAAAAATAATTACAGTAACATTTATAACTGCATTTCATTATAATTAAGGAAAGAAGCCAATAAAAACATCCTTACATATACCTATATATCGGTACAAGCAAACAGGAATTACAGGGTGGAAGGTATTACATAATATTTCCCAACAAACGCTTGTTAAAAACCGCATAAAGTTAGGATTTATTCCAGCCCGTACAAGTTTTAATTTAACTGGTGGTAGAACAATACAGAATTTCCAAGAGAACTATAAAATTTTCGTCTAAAGCCAATTTTAGTGGAACAATTAAAAGTTTTTATGCTCTTTGTCGCTTATAAATCGTTATGGCTTCACGAGAACTGAGTTATATGCATTTCTCTTTCTATAATAAGAACTATCGGTATTGTGAACTGTTTGAGATCTCTAGGGATGTAGATATGCCTTAGTATCTCGTCTCGGTGTTAAGTGCCACTTAAGGTTTACATTGGTCTAGATTGAACCAGGACAGAGCTCATATACCTACGTATAACCAAATGCACAAGGCTTTTAAATTAAATAAAAATAAACGTTACTATGAACCACTAAATTTGAAACCTTCGATGCCTTTTCGCTCGTCATTCGAGATAACGTAATAAAGAACTTTGATTTTCAAAAACCTTCGGTGACGAATAAAAAAATGCGAACATCACGCTCTGTATATCTACAAATAATTCTTAACGTTGTTTTAATGATATTTTAATCATGTTACATGCTCATTTGATGAAATTACTCGTACTAAAAATTTAAATTAAAAGTTAAAAATGATTACCGACCGTTAGTTTTATAGCGTTTGCATGATTTTTAGGGTTTCGTACCAAAATGGTAAAAAGGAACCCTTATAGTGAGACTTCGGTGTCTGTCTTAAGTCTCATGTCACAGCAGTTTTTCCCTGAAACTATAGAAGCTATGAATTTATTGGCCATAGTTGTGTAATGAGAGTTGTTGATCGCATCTATTTTTATTAAAAACAATATGAAATTATTTTTCTAAATATTTGAAAAGGATCTAGAATTGGATTGCTGCAAACGGGGTGATATATGAAAGGGCTCAATCTGCACATTTCAAAATTACTCTCTTTATAATTTTTCGTGAAGTACTTTTTGATGTATAGACAAAATAGTTTATGGACTAAAAAAACCAAAAAAAACTGATTTAAAGATAACTATTTATATATTATATTCAGCCAAAAACCTTCCCAACTTTTCAATTTAACCACAGCAGCACAAGCACGAACACATGCCCAAGTGGAGTGTATCCGTCCTTCAATTACTCCGGTGCAAAAAACAGCTGTTTTAGCGGGGCATGGTAAAGTGTACTAGCGGTGAAAATTGAGGTTCAGGTAAGAGTGGCTTTCCAGGTAGAGTTGGAATGTATTCTCTATTCTTTTTCGGAGCACAAATCCACTGGCAATCATAATTTGACCCGCTTGGACACGTTATGCGTTGGTAGGTACCTACGACCTTCGCAAAGCTGCGTCGAAGTGTTACATCTAAGGTGCCACCTCAAGTTTTAACACGAATCAGTAAAATAAGGCTCATTGGTCAATGGTGAGATCATCGCGATTCTACTCAAGAGATTGTCACTCTATCCTCGCATAGCGCAACTCTGGTGACCTTTACGTATAACTTACATGTATAACGTGTGCGACTGATGCGCATGATGAATGTGCGAGCTAGAGGCCCTTTTAAAAATGCATTACGCTAACTAGCGTTTCTATTCGTAAATTTTTCTTGAAAGAGCCGTTCCACGATTCAGCTACGCGTCCTGATGCTAATTTGTCTTTCACAACTATGGCGAAAAACTACTGCAATAAAATAGATTAGGGCGAGCACTGTAGGTACGTTGCATTTGTTAGATATGTTCCATGCAGAAATAATGATGCATGCAGGGTCAACGATGCGGTCACTTGGATCTCGCTAAACTGTTCCGCCTTACGTCCGGCGCCGATTGTTAAAGAAAAGGAAAAAGGTTACTTGTCTTTATGACCTACGGTAAAGTTCAATGTTCGCGTTTGACCTCAAAAACCATTTTTGAATTTCTACATTTCTATCTCAATTCATCTTCACGAAGCTACGTCTAAATAAATATTACTTTTGGGACAAGTGAATTTCTATGAAATTTATTGTAAATTGACCTTGGGACTGTAGGTTTTCAATTTCAATTAGTTTACGGCCACTTATTCAGTATTTTAGAATTCGTTTTCACTGTTTCACGCAGTTATATTATGTCATTCCCAGTGAAAAATCTTTGGGGTTGATATCTTTTTTTTTGCTTTTCGATGGCATATTGTTGATGCTTTGGTAGCTCTTACTCAATTAACATTAAGAGATACTAATAAGTCTAATAACATAATACAACATTATTGCGCTATAAAAGCAAACCACAATATTTTTAGCCAACAATTATTACGAATTTTACACTAATTACTTAATAAATGTGCACGATCAAATAAACTTCCTATTACGTGGATAGTATATTCGTCTTTAATGAGCTTAAATCCCATATACATGGTGTCTTTAAATTAGGTACGTTGTCAACCCGAAATTCACAAGATTATCGTTATGATGTTAATCCGAGCCAAACACGGCTGCATCTCGATATAAGCACGTAGTCGCGAGATGAGTCCGATCTTGAGTCAGCCGGAAATTTCGGAACGATGAAGCTATTAAGCCAGGGCAATCAAAAGATCGTGGATTGGCTGTTCGTTCTCAATACTTGGGTACGCAGAAAGTTAAAAGGACATGGCTAAACTGAAATATGGGCGACTGCCCTAGCAATGTATAAAAAATGTTACTAGTAATATGTTATGCTAATTAGCTAAATATTAGTATACGCAGCATGAAAAAAGTTTCAGGAACTTTTCAAATCGTTAAAATCCTGAAAATAAATCGTTGCATTTTACGCAAAATGGATCGTCATACTTACTGACAGATAACAGATAACATAAGATTAAGGTCTGTGAGGTCTCGACGGCGAACAAAAAATATGAAAAACCAAGTAAACAACTTTTAAATACTTTATTATTATTCTAAAGTTCTACGAGAAAAATAAACATGTAATAATTAATTAATGAATTGTCCAATGTTACGAGCTAGTAATTTGTATACATGCTTAGGGCAGTAGTTTAGCCATGTCCTTTGCATTTTTCAGACAATACCAAATACTGCTGTTTTATAAAGGGACTAGGAGCACGCGACTCCTTCCACACCAGAGTAGTTTTTCAAAATTCTCGCAGGAACTTTCCAATTTAAGAAAAAAAGTATGTTATTTTTCAGTTCCAGCTATATCAGTATCATTATTAAAATTGGTTCAGCGGTTTAGCTTTAAGAGAGTCACAAACAGACCAACACTTACTTCTGCATTTGGAATATACAGGGTGTCTCATTCAAATCGGTCAGTATGGGAAAGTCTGAAACTATAAGACATACAAAGATTTGTTCTTAGGAACCATGTCACCGATTTTGATATAAAGAAAAACTGCATTCATACATTTGAAAAAAAACCTGTACCCAGCTAGGGACTCGAACCTGGTTGTTTTGAAAAAATAAACTTACACTATTTCTATTCAGATATCGATTGTGTAGGTCTTAAGCAGTAAATGTTTTTTAAGAAACATGATGTCTAAAATCCAGAAAATACATTGTTTTCACATAATTTTAATTAATTTTAATAGATGTTCGAAGTGACCACCGTTACAATATTCAACAAGTTCAGGCATGTAAAATTGTTTTTACCTAAACGTGTTGAATATTGTATTGAAAAAAAACGTGGTCACTTCTCACTATGATTAATTAAAGTATGTGAAAACAATGCATTTTATTCATTTTAAACATCATGTTTCTTAGAAAAATTTACTGCTTAAGACCTTCACAATCGATATCTGAATAGAAATAGTGTAAGTTTATTTTTTCAAAACAACCAGGTTCGAGTCCCTAGCTGGGTACAGTTTTTTTTTTCAAATGTATGAATGCAGTTTTTCTTTTTATCAAAATCGGTGACATGGTTCCTAAGAACAAATCTTCGTATGTCTTATAGTTTCAGACTTTCCCATACTGACCGATTTGAATGAGACACCCTGTAGATGGATGTAATATAATATTGTCAAACATGCCAGTTGTCGTGCAAGTTATCCTAGCGACGATAACAATCGGAAGGTATTTTAGGTGAATAAATTCTTACCAATTCTATTTGGCACGACTTGTAAAAGCGACTGGAATATTTGTCACGTGTCGTATACAAAATTGCTGGCTGCGTGACTTTTTCTTTAGTATTTTTTTCTTTGCTTGAATATTAAATTTTGTTGTTATGTCTTGTAAAAGCTTGTAGCTATAGATTACCATACTAGCGTAAAGTCAATTTAAGGTATACCAAACGTGGGTTACCTACGTAATTTTATTTTTTATTTTTAATAATATGTTCAAACCCCATCCACCCAAATCTTTAAATCACTCTGTTTATCGTAATATCTTTTTAATACATTCCAAACCAGTAAATTAAAAAGCTTCATAAACCATATTTTACGACCGTTTCCTTATCGTTCAAGAGCGGCCCTCCGACGGTCGCCGGTTATTTTTACAATGCCACGTGCCTCTGCCAGATGGAACCGACATACCTATACCTATGCCGGTACAAATACTACACACGTGGCAAATGGTTACGGCTAAATGCATCAATGGAGAAACAAAACGTACGCGTGTGTTTGTTTAATTAACAGGGTGTTACAAAAAGATTAGAATAGAAATGGTCGTCGTTGTTGAACATCCTGTAAATGTTTTGTTTAATAAGAGCTGATTTTTCAATTTCTAGATTACATTGTCTGTCAGATAAATGCTGACCATTTCTTTTATCTGACGTAAAATGGAAAGCGATAATTAATTTATCTGTCAGATATTTTTATTTAAGGATTGGAATAATTGATCTTCAGACCTTTGGGGATAAAGATTAATTAATTTAAAAATGTAAGTACTCATTCGTACCTACATTATTTAAAAGAAATAAGATTGTTAATTCTTGCGATGATACGTAATATTTACTTATAGTACAACTTATTATCATAAGACATTGGACGCATAAACCTATGACAGTTTTTTTTTTCAACGTGTTTTAACAAGAGAGTCAGACGATACAAACATTTCTGTTTGGTACAGTCCACGCTAAAAGTAGCTACTCACTTTTGTATTTTATCGCATTAACACTTCAATCTTGCTTACATTACTTTGAAGAGACAAAGGTACAAAAGTTCAGATATGCCTTTGATGCCGATTTTACCAAGATAGCCCAAATACACATTTGTAGGTTAACGGCAAAGTGGCCGGACACCGCAGATCCAACCATACTTAGTCTAATTGACAGGGGAGCTGTGTCGTGTCATTACAACAGACAAAGCCCTGCGCTTTTATTGCATTCTATTTTAACCCATCTTACTTTCAAAATCATATTGTTTTTTAACGATAATGCTCCCTTTACTGGCAAGTGAATAAAAGCTATCATAACGTAATCAAAACAGTCACAAGATAATTTAAGAGAAGGTGAAACATCGAACACAGTTGAGATTAAGCTCTAAAGAATTGAGAGTACTTAGCCGTTGCAAAGGATAAATAAGAAAGTAGTTAGTCTCCGGACCTTTAGGAGTTTCTGTTATCTATTGCCACACAGGTGTTAGTGTTGGTCGACGCGCGACGTTCGATGCTAAATACGCACGCAACTAAACGCGGTTTTTTTTTGACCAGCTACTGTTTATACTGTGGTCGTTATATGAACGACCCACAATCATCCTACAACGACCACAGTATAATGAGGAGTTCGTCTTCAAACAAAAGAATATCGCGTAGCTTGCATGTGTGCGTGCCTCGATCATACGTGCCGCGAGTTATCACAAGCAAACCCAACAGGACGGACCAAGCCGGTTTAGTTGCGTGCGTATTCTAAGGTGATAGGGATCACCCTGTGACAGCGTCTTAGCATTTTAAACACCAGTACCCGCCAGCGAGGCATATTAGGAGAGGTGATTAATCATTAAAATTACTGAATGATGGCCCATGATATTATCAATGTAGTATTTATGTAAAGTCGAAGAAACAGATGTCATAGGGTTACGGCACCAATTATGGACATTATTTAGCTGACAGGCACCAGTAATGGACACTTCAATCTTAATTCAAATTTCATACGGTCCTAAATTTATTGTTACAAAACAAATGAATGACCCTTATCTTCTGTAAAATAAGAATCAAATGTCCATTATTGGTCCATGTCCATTATTGGTTCCGTCACCCTACGTGTTTATGTGGGCAGTTACATTGATGATCATAAATAAATACAATATAAACACACCAAAAATATCCAATGATCAAAAATATCCCTATAGTATTTTGATCCTACTTATATAAAGGTAAAGATGCATATTATATACATTAAACGGTACATCCTACTTTGTGTCTCGTTAACCAATATCGAAAAGAAACCAAGGCTATCTATCCTTACTTTGACTTGCCTTACTTTGGCATTCATAAGTACTATTCATGCGTAGACATAAAATATAGTAGGGGCTTAAATATTTCGTAACTTTGCTTGCCATAATTGTCTAACAATTGAGTTTGTGTCTATTATAGTAATCACCCCGAAAATGGAAAGGGAAGAACTAATACATGGCTCGTAGCCAGATTGGCTCAAACGGAGTGATATTCTCGTATCTCGGTCACATATGCATTAATGCATATTGACTTAGTCTCGGGCTGGATTTTTTTATACTGTTTGAACTAGATAGCGTTAAGATAGGATAGAGGTAGCTCAATTTTGACAGGAAACATAACCTCTCAAACAGTTGAATACAAAACCCCTTATTCATAACCGTACTATAAACCTATTTTAGGTCAAGTATACATTGTCCCTTTCAGTCAAATTCTAAAGTCATAATGACAGATGAGGACCGAACATATTTAAATCACACTTTAGCTATTGCCCGTTTATGCATAAGAGGTGAAATCACTAGCATAGAGGCATTCCATCTTAGTCCTCAGGGTTGGCAACGCATTTGCAGTCTTAGTATTGCATTGCAGTCTTGTGAATGCGAATGTCTATGGGTCACAGTTTCCACTTACCATCAGGTGGCCTGTGTGCTCGTTTATCTTCTCTATGCCATAAAATAAGAGGGTTAAAGAATAACGTTTTGCTGAGCATTGCTTTTTAATATTCGGACAAACTATTACCTAGTCAAGCAAACATGAACTAAAAAATGCAGTGTAATTATAAACGAAAACAAAACAACCGCCATAAATAAGTTAAACTAATTCTAATTACACAATTATCTCATCCCTTTATGGAACAAGTTTCTGATTTTCATCATAAATCATTTGCAGCAGTCTTTCACGAGTTCAAAAATGCACTACCACTTAGCGTCATATACGTAAATCATGCAATTTGCGTGTCAAAGGTACGGTTATTATGTGGCTAGTATTATTATGTGAACAGTAACATAATGTAGGAATAGTAATACGTTATGTACCTATGTTTTTAAACGGTTAGTAAAATGTAGTGTAGAATTATTGGTTTATTTACTGAAGATATCTTTTAATCTGGCCTATCCTCATTCAATTTCCTCAATCATGATCAACTTAAGTGGAAGAAATCCCTTAAAGAGATAAGTTCGCAATTGCACACGTTAATCTTAAGTTTGTGTACGTACTTACTTGTTATTGGGTTTATGTGCAATAAAGAGTTTACATGTGTGTTGTCGTCCTATGGTACCCCAGTGGTACAGAGGGCCTTCAAAGAGTTTACATACATACATAATAATATTAATAATACATGGTTGGATCAAGGACCAGATACAGAAGGCAGTACTCCTCGACACGGCACGCATTGTGAGGAGGTTCCTCTTTCTGCAGCCCTAACCACCGGTAGATTGAGCCCTGTTACGGCGTAAGTGCATACATGCAGGCGAGTTGCAGCCGACCTTGGGTGGTTTACTGCCTGGGCCGCACCGCGGCGACTAAATAGCACGTCATACGACCGCGACCGCGGCGACCAATCAGCTGCTTCTATCACGTCATCGACAACCAATGACAAGCCAGTGATTGACCCCTCCGAGCACCAATAAAACAGGAAGGATGACTGGAAGCTCTCACTACTTCGCTACGTCTACGTGACCACTCAACAGCACATTTTTCTTTACTCTAACTTAACCTCTACCATAGTTCATATGTAACTAGAAACTTTATTATACCAGTTATTTCCATCTACTTGATTTGAATTCATTTCTCCTGCCATCCACATCTTCAAGCCAGGCCTGTAAGATTTTACGAAACCTGTGTCGCAACGCGCAGACATAAATTGGTCCTTCGAACCGGATTCAAGAAACCATTCCCTGGATACCACGAAGATTGTGAGAACGCATCGGCAGCGACGCGAATCAGAAAAGTTACACTCGAGCTTTTTGGTGAGACGAGCCAGCTTATTTCCTAGCCCTTTCCTTAACGCTTGCGTAATACCGTGCTGTTATACATTCCAGTGCTTTTGCTTGCGCTTTCGCACGCCGCCGCATCAAACACGTGTCGGCAGCTTTCGTCCGTCTACACGTCGGCAGTGCTCCGCCTGACCAGTAGTGGTGATTGCAACTGTAAGTACCGCTATACACTCCCATAACCTCCAAAAATGAGCAATGATGACGTTGCTAGGTTTCACACTGCCGAGGACGGCCTCGAAAAGACAGCGAGTCAGGACTCTCTTAGGTTATTAATTCGTAGACGCGGATCAGTAAAAAGCAGATTAACGAACTTTAAGAAATTTGTGAACTCATTTGAAGGCTTAGAGCTAACAGAACCTCAACGCACTGAAATAAATTTACGCATGCAAGGAGCTCAAATTATTTTCGCCGAGTTTAATGACCTGCATAGTAACATAGAGAATTTAGTCTCTGATAGTGAGTTAGAAAAGCAAATCGAACAAAGGGAATTATTTGAAAATGAATATTACGGCATCCTCGCTCAAACTCAGTCCATGGTAAGAGATACTGACAGCTGTAAACACTCTTCTCCGACCAATATGTCGCAGTCAGTTAAACTTCCGACTATTTCCTTACCAACCTTTGATGGTTCTTATGAGCACTGGCTGGAATTCCGCGACACGTTTGCGTCATTAGTTCACAGCTCCCAAGAAATAACCAACATTCAGAAGTTTCATTATTTAAAATCATCGTTAAAGGGTAACGCGCAACTTGTTATAGATTCTCTTGAATTTTCTGCGAATAACTACACAATTGCTTGGGAGCTGCTACTAAATCGGTATAATAATAGTAGATTGTTAGTGCATAACCACGTTAAGGCGTTATTTTCTATTCAAGTGCTAACTAAAGAGTCCCCATCGCTTTTAAGAAAACTTATAGACATTATCCTTAAGAATCTACGTGCACTAAAGCTTCTCGGAGAACCTACTGAGAGCTGGGACACCTTAATTATTTATTTGGTCGTGTCAAAATTAGATTCCACAACTGAACGCGAATGGGAACAATTTAAAAGCACTTTACTGCCACGAACAAGTGAACTGACGTCTACACTAAAAGTTGATGACTTACTTAATTTCATTCGGAACCGCGCCGATATGCTTGAAACACTAATAGTAACGCACAGCAAGGCTAGCACTAGCATTTATACCACGCACGAAACGAAGAAGCAATATCATCACACTAACGCATACAACAACGTTCCTAAACTTCACTGCAATGTCGTCACTGATAAATCCGCAAATAAGTCACATATTAAGCAAACTACGTATAAAAAACTATGTTTAATGTGCAGCGGTAAACATCCTTTGTATTCGTGCCAGGTGTTTTTAGATTTAAACTTGCACGATAAATTAAATATTGTGCAGGATAAGCGGCTATGCGAAAATTGTTTACGTGCAGGCCATACATCTATTGAATGCAAGTACGGTCCATGCAGGAAATGCAATAAAAAACATAATTCGTTAATACACGAGGAGACACGGGATGGTGACATCAACGAGCGCGCGGTCCCACGGCTCGCCCTGGACAAAGGCCAGGCGCCGCCGCCGCGTCCCTTCTCGGCATCCGCAAACGTAAGCAATATCGCACACTCGCATCAAAGTAAGCAAGTTAATAATGCACACATTGACATGACCGCTCAGCTGTCTCCTATGCAACCGGTTTTGTTATCAACTGCACTAGTCGAGATTCCCGATAGTATTGGAAATTATCATAAGGCGCGCGCAATTCTCGACAGTGGAAGTGAATGCTGTTTAATCACTAAGAATTTATGTGATAAATTAAAACCTAAAATTATACAGTCCACACAAGAAATACGAGGCATAGGTAATTCTATTTCTACGTGTACGCAAAAATGTGAAATAGAAATTAACTCTGTTGTCGACTCGTTTAACATTCGCATACAGTGTTTAGTGTTATCACAATTAACATCGACACTACCTACGGTTGCGATGCAACGCAATCATTTCCGCATTCCAGACAATGTTTGTCTGGCTGATCCTAGTTTTTTCGAATGTCAGTCTGTTGATATCCTTATAGGTGCTGACATATTCTGGGATTTGCTCAGTGATGGTAAGATGCGCCTAGCGAACGGCCCTTACCTACAAAACACGAGATTAGGGTGGATCATTTCGGGTCCTATTTATGCGAATACGCAACGCATACAATCCAAGCCTATGAGATGTAATTTGACGCAACATTTTGATACGCAATCTTCATTAGACAGTCAGTTACGTAGGTTTTGGGAATTAGAACAGGATCCCATAGCAGGGAAAATACCCGAACTGCTCACCGATGAGGAACTCGCGTGCGAAGAACATTTCATCAGAACAACAAAGCGCGTTGCCGATGGAAGGTTCAACGTACAAATTCCTCTGAAAGAGTCATCTGCATCGTTAGGTGACACATTCTTTCAAGCCAAAAATCGTTTCAGTGCTCTCGAAAGGCGTCTCGACCGCGACCCTACTTATAAAAACTTATATAGTAATTTTATTAAAGAGTACGAAAATTTAGGTCATATGTCGCGAGTTTCTTCATACGGAACCCCAAACTATTTCTTGCCGCACCATGGGGTGCTCCGGGAGCACGCTACTACCACTAAATTAAGAGTTGTGTTTGATGCCAGCGCAGCTTCAACGACAGGAAAGTCACTCAACGACTTGCAACGCGTAGGTCCTCCTATTCAAGGTGACCTTATTGCAATTCTACTACGATTTCGCGAAAATAAGTTCGTTGCTTGCGCTGACATTGAAAAACATTATCGGCAAGTACTTATCGATGAGGGCCAACGCGATTTGCAGTTGATTTTGTGGCGCGACAGTCCCACCGACCCGCTCAGTGTTTATCGGTTGAACACGGTGACATACGGAACAGCCTCAGCGCCCTTCTTAAGTTGCCGGTGCCTAAAACAGTTAGCACAAGAATGTACGGATCCCGAAGTGGCCAGAATAATAAACCACGATTTCTATGTCGACGATTTAATTTGTGGATCGTCAACGATCGCCGAAC
Organism: Acleris laterana; assembly: GCA_963966035.1. Classification (NCBI taxonomy): domain Eukaryota; kingdom Metazoa; phylum Arthropoda; class Insecta; order Lepidoptera; family Tortricidae; genus Acleris; species Acleris laterana. The sequence goes on along the minus strand of OZ014442.1, from coordinate 14,928,427 downwards.
TAAAGCGCTTATGCAAGGAAACCGCGAAAGTTTTAGATTCCGGTTGTTTTCCGTTACGAAAATGGGTTTATAATTTTGACTACTTCACTCGGGAATCCGAAGGCAGCATCTCGAGGGAATTGTCACTGGGTGAGCACACGCATAGTAAAACGTTAGGGCTTGGCTGGTACAACCAAAGCGACGAATTGCACTACTATTCGCGACACGATAATGAATCAAAGCCGGTGTCAAAACGCACTATTTTATCTATTGCATCCCAGATTTTCGACCCGTTAGGTCTTCTAAGCCCAACAATAACTATAGCAAAAACTTTATTACAGAAGCTGTGGTTATTAAAATTAGACTGGGACGAAGCGGTTCCTGATGACGTCACGCAAGCCTGGCACCGCTTTATAAACAACCTATCGATTTTATCTAACGTTCGAGTTCCGAGACATGTTTTTTGTAACCAGCCTAAATGTACAGAATTACATATTTTCAGTGACGCGTCGCAAATTGCTTTTGGTTCTTGCGCATATGTACGTACTGTTGACAGCGAATCAGCTGTTACAGTCCGGCTCCTTTGTTCCAAGGGCAAGGTCGCGCCGATATCACCTGTGAGTATCCCAAGGCTAGAATTATGCGGAGCGCTAGTGGGTGCAAGGCTATACCTCAAAATAAAGGATTCGCTTCGTTCTAAATTTGACAGGGTAGTCTTTTGGACTGACTCAACTATAGTCCTCGGTTGGCTGCGCATGCCACCAAATTTGTTAAAGTCTTTTGTTCAAAACAGGGTAGCGGAAATTCACGAGTTAACGAAAGAAAACGTATGGCTCCACGTCAGCGGGAAAGATAACCCGGCCGACCTAGTCTCCCGCGGATTACATTTAGACGCGCTAAACAATTCTAATCTGTGGTGGGAGGGGCCTCAATACCTACATAACGCCAACTTTAATTGTTGTGATTTTAACTTAGTCTCACTACCTGATGAGTTACAATTACCAGAGCGCAGATCTGGTACAAGTAATACTTTGATATGCACTGAAATTAAAGAAACCTTTTTTTTATTTTCCAGGTTCTCTCAGTTCGACCGCATGCAGCGCGCGGCAGCGCGCGTTCTTCGTTTCATTCACAACGCCCGCAGTAAAAAAGCGAAACGTCGTGCCGGCGCGCTGTCGGCGGAAGAACTGAGGGGATCGGTTACTATGCTGGCGCGCATCTCGCAACAAGAATCGTTTCTTAATGTTTATCAACTATTGTCTAAAAAGGAACCTGTCAAGGGCCATTTATCGAAACTGAATTTATTTATAGACAATCTTCAATTAATCAGAGTTGGAGGGCGACTTGCAAACTCGCCTACATTCGATTTCGATAAAAAACACCCGATTTTATTGTCCTGTAAGCATCATTTTACAATATTGTTGTTCCGCTATGAGCACAACCGGCTACTGCACGCGGGCCCGCAGCACCTGCTGTTCTCGCTGCGAGACGCCTGGCCTGGTGGCCCGTGAGCGGCAGAAACCTCGCGCGCAACACAGTGCACGGGTGCGTCACCTGTGCCCGGTTGCGAGGTAAAACGTTGGCGCCTATCATGGGCGATTTACCTAAACAGCGCCTGGAACCCGGCTTTCCGTTTATGCACTGTGGTGTTGATTACGCGGGGCCAGTGCTCATTCTTAATCGCAAAGGAAGGGGAGCTGTTACCATTAAGGCATATATTTGCTTATTTGTATGTTTCACCACGCGCGCTGTTCATTTAGAGCTAGTCAGTGATCTCTCATCAGACGCATATTTGTTAGCGCTAAAGAGGTTTATCTCACGACGTGGGAAACCTTCGGAAATATTTTCGGATAATGGCCGTAATTTTATAGGGTTAAAACATGAGTTCGCAAGGTTCTTAAAGTCTTGTTCTAATGATATTAAGGAATACGCGCTTTCACAAAATATTAAATTTACAATGGGTCCCCCATACGCGAGTCATTTTGGGGGTTTATGGGAGGCTGGTGTAAAAAGTTGCAAGCACCACTTGCGTCGGGTAATAGGAAACGCACATTTAACTTACGAGGAGTTCAGCACGGTATTGACGCAAGTCGAGGCCATCCTGAACTCCCGTCCTTTGAGTCCTATGTCCTCAGATCCGCAGGATTGCTCCCCTCTTAGCCCAGCTCATTTCCTGGTTGGCCGGCCACTGACTGCTCCTGTGTTCGCTGACCTGAACGAGGTTCCTGTGCAACGCCTGTCACGCTACCAAAGAGTAGAACAGATACGCCAGCATTTCTGGACACGCTGGTCTAAAGAATATGTATCTGAGCTACAGATCAGGACGAAATGGACACGCAACAGAGACAACTTGACTAAAGACACACTCGTTCTCATAAAGGAGGATAACGCACCACCATTGAAATGGAGTATTGGGAGAATCGTCAAGACATTTCCAGGCCGGGATGGCATCTCGCGAGTGGCCGACATACGGACCGCCAACGGCACGGTGCGTCGAGCGTTCTCCAAAATTTGTCCACTGCCTGTAAACGACGAATAGGCTTCTTATCTGCATTATCTGTTGAAAGCTTCTGCATTCAAGGGCGGGAGTTTATGTTACGGCGTAAGTGCATACATGCAGGCGAGTTGCAGCCGACCTTGGGTGGTTTACTGCCTGGGCCGCACCGCGGCGACTAAATAGCACGTCATACGACCGCGACCGCGGCGACCAATCAGCTGCTTCTATCACGTCATCGACAACCAATGACAAGCCAGTGATTGACCCCTCCGAGCACCAATAAAACAGGAAGGATGACTGGAAGCTCTCACTACTTCGCTACGTCTACGTGACCACTCAACAGCACATTTTTCTTTACTCTAACTTAACCTCTACCATAGTTCATATGTAACTAGAAACTTTATTATACCAGTTATTTCCATCTACTTGATTTGAATTCATTTCTCCTGCCATCCACATCTTCAAGCCAGGCCTGTAAGATTTTACGAAACCTGTGTCGCAACGCGCAGACAAGCCCTGAGGTGTTACTTATTCTCTCAAAAACAACGGAAGGTCGGACGGACGAGCGAAATCGGAGCGGCGGCGAGTTTAAGTAGTCCCGTCAAAGCGGACAAAACACATTTTAGCGCGTGCATTTTCAATTAAGCAGCCTTATACGTTCGATCCATCGGCAGAAACCATGCTGCTAAATTGAATATGTACGCGCTAAAATATGTTTTGTTCGCACTGACGGGACTACTTAAACTCGCCGCTTGGACATTCACTCGTCCGTCCGTTCGACCGTCGTTGTTGAGAGAATCACTAGGTAGGTTTTTTATAATGTTTATTTTTTGTATTAGTATTGATATTTTACTTTCATATTTGAATATTTATTGTAAAAGACCAAATTTACAGAAAATTTAATTAATACCTGGATTAATAATACAATTTACCTACCAACTTACTTAATTTTTTACTTACCTAACTATGGCGTCGCTTAAACTACTAAAATGTCATTCTCTTGGCCCCGCTCCGTCTAGCCAAGTACCTACTTCTCATATCTAATGTATATTATTTATACATGCATATGACGTGTTACTATTTCATACTGTACCTACATAGTTGTATGTATATTTCCATCACATGAATATGTTAATTGAATACAAGTAAACAACAGTCGTAACGTGAACAAACGGCCGATGAAAAGCAATATTGCTACTCATATCGAATGAGTAATTTAATATAATTTTTTAATGAAAATGGTTCTGTTAAGATGCGTCATTCACGGAAACTTATCCAATTAAAAAAAGTAATATATATGTATATGTTTATATATATATATATATTCATTGTTAATAAAATTCAATTAGTAGATTACGTTGAATAGGTACTTAGTTATTTATGTAAATAAGTAAATACGTATGATGTCAATCAGAAATGTGGGTGCCGTGGCATTTCCACTTTTAATTAATGTTAGGTGGCATTAATCAGTTAAAAGCTTATTACCATCTGTGTTTTTAATTAAAAATGTATGTAAATCTAATAACTACGATTTTCTAAAGTCAATGCACATTTTTTTCACGTCCCGATTATTGCAGAGAGAAGTCATTTACATTTTTAAATATAACCTGACGATAGTTTTACATAGGTACCTATACTCTGATTACTTTAAGATGATGCCTGTGACAGCCTTATATCGTAATTTCAATCACTTACTATACTCACAAGCGATGTGTTTAAAAATAGGCGATTAATTATTTAAATTCCTGAACGGTGTCGCTAGGTTTGTACCTACAGTTTCCGCAGCGCGCTAAGGACAAGTCGTAGTGAATTTTTACAATACGACTCGGCCTTACCGCGTCGCGGATACTAAAACGGTGTAATATTCTTGTAAAGTTAAAGAAATAAAAGTAATACTTAAGTGTTTATATGAGCTGTCAAAGGCATCATCTTAGAAGAATCAGAGTATAAGTATAGAATACAATAAGAAAATAACACTGCCCTGTGGCTCTATTGAAAAAAAAACCCATTAAAAACTATTTTACTTTTGACATGTTATTTGATTGCCAGCGTTATTATTAGCTTAGATCCCATCTCGCTTTCGAAATCATATTTTTTTACGATACTGCCCCATTTACTGTCACGTTAATAATAACTGCCATAACGTTAAAAATATGACATCGATAGTTATAGTTTAGATCGAAATGCTACTTTTTTATGATTTCCCATAAAAACCAACGACAATCGCAACATCAAAACACAATTATGCGCTTATTGCATTATTCAATTCATTCGTCGCCGCTGCTCCTTATGTAATGATACGTGTGTCGGTATGTCAAATGCGCACTAATGTATGTACCTATTGAATAGTTTAAGTATGTTTAGGCAGCTCTTATAAGGTAACTTGGATCGAAGGCCAACTTTTAATGGAGCGTAACATCGAAGCAATAATGGCTGGATCGCTTACAGGCTCAATATAGGCTTTCGGCTTTGTAATTAAATTTCTAAAATTGAGCCAGCGCGAGGTGGATTTTCTAACTTTAAACCACTTCGTAATTCACACTATAAAGCTGGGGTGGTATTCTCTCAAAAACAAAGGAAGGTCGGACGAACGAGCGAAATCGCAGCGGCGAGTTAAAGTAGTCGCGTCAAACGTCGTCGCCGTCTTATCTTATCGACAGAAGCCATGCTGCCAAATTGAAAATGCACGCGCTCAAATGTGTTTTGTTCGCTGTAACGGGACTACTTAAACTCGCGCGTTTTAAGAGAATAACACCCCAGCTAAAACTATTCATCACCTGACTCTCAAGTACCTCGGGCACGAACTTTTACTAAAATTTTCAAGAACAAACTTTGAAGTTGACATTTGTATCATCTACGAGTATATTGACTGGAACTACACGTTTCGAATAGTACCTAAAGCTAATTGGAACAGCATTTTTTTGGAAAGGTGTTCTGAAATATTATGCTCATAGAGATGTGTCTCAAAAGCATACAATTTTTTTAATTATTATTTACCGAGAATTATTTTTTATCAGGTTTTGCTATACGCGTGCTTTTTTGTTTGTAACCACATCTTGCCTAGCGCTAGCTGTGAAGTATTTCTACCATGTGACGTTTTTAAAAAAGTTCCCTATTGTCAATTTGAAAACGTGTATCATTGAAATGTTTGTGCTGCTACAGTAGTGAATACATTTGGAAAGTTTTCCATTGATACTCGTAAGATTCGAATCCTTTTCATTTGAGGCAAATTTTGGGGACTTAGTGAAAAGGGCGTTCATTTTGAGGTTCAAGTGAAAAAGCGTATAAGTATATCAAATTCAAATTCAAATCGTTTATTGCATGTCACATTACAAGTATTAGAGATGGAATTACAAAAAGGTATTCAAAGGTATCTAGTAGTCTCTGTAGGTATATGACTTTTATTATTATTAGCAAAGTTAACTTAAGCCCTTTTCCCAGTAGTTCCGAGATAAAATTTATTATTTAAAAATGGGTATTGTGTAACTTGGTTTATCCTCGCCGTTTCGCAAGTAAAACAAGATACCATCAAACTTGTCTGTAGTAAAGTTTGTGAGAGTCCAAACTAGTCCGGGATTTTATGGAACTTTTATTGTGGGTACAAAGTATGGAAGAAAATTATATTGTGCTTCTTAGCCGCGAGGAAATAGTGAAAGTTTCGCGGATAAAAATAAATAACTTTCAATTTGTTTTGTAAGAATCATTTTTCAGTATTCCGATTGTGTAAAGTGTCAGTAATATCTGTACTAAAGTTATGAAAGATAAAGATAAAGATAAAAAATATTTATTCAGTAAGTAGGCCGCACGGGCACTTTTACACGTCAAGAATCTACCAGCGCTTCCCAAGAGGAGACCACTGCCGAGAAGAAACGCCGCAAGAAACTCAGCAGTCAGTCGTTAGTCAGTCGTTTTTTAACCATATAACTGCGTACATGTCTCGTGTCGGTTTGTTACACTTTCACAGCTAACCGCTTGACTAATAGAAGTTTAATATGGATGGAGATAGCTTGAGCTCTGAAGAAAGGCATTGGGCACTTTTTAAACGAGAAAATTAGGCGGTTTCCGTGGGAATGGCGATAAACGATTTCTACGCGGATGGAGTCGCAGGCAATAGCTAGTTATGTTATCTCTTCCTAATCGACAAGTAAGGTTGAATGGTTGGACGTTTGTTACTTACTAATCACGCTTCTACTACTGAACCGATCGGGATGAAACTTGACACACATAGGTTAGGTCCTGGAATAAAACATAGAATAGTTTTTATCCCGGAAAATTTTACAGTTCCCGAGGTAATGGCGATAAACGACTTCTACGCGGGTGGAGTCGCGGGAAATACCTAAGTACTTATTTTATTTTAAAATTCAATGTGAAGTATTTTCAAAACATACGTGATACATAACTTTATCTTAAGAGAGCTTGCTATAGCAATTATAATTTAGACGTATGTAGGTACTGTGACGCTCTTACGCTGCTTTATCAATAAACTTACTTGTCCAGTGGGCCTAATATGTCTGCGTATATCGCGTGACAAAGTTTGGGTTAGGAATCCGTCACCTTCTGACACGTAACTAAGTACGAAAGTGACGGGTGCTTTATCCACATTTTGTCACGCGATAAATGCAACCATACTAGGCCCCCAGGGTAGTGATTCTGTAAACAACGCCGGTCGTGCGGACTGTCGAGTGATACCAAGCGGCGAGATTAAGTAGTCCCGTCAGTGCGAACAAAACACATTGTAGCGCGTGCATTTTCAATTTAGCAGCACGATAGGTCGAACGTATAAGGCTGCTTAATTGAAAATGCACGCGCTACAATGTGTTTTGTTCGCACTGAAGGGACTACTTAATCTCGCCGCTTGGTATCACTCGACAGTCCGCACGACCGGCGTTGTTTACAGAATCACTACCCAGGACAACACGTAAAAACTTACGCAACTGACTATTATTGCATTTAACTGTGCACAAAGCGTGGAATCAGTAGTAATGCAGTTAATTTGTGGAATCGCAATCGAGCCGCGCGGCTGCCTGGATTACGCGCAGTTATCGCGCAGCTGTTCAGCTCATGAGATCATGATGCGGCCTTGGCCTGCTGCCGTCCAGCGCTGGCGCAGTTAGAATACGATATGCATACAGACGGGCAATAAGAGCTATATAATTACGAGTCAGTTTTAGGTCCGATTGAATCGTTCCTCTAAGCGCAGTGCTAGACTGTATCCTGGCTTTTATCAACCGATATAAATATATGGTAAAATACTGAAGATCTGCTTATACAACTGCTATTCTTCAAGTCTCACTAAATTGACGTTTTTGCTCAGGGTGCGCCGGGTGCGGGCCAACTCCAACAGCATCTTGGCGATGTTCGCAAAGGGGTACTTCCCGCCTCATTATTTTACAAAATGTGGTCTAACAGTCTAACCTAACCTTAACTTATTTAATAAGCCGATGTAACCTTTGTAATATGTAATGGTTTAAGAGGATTAAACCTAGTCGATAATTGATATAGATATTATGACAAACTAGGTAGGTAAGTACGTTTTCTTCTTCTTTCCCAAGATAATACTTCTTAAAAACTAAAGAAAATGGAAACGTACGAACCTAGATTTGGATAACAACTATTTACAACATTATTCAAAAATCGTGGACATCGGACACGAGAAACGTTATCGCTCCGAGCTAAATGTATGGAAAAAAATTAGAGCTACGCGCTTAAAAGTATCGTCCCATACACATAATCCTCTTAAGCACGTACCTACACGTTTTTGCTAGGTATACATCACCGTGCACGCAATTCCTCAATTACGATCCTCTAATCTAGCTTAATATCGATTGTCATCCCGATCCGGCCGTAATGAGATGTCACTGCCCCTGCACCGATGCAACATCGTTTGTCAATGACGAGTGCACTGCATACTGCATAGTGCATCGCCAGCTCCACATCATTAACGGCTTCATGCAGCGCGATGAAACATTTGTGTGAGTTGATGGGTTTGACAGACTCGTAGTGATTGGATTGCTTTGCCATTCCAAAAGGAAGGAAAAGGAAATGGGGTGAACTTGATTCATTGGGCTCATTGACTTCTTATGTAATCTTACAAAAAAGTTTTTAAAATCTGACTGCATTTTTGATAAGGTCGTCGATATAAACTGAAAAAAAACTTTGTCGTGATTGGATAAGAATGTCTTGATTCTATTCGAACCTATCAAAACGTTAGATCATCAACTAAGATGTTAGTTGACTCATGTCATAACTTGTTGCTGTTACTATAAGCTTTGCTTAGTTGATATACCTAATACTATTACTATTTTATTTATAAATTTTTGGTCAACTAAGCAAAAATCTCTCTTGGTTGGTTTATGTTTTGTTGAGTGTATGTTTAAAAAAAATAACCCTCCTCCCCTCTCATTAACATGATTAAAATATTACAAGCAAATGTGGAGAGTGGGGCGCCCTCGGATAAGGTGGAGTGATGATTTTCACAAGCTAGCTGGTGGTAACTGGAAAAGAAAAGTTGAAGACCGAGCTCGGTGGCGTGATATGGAAGAGATGTCCAGCAGTGGACTGATGTGGGCTGATGACGATGATGATGATTAAAAGGTTAACTATATCACAACCACAACTAAGACGAATCTAACGACATCTCATGTGCTAAAATCAACCCGTTTAGGCTGCAGAGCGTGCCAAAAAGATAAACATACATACACTCGAAAAAGATAACCCTCCTTATGACGCCGCCGAGTAATAATATTTACTTTAACCTCAATTAGATTACAGTTGTTTGTAATCCGCATAAATGCGAGTACTATGTAGACAAGGCAAGGTTAATATTATATTTTAGCGGCTGGTTCCATTATCACAAAAACGTGCCCAACTTTCATTTCAAGATGAATAATTATCTGTTGAAAATACACTTTAACGTCAAAATAGCGGCTGCGATTGTTATTTTGTCTTCCATACATACATACCTTCACGCCTGTAATTCCAGAGTGGGGTAGGCACAGCTACAGAATTACCTACAACTGTAAAAACTTGTTGATAATTCTGTAACCACGTATTGTACAATTAGGCTAATAAGACAAGATGTTTACCAGCGTATTAGTGACAGGTTGCAAGCCCATCGCCTAACAGTAGGTACTACAAGCCTTTATTCCTTTAGTCGCCTCTTACGACATCCACGGGAAGACATGGCAATGTAATTAAAATAATTCAGTTTCAGAGTTAATAGCACTTCTACGCTTAAGTCTCAAGAGAAGATTTTATGAAAGTAAAGTCAAGTGATCAGACTTATCTGAAAACGTTTCATTGAATTAAGAGTTGTAATAGCTTTAATATATTAACTACTCGTAGTTCAGAATTATACTATCAGGTCACCCAAATAGATAGTGCTCGTAATGCGACCTTTTTGACATTTAATTTTAATTAACGTAGTAATTTTAATATTGCGTAAAAATTTCAAAACATAATTTGATGTATCATATACATTTTTTTATTTAAAATTATAAAATCGTCGTTGGTTTATTTAATCGTAATGTCTAAGATAAGTGCATATGCATTCTTAGGTGTAATTCTCTAAAAACGGCTTCTTGCCGATCGGTCAATTTGGCGAGTAAGGTCATACAAGCAACTGTGAAGCCTCCTAATTGATAATACACGCCTTGAAATGTTGTTTGTACGCTCTGGTGTTAGGTATAACTTAAACTCGCAGGTTAAAAATCGACCCTGGAGTTGAAGAGTAGGAACTCCGTAAGAAAAAAACATGGCTAGTTCATGTCTTGAGATGGGATTGATTATACCGAGCCATTATGATGTAAATAATGAGGTACTAAGTGCATATTTCCAAAGAGTGATAACATATTAATTAATTTTGCATTTAATATTTAAAAAAACCCATAACTTCCGGAAACAGGAACATTAAAACCAATTAATATTCGGAAAAAGTTATTTTCTCAAGTAGTTCCCTTATTGTCTGCATCGGAGAAGCTATGGATATCCGTGTGACAAGTTAATAAAGGCTAACTTTAACCTTAACTCTGTAATAAATTTACCGATAGGAATCGCATTCGCCTAAATAATTATATTCTGTACCTATGTAAACATAAAGAAACAGACTGGTATATAACGTTTTTTTACCTTAAAAATAGGCAGTCCTACCACGTACGTAATGCTTATCTAAAACAAGACGAAAGAAATAAACTTCTTCAAAGAATTCACGTCCATTTTCCATTCAAGAAAAGTACAAAGCAATACACGGATGTAGGGTACCTAAGTGTAATAACTGGATGAGGCATTGTGTTATTATGAATGACTCAAGCTGGAGCAAAGTACGCTTAGTCAGTATATTGTAATAATAACAGTCTGATGAGTAGAAAGTACCTAAGTATAGGTATAAGGGTTGGATTTCAACTAGATATAAGTAAAAAACCCACACACAGCCCGGCGGCCTTAGAAAATATAGTCCGGCTGTGTCTGAGGGCCGGCCGGCGACTTTCGTCTGTATTGCGTTTAGTAGGTTATACCACGCCATACCGTACAGTCGAAGGGTGCGCCGGCTTTTACACTGTTAGTGTAGTTCCGGTGGGGCCCTTTTGTCAACCTACGCATACACTATCTCTACCACTATCGCTAAAGTATCGCAAAGCATGTTTATGGGCACGTTTTCATTACCAAATACCCTTAACTATTTTGAGCCAATAGACAGCGAAGAAGTGACTTGTAGTTTTTAATGCATACTCGTATAAACTCTTTATTATACAAACAGAAAACGACAAAGAAAAAACGAAACAGAACCACAAAAGGTATGTAAGTACATAGGCAAACTTTTCCTTTCAGGTATCTCTTCCAGTTGACCGTGAAGCAATTGTGAAATAAATAAAAACAACGGATGGCTACTCATAGAAAAGTCTTTGCCTTGACCTATAGACCCTAAAATTATTTTTTTACATAAAATGTCCAACCGAGTTTCTAAAAAACTGCATTCAAATCGGTACATCCATTTAGGAGGACACGGAAATACAGACAAACACACACAGCTATACAGACACACTTAAACTTACAACACCCCTCTATTTTATATAGGAGGTTAAATTGAGAAGGAATAAATAAATAAATAAATAAATAAATATCAGGGGACAATGTCACACCAATTGACCTAGTCCCAAACTAAGCTCAAGGCTTGTATTATGGGTACTAGACAACGATATAAATACTTACATAGAGAAATATATACTTAAATATATAGGAAACATCCATGACTCAGGAACAAACATTCGCGCTCATCACACTAATATCTGCCCTTACCGGGATTTGAACCCAGGACCAGGACCAGGAATGAAATGATCAAATCATAGTATCTCTTCCACCTAATTATAGCTATATCCATGTTCCGAGCGGTTCCCAGCGGGAGGCAACAGAATAACATTCCGGAAGCTGGGCGAGCAAGCCCGCTCCGGACAAAACCATTACATTCTGACCCCGCTCTCGTAACAAATTATTTAAAACCCAAGTTCAAGTGTACTGGTAATTTGGCAAACATGACCCATATACTTTGACCTCAGTTTTGAAGCGATTACTACGAGTGCACAGGTTAGATTAAAATGGACATCAGGCGAATACGCTGTTGTGTATAAAAACATCTCACTCCACTCTCATTATATTGGCGACTACAAGAGATAGGTATATCGATTTTATTACCTTTTTGCATTGTAATAAGGTCCAAAATACATCTCTTTGTTGTCGACTGTACATGTCGCAATATTCCCAGTCGGGAGTGAAACTTTCGCGAATAAAAATTCTTATCCAATACCAAATAAGGCGGCTATTTATTTAACTGTAATGTAGTAGCCAAAGCATTTTAAATATTGGTTACAATATTCAATTGCTTATACTATATTACTCTCAGCATCAGCTAGTATTTTTCCAATTTTACACGACATTGGAATTAACTGTTGAACCATGTCACAGAAATTCGAAGAAATAATATTGATACTATTTGTTTATATGGACTTGACGTTACTTATTATGGCAGGGTTCTACCGTGTCTCAACTATTACATGTAAACTGCGCGACGATAGAGCGATAAGCGTTCATAGAAAAACGTTTACTCTATGAATCACTTATTTCATCATGCTTATGTAGAACCCTGACCCTCCATAGAACTGTGTTACAGTGACGTATTAATCAAATCGTAGGAAGAGCGAAAAGTTTTTTTGTTTAATGTCACTGTGACACAGTTATAGCCTACTTAGTAAACAATAGGAGTGTTATGTGTATGAAGACATCTTTGTATCTGTGTGTTTGTCTATCATCGGCAAGGGCCCGAACGGGAGGACATATTAATTTAAGAGCTTGAAGGTGATTCTCGCTTTACAACTCCACGAATGTATTACCCGGCGAGAATAAGATGTTCATTCAGAGCGTATAAACTTCATTTTAGTTCGCATATTCTCAAATAGGTACAGTAGAACCCGCTTAAGACGATTCTGAGGGGACCTAGCAAAAAAAGTGTCTTAAACGGGAAATCGTATTAAACGTGAAAATAAAACTAGTAATATTTCATGTACACACATTTACATGTAAGTATTTGTTTATTTTAAATGGAAGATACAAAAAATTAGGTTTATGTAAAAGTGTATATTAATAACAATTGTTTTACTTAAAGTATTTTTTTTTAGATTGACGTAACGATTTGGATGCATTTTTCATAACAAGATTTTCAATATAATTTAATTTATGGATCACTTCTTCGCTATTACCCATAGACGATGCATAGCGTCTTAAATCTGCTCCAACTGACAACGCCTGAGCATTTGACAAAATTGGAGGCGTTCCCTCCTGATCGTGTGCGTCTTCATCATCACTTACGGTTGCGTTTTGGGTGGAACCTGCACTTTCAATAAGGTCTTCGACTGAAAGCACTTCGTACATAACTTGGTATTATGGTTTTAGAAGACGTATTAAGCGGGACGCGAGTCGTATTAACCGTGAAAAAATGTATGAAAACAGGCCTTAAGTTGCAGGGACCGGCAGAAAATGGCGTATTATGCGGGAAATCGTATTAAACGTGATCGTATTAAGCGGGTTCTACTGTAGTTTGAAACTTGAATCATGATCATGAGACTGTCACGCTCGAACGTTTGTTTGACAAGCTGTTTTTAAGATAATTAGTTGTGTAAATCAAGAGTTATCTCTTATCTATCACACTGAGGCGACGTCATGTTGAAGAATATAATCTATATTTAAATTCGGAAAAAACATGTCATTGTTTTTTTTTTTCTTCGGTAGCCTACTTGAGAGAAAAGGACACAGCTATATAAATGCTATAGCTCCGTCCTTTACACTCACCGTAAAATGAACTGCATAGCTATGTCATAGTAACCTGTCGTGTTACTTCGCGATCGCTAGGTATCGAGTTGATTCCAATGGCCGCCATTTTTTGTCAGTGTCATGTTATTTAACAGTGATTTTCAGTTCGCAGTTTCGACAAAACGATGCAATCCTACTAATATTATAAATGCGAAAGTTTGTGTGTGTGTTAGTTGGTTGCTCCTTCACGTTTCAACGGCTGGACGAATTTGGAATGGATATAGCTTATACACTGGATTAACACATAGGCTAGTATTTATCCCGGTAAATTGTAAAAGTTCCCGAGGGAATAACGATAAAACCTACGTGGATGAAGTCGCGGGCAGAAGTTATTAAATAAAATTACATTGCCTTTGACTTTTGTTATTTGAACATTATATTGCGTTCATTTTTATTACTTCAAATACGCTGTTATCACGCCTCGCTTTACTGTTTTTCAGTGTATTTACTTTTTCTAGACGATAACGGTGCATGTATTCTTTTGCTTTAATTTCTGCTGGATTTTTATGCTTTTAAAACCTATGCTTTTAAAATAATTACCTATATATGAAAAAGTGTGTTTCTATGCTTCCTGTTCAGACAAAAAATGTTCTGGTAATGTCAATTTATAAGAGTGACGATGAATGGAACCATTCAAAATGTCTTCTTTTTTGGTGGTCTTTTTAATAGGATTGTTAAGCTAAAAATTTCCATACAAAATGCGATAACGCTTCTCTCCCCTTAAAACTAGTCCTATTTTTGAATATGTTGTAGATATCACGAACTAAATCACTAACTATGTCTGTAGGTTTTCCTTTCCACGAAAATATTTCTTAGAATGAAAAAATTAAAATGACAAACACGTCAAGACCTAGTTCTTTATAATAACAACAACTCTGGCATACAACAATGCGAAGACTGCTGCTTGGCAGTAGATTATAGAATTATTTGTTTATTAATTTATTCAGGTTACAAACAGTCACATCACAAATATAGAATGTATCGGTATGAGCATAAAAATACCTAAAAAACCATAAATGGAAATACAAATAATTTTAGTCACAATATAAATTAAAAAAATAAGAATTTAGTTTATATAGATCTCAAAATAATTTAAAATTTAGAAATTTATTCACTTAAAAAGCCATTAGGTACTACCATCTCATTATTTATGAAACATAAATATATTTCATTATATTTCGGTAGTAACGATTCGGATGGACCCTGCACAAGCACCTACCACCACTATCATTTACCCACAAGTTGCTGCCCGCGTCTTTGTCCGCGTAGATTTCAATTATCGTTACTCCCTCGTGAACATGTATTTTTTTCCACAGCTTGCGCAGCTTGCTTGCTTGCTTTTACAGCTTGTGTTGAAACAGGTTGTAAGCTACATATTTCCAGTCCAAATTTCATCTCAATCCGTCCAACCGTTGCAGCATGACGAAGTACCAAGCAAATACATGAACTTTCGTATTTACATTTTGAGTAGGATTCGTTCCATTCGCGGCAGTTCTTGATCTATACTCTAATTAAGTAAACTACAGCAAGAACTATCGCAGTCACAAGGTTAATGTGCAACTGATAACCTTCGAGCCGAAACCCGGGAATCCCAAGAGCCAGCGACCTACTGAACCGTGAACACGTTGATTACATTACGAGACTGGACTCAGTCGAGTGGATGAGTCGTCAGCATAAGACACTATGGATCGGCGATTCGATTGCTTGAGTTTGAGTTCGTGGCATTGAGAGCCGTATTTGTAAACTGATCTTGGCCGCTCTCAAGACATTGGGTGTGATGACGATTTTGTTAAAAAAATGGCTTTAGTTTTCTCACTTGGAATATTTTGGGTTTTAATGTTTATGATGACGACGCAATTAACCTAGTTTAATTCCCGGTCAGAGTATTGGATGTTTTATATGTATATGAGTACATATTTCTTTATATAAATATGTGTATCGTTGCTTAGTACCCATCGGATAATCCGAAAGCTTAGATCGGGAGTAGGTTAGAAGCGCTTTGCATCATCGTACATAATGCGTACTGCAAAAGAATGGAATGCGCTTCTGGCGTCTGCATTTCCGAGTGCATACAATCTGAACCGGAAGCTAGCGGTCCTAGGTTCGAATCACGGTAAGGGCAGATATTTGTGTGATGAACGCGAATATTTGTTCCCAAGTAATGGATGTTTTCTATGTATTTAAGTATATGTTTCTCTGTATTAGTATTTATATCCTTGCCTAGTACCCATAGTACAAGCCTAGAGCTTCGTTTTGGAGTGGGTCCATGATTGTCCTTCCGATATTTATGTATTTATGATGGTTTAAACATTAATAAAATACCCGCCTAACTACCCCATTTGCTCCTTTGTTTGATAATGAACCCAAATAGCATAATTTAATTCAACCAAATTCAATGCCGCTCAGTAGTCAAAATCCGCGGTTGATTCAGGAAGTAGATCAAAAATTCCTGACGCACCGAATATACAGCGTGTCCATAAATCTCGTTGGCATCGCGTTGGCTTCTGTTGGGCATACATTTTACATTAAATCAAAACAGAGGAATGATTTATTCCTCATCATCTTGCCAGCATCGGGTGAGGTTATCTCTAATGGACAACCGTTGAAGATAAGCTGATTCAAAATAAATATTGAGAATCGTTGGTTGTTCTTTTTAAGCTGGGTTTTAATTATGATCTTCTTTTAACAACCTTGTATTATTTTTTTATCACTTTCTGTCGCTCATTCCCAAAATGAAGACATCTACAACCTTACTCAAGACGCAGCTAATTGGCTGAGAACGCTGAATGTTGACTTATAATAAAAAATAATCTATAATGTTTTCGCCTATTCTACAGATTGCCATACGATTAATTAAATTCCCAAAATATCAGTATTTCAAAATACCAAACTACTGTTTTGACCAAGTTCTCAAAAAAACACATTTGAAATGTTGGGTAAACATAATAAATAATACCCTAATTTGTATGTTTAGTTTTGGGATTCCGATATATTGAGAATCAGGTATTTTAAAATACTGGTATTTCGGGAATGAGCGCTGTCTGTTATTGGAATGGGATAAAATCTAGAATACATACGCAAACACGATGGCAAATCCTTAAAGCTTTCTACGAGCTGACGATACAAAACCTCTGCGGGCTATATGGTTAGTATGGTTGCGTTTATCACGTGACAAAATGTGGATACGGCATCCGTCACTCTCGTATTTATACACGTGTCAGAAAGTGACGGATATTTCATCCACTTATTATCAAGCAATACACGCAGCCATATTAGGCCTCCAACAAGCCTAGTATGGCTGCCTGTAAATCTCTAATCTCTATTGTGGATAAAGCATCCGTCACTTTTTGACACGTGTATTTATTTACGTGTCAGAAGGTGACGAATGCCTTATCCAAAATTTGTCACGCGATAAATGCAGCCATATTAGGCCCCCTGCTGTACTTAACATAAACCTACCGAGTTAAGAGTCGTGAGTTTGGTCTTGATAGTCATATGATGACTGTGCAAAGCAACTTGCCACCAAAACTTGCCACTTTTTAGAAAAAGTAAACTAAAGCAATAAAACACTACGGTTAAAAAGTTGGTTAATTTAAAAGATCCCTACCTTCACCCTTTTGAGACCACTTTCTGTAAACACTCTTTACGCCATAAACTTCTTTGTAAAGGGTAAGAAATCGAACCTCGGTCCCTAATAAAACGACATTCAATTCGTGTTGTTGTTTTATTAATGGGAAAACTCTTTAACTAAAGTAGAATTGACGGCTCGATATTTTAACCAACTTGAAAAAAAAAGTTTTTCTGTTTGATCCATACTATTTTATTTTAAATTAACTCGTACGCAGAAGTCTGTACATCATTGGCACCACCGTGATTTAAATATTTTTTTATATATAATGCACAATTATTGAAATTAAACAAAGTAGACAATGGTGTTTGTAACACTCTTAATCAGTGATCTCTAAACTTCTGCCGCACGATTATACGGAGAAAGTCAAAACAAAGATTATAAAAATACCAGAGAGTATAGAAAACAAATGCAAAAAGTAACAGAACTCAATCTTACACAATTTGACCTAGACCTAATTACTCGAGCTCTTTACACTAATGGTCTAAGGTTCGATATATCCCTGCAAGCACTAGCTTCTAAAATATTATACAAGATTGATACAATATTTTCACGCGTTCACTTATGTCTACTCCATTATATTTGACAGAATTTTAAAGTTCGTTATCGTTCATGGAATACCACTTGCTTTTCCCTTCAGTCGCAAACAATTTCATCGTATTCCTTACATACTGGCTTAAACAAAGCACCGTAAACATAAACACCATGTGCTTAGGTGACATAGTCCTCAGTGACGTGTATGCGCCTACATGATTAGCGCTAAGAGTCGCAGCGGTAGATGGCCATATGTAGCCAGTGAGTCACTTTGCATCTTAGTGACACAATACACTGTCGGCACCTTGAACCATCGCACTCCAAATACGAATGTTGTTCTATGTAATATCATGTCTTAACACTCATAACTGTATAGAAGGTTAAGCTATCGCGATTTTAATTTGAACACTTAAAGGTATAAAATAAGATTCTGATATCATTTCTTCTCGGGGTGCCTACCTCGTAAATTTCAATTAATTTAACGCCTCTTCCGTAACAATAGTTAAATAACTTTTTATCGGCGTCCCTTTAATGTTTAATAAATTGCGATCGTCGCCGAAATGGCTTCGGGACTTTTTAAATATTTCAGCGCTTTGTCTTGTTCATTCATGAATTTTAGACGTGTCCAATGGTCTGTAATAATCCCTCAAAGCGTGCGAATAATCTGTGGCAAACATACCTTTTCAACTGAAGAATCTTTACATACAGCAATGTCACCGCTCGTAATCACTGCAACTAACACTTTTATATAATATAAAATTATTCCACTCGAAGCACTATTTACTTTTATAATAAGTGCATCAAAACCAACTGAAACACATTAAAAAACATCGCACAGCGGGAATCAGACGTCGAAATGCGCGCGAAAATCGCGTGACATCAGCATGGGCCCGCTCGGGAGTCGACACGTTATTCGTAACACAGCGTTGCCGCCGAACTGGCTTACGTATTTCCACTTCTGCCTCGGTACTACAAAACCTTGGGAATTTCACGCCTACAATCAGTAACGAGAAAATATTCAACACACTTTTCATTGCTGCTGGCGCTTGCACTGTTAAAATGCCGAGGTTAGAAAAGGGAGCAATGGATCAGTGTAAAGAAAAATGTTGGTGTAGATACGAGTATTTTCTATGAGCACGGTAAAGGTTTCCTGTTAACAGTACGAAAATGCGTAGTCTTGTCGGTCGTGCCGGCCGGTCTCTCGTCATTTGGTTCACTAATTCAGTATTATTCTAAAAGGCAGAAGTTTACTTTGAGCTAAGTTCGTAATGTTTCTGTAAGCCTGTGTATTTTCAAAATAACTAATACAAGAAGTAAGGGATTACACACGACCGGCATATACGTGTATCTGGGGAATTGAATTTAATTAGATGTTATAGTAACATCATCGTTAACAATTTAAATGTTGAAAATATAAATTAGAATTAGCTTGAACGTTTAATTAAAAACTTGAACTTGCTTCCAAAATAAGAAGTTTGTACTTAATCAAAACTTCATAATATAAAATAATTCAAATGCCATCCATGTCCCTCCCTGGCCACCAATATTCAAATGGCCCCGGTCTCCCCTTTCGGTCATGAAAACGAAAGTAACAGATTGAGATGCCGCGAACGAATTTTGATAAATGCCCACTCTACACGTGCGAAAATATTCGGGCTGCGTGAAGAATACGTTATCTCGGAGGGCAATTTTTCACCAGCGTCTAGTGACAATTGGGCAACGCGTTCAAGACCAAGGGCTCACATTTACATACAAAAAATAATTCCATATACAGCTTTCGGCACTGAATGAGGTGTTAAAACGAAGCGGCTCCCTTTATTACTTTCACAACCCAATGTCTCATTCCTAAACCCACTTAAAATATCTTTAAGTAAATTGTAACACTTAAACGTCAGCCACTTAACACTTTTAACACCTACCCAAAAACTCTATCATAACTTGTTATTCTTAGAATACCGTTTCTCGAGCATAAATAATAAGTAATCTATTTACGACTATTCCGTTACTCCGATTCAGTAAACATATCGATTGTAAACATAATGGATGTATATCGAAATATTGTCCTATTCATTCTCATATGGAAGATAATGTTTGTATCAGTAATTTATCGCAATCATTCCCGAACAGTACATTATACCTTATTCTATTGTGGACCTCCATAACAGTATCTAATGGACACTGACGAAACTCCGCGTGGGCGACTTTATTACGAATGCAACCGAAAAGTGATGCCATCATCCAATATAAATTGACCTATACCACTCCTAACAAACCATACAAATAAGAGCTACTTAAATGTATCAAGAGGTCACGTGCCACTTGTTTCTAAATACAATGCCGCAAATGGTACTTCGTCGGAAGGTAAGCATAAAAATGCAAATCATTTACATTATATTATATTACAAAAGCTCTATTGATAGAGCTGTTTCAAAGTTCATTATTAATGAGACTTGTAGTCGGATTTAAGTAATGTTTCAATAACAGTTCGTGTTTAGTTTAACTTTAAGCGACAAGAAGTTTCGTCAACTCGGGAGTTTCCGTCAGAAATTGTGGTTCAATATTTGCGTCTTACTTTGTAAATTAATTTAAATATAATAAGATATACTTAATCACGTTTAAAACTTAAAGTAAGTATATTTTGTAGTGCTTATTTTTTGGAGGTAGTTTATGATTTAATTAAGCGTCTGAAAAACTAAACGCCTTTTACATTAAAATACTTTTTCTACTCCTGTACTTTTATTAGTCTTTTACATAGTCACGAACACTATTATAAGAACATAGATAATATGACTTCAGAAAAGTCTATAACTCTATTCCCCATAACAGCTCTCGGTGTCGTAAAGTCGCCCTAACGATACGCCACAGATTACTAAGTGTAGCCTGTTAATCATATTTTAACGATTGTGAAATAGGGACTATAAAACACCTAATGTTTTGAGAAATGATTTCAGTTATCTGATTGGTCGATTTTAAAATAGCTATATTCTGATTGGTTGATACGAATTACAAAGTTTTTTTAAAAGATTTAAATTAGTTAAAGAGAAACACGTACCTAAAAGAACCTATCGTTCCGTTTGACAGTCGATGTGTATTGTGATTGGTGGATTTAATTTGGTGAAGTATTCTGATTGGTCAAATTAAAATGTTTTGGAATTGTAAATAATTCTTTTTTCCATTCCGTCAATTTAAAAACAAAGTAAACCATAGACACATATTTTGTCATTTTCTTGTTTCCCGCTCGTTTGTTGTTCTTTACTTCGTTCGTTCGTTTGTAAGTTTTTTCGCTTAATTTTGCATTTCATTTGAAACCTAGTCGTAGAAAAAGTATTGTATGCAACGGTGTATAACTAAGTCAAAAAACACTCGTGGCGCTTTCCTTTACGATGTTCGCCTTCGGCTCACATCGTAACTCACGCCACTCATATATTTTGACCTCTCTTATACAACTATTGCATAAACTACTATAATTAAGCGTAAGGGTGTTGCTAGCGTAAGTAGGCAATATTTTTATTATAAGCTCACTACAACTCTTACCATCTGTAGTACCTTTCCATATCACCTTTTACGTACCACAGTAGTGAAGTAACGTTAATGATAGGTCAAAGTTTATTGTGAAAAGGTTCCATAGCGGTGTACAAAGCCGTAATGGCTGGGAGATTGTGGTCTTGACTTAATGCAACGGCAACACTTTGCTTATCGCGCTACTTAAGTCACTGCCATAAACTGCGCTGTGTTCAGAAAGTTAATAAAGACCATCTATTTCTGCTGTAATGTTAGAAATAGAGCAAGTTTTTTTTAATACTTCTTCTGCTTTCTTGCTGATTGCAATAAAAAAATTAAAGCTCTTTTGCGGGAATTTTATTGCATAATGAAATCTATTAATTAAATCTATTACTACTTTGGACCAAGGAAATAATAATTAATTCAAATTAATGCGTCTTCAAATATTTTGATTTTGCTCGAGTATTATCTCACTTATCACCAACAGCATGTTGAATGTTACTTAATGTAGGAGATTGTTGGTTAGGTTCAGTGATTATAGGCCTAAGAGTTCTCGAGAGAAGACCACTTACCAGAGTATATAGTATTGACCAAATGTTAGCAGTTCTTTTATTGTAGGTTGTATTTTGGTAACAAATGGCGAACTATGTAAGCGTTTTTATCGTTTGCACGGTCAAGATATGTCATATCGACATAGACCTCACTAACGAATTCGCCTTTTCTTCGATCGAAAACCGCATACTGGATGCAGCTACGTAAATGTGTCCACCCACAAATATTCGGCAATAAAAGTCAAGGCACAATGTTAATTCAGATGGTTGATATTTCTTTGTTGAAAACTTGCGGGTTGAGTTATTTTTGCGTACCTAAGCATCCACTGTGGAGCTAGACAGAGTGCATTTTACTCTACGAAAGCTATTTGACTATGGCTTTGACATGGAAGAACGAACGACACCTTACGTTGAACATACATATTGTGCCTGATTCCTCGTGTGTCTTCTCTTTGCCATTAAAGAAAAACATATTCTTGGATACTACAGTATTCAACATTAGAAGATCGCAACTTATTGACCACTGGTAAAATTCGCGGGATCCTGATAGTTGTGAAAAGCTTTAAACCGTTCGCTGTAGAGATTCCAAATGGAATTTATAAACAAAAGGCTGTGGAGCGGACCTAACCGTCGTAAAAACACTTCCAAGGCCATTTAGGCAGTTAAATAGTTGACATTACCATAAATATCCCGCCTAATCCGCTAAAAGCATTGCCCTGTTCATTACTTGGACCACAAACATTACCATTACAATTCTAATAAATTTTAAGTTCATATATTCTGTCACGGTTCAGCAAGCACGATTCATTTGAGTAAGGAAATCTGAGGTGTTATTATTTTGTAAGAAAGTAGAATTTGCTTAATAGAACTAGTATAACTTGAGTTAAGTACGTGCTGGGATCGGGCGACGATGCGTGTCTACAGCATTGGTTAGTTAAGTCGGGCTTCGAACTGGCGAACAAGTCTTTAATAGAGAATAGCACCCTCGTAGACTTAAGTTTTGCACTTGTAACTCTCTGTACACAGCCCCGCGCAATCTCTCAGTTCCTTACAGCTGTTCAGTGTTCGCGAAAGTGCAGCAGCGTCGTGTTGCAATTAAAATTCTTTGTCGTAAGTTTGCTTAATTAGTGCACTTAATTACCTTAAGTGACCATGAAATGTGGAATTTAAGGGGAAGTTTGGTTACGTATTTTCAGCAAAGAGTATTTTTTGAAGTCGCAAACACGCAAGGGCAAGTTGTTTTTATAATATAAATGTGAGGAATCAAGCGGCATAGCATGGCGGAGGCTTTTTAGGTAGATATGCGTCGCCTTCGTTCTTAGTGCGTTTTCATCTTAAATTGTCACTTATAATAATAATCTATTTTAAAGTGTTATTCAATTTATCGACATGTATTTTCACGCAAGTGAATATAATTTAAATCAAGGTACACTAAACCTTGCTTAAGTATAAAGTAGTGTTTGGTTTTACATAATGTTGACGTAGCATAGCGCTATTTATCGTGGAGGTTTAGTATAACAGTCGACGCTTCAGTAAGTACATCCGTCCCGTTTAAGTATAGTTTTACAACAATATGAACAATGGTTTTTCTTATCTTGTCATAGTTATAGTTACCGTTTATGGAGTTTAACCTCTTGAGTTCCAGTACCTACTTTAATGCTGCAGTTGTGAACTTAAAAGTATGTACGTGTGCATTTTATTTGTAACATGTTGTACTTACTATATAGTTTTTTTTTTTTTATTATGTCATTGAGAAGACAAATGAGCACACAGGCCACCTGATGGTAAGTGGAAACTGTGACCCATAGACATTCGCATTCACAGGACTGCGATGCAATCCTAAGACTGCAAATGCGTTGCCAACCCTGAGGACTAAGATGGAATGCCTCTATGCTAGTCATTTCACCGGCTGTCTTATCCCCAAACCGGAACACAACAATGCGAACACTGCTGTTTGGCGGTAGGTTAATGGATAAGATGGTGGTAGCGATCCGGACGGGCCCTGCACAAGGTCCTACCACCCGCAAAGTATAGTTTGGATTATGTGGCCAATTTCATTCCTAAACTTAACTTTCAAACTCTTTTTCAGGGTTAATAGTTAATCTGCTAAATTGTCGTCTTTGGAAAAACCCGGTTCAAGCTACGTTCAGAGTCAGTTAATGACGATTAAGTCATTCCTTAGAAAATATTTAACATTCACGTATTTGACAAGTTAATTGTTTCTAAAATGTCTCTGAACGGTTAACTTATTGTTGAAATTGCGCGGGAGTTTTACCTATCTTGAAGTAGTTTACATAGTTTATCAAGTTACATCGATCCCTTTTCAGCTCTCGTAAACACAAGACTCGAGTAATTAAGTGTCTGGTAGATGTACGAGTATTGAGTTTACAGTTTAAGTTATAGAATGAAGCTAAAGGATGTAAGTCCTTGAAGAAAGTAGAGGACCCAATTATGTTTACTGAGAATGATCTTGAAGAAAATGAACATTGAACAAGTCTGAAGCGTGTTACTGATGAATTATCACGAACTTTACAACTATTTAAACGATCTAAATATTTCTGAACTTATTGAATCATATATTGCAGCCATTGTGGTAGTAAGTAGTCTAGTACTATATAAGCTGCCATAACGCCAACAGTATAATAATGATATCGAAGTAAGATATGCTAAAATAATGTGGAATAGAGACCCGGGGACGTAACAATATTTAAATACTTATCTGAGAAATGGCAATAATATGTTTTACACCACCCTGGGTGGTAAGTAGCATTTACTGCAGAAAATGCTGCTTCTTAACCAGATAATGACGTACAATTGTGTACAGTCAAGTGCAAAAATATGAATCGAAAGAATCCTCTCATAAATATGTTACGAAGTTCTTATAACACTGAATAAGGTGCATACTTTCGAGATATTGCGTTCACGCATATTTTTACACCTGTACACACCACGGCCGGTAAAAATGTTAGCATCGCATATCTATTAACCTGGCCTACGGCTCGAGCGTCAAATATATGAGATATGAGATGTTTCTCAACAAAATATGAAAATACAGTAAAAGAGATCACCATAAGTGAAATTAAAATTGCCCAAGAAATACGGATTATACAAGTATTTTAAACTGCCAATTAGACAGCGGTTAGACAGAGAGATCCGATACGCCGTGTGACGTCATGTTACACGTCGTCTATATGAACTCCATGTCAAATTCTGTTGGCTAGAAACATATAGGAACAAATATTTCTTGGTTATTTTTATTACTATCCAAAAAAGGTTTTTTCTCAACTTTTTCTAACATGAATCAGCTTAGTCTCAAGCACTCAAATACTCATCCTCAAGGCTGTGAAAAAAGTCATGAACATTCTCTATTATTCTTAAAACTCAATGGTTAGTAATAAGCTTTTAATTATGCGGCGATGGCGGAGCGAGTATTTGCGCCCGAGTGCTCAGTGTTTGATGCATGGGCGTGTAAATAAACGCGGAACAGTTCTATTCCTACTTTAACGGGCTTTGCAGTGGTTTTGCTCATAAATTGTGAAATCCAGCTTAGTTACTCCCGATTTACTGGTTAGTGAGGTTATAAGGAAATCATGTTAGGGCCTGTGTTACTATTGTAAACGGTATCACAAATCATTTTGATGTGGCGGCGGTCGTTATGCGGTTTGAGACCAAGTGGAACAAAGACTCACTTTTTCAGGTTATGGATGCGGTCTTAATTCAATTATGATATGAATTAATTAAAGCTTAAATAGGTAATGGTTAAAAGCAGACGGGCTATGGCCTAACGCACTCGCTATCGCAATCGTTTTCATTTTGAAAATCGAAGGATCGTCTGCATACACTAAAAACAATTGTTTCACTTTGAAGCCGACTGCGATTGCGAGTGCGTTAGGCAATAGCGACAAGCTGACATTTTTGTTTTTATTGAGTACTTACTCTTAATTTTTATCACAAAACGTCGTTAAAATCCCAGGAGCCTTTTGGATCTACGATATCAGGGATCAGGAACTTAGTTACTTTTCCTTTGTATAACTCTTTACTTTTCCATACCATAGAACAGTATAGGTACAGTCAGTCTAACCTTAGGGATAATTAGACCTTACAGAAACTTTTGTCAAAACTGGTAACCCATTTTCTTGGTCGACCGTACGATACCTCTTATTTACTTGACACGAATGGCGGCCGATCTAAAAGCAATACGATAAAACGTCAAAAGCAATATGGTTTTACCGAGTGGAATAGTACCCCTGGAGCATTAATTCTCTAGTAATGTTAATTTAATCTGCACTAATTATGGTTTTTTGTAAAGGCTCTTTGTAACTAACCGCAGCAAAACATAAATTCCGAAGCCTAAATTAGCGGAAACCTCAACTGCTTTTTACCGCCACTCCTAGTGTAATGGATTGTCAATAAGTTTAACAGGGTTGATTGATGGTGACGTCATTCGCATACAACCTATTAAGCGAACCGCGCAGACCTTCATAGCGCTCGCAAAAAGCGGTTTTGTGTCGAGCGCACAGGCAAATGGAAAACTTAACCGTTGAAAGTTTAAAATTTAGTTCAGTTTGTAGTTTCTAGTTTAAAAGTTTGACATGGAGCTTTTTATCAGGTTGCGGTAGTTTTCTTAGATATTTACTGGCGATAACTATTAAATATCTTTTAGTAAGTTATTGCATTGTAATGAGAGCTAAAAGTGGATACATCTATTTATTTTGTACAGTTGAACCCAACCAAAATGGCGTGTCGTGAATCTTCGTTCGCGCAGACACGAACAACGATTCCGATGAATTCCGAAAGCACCATTAAAACCCACGATCAGACTTGTACATAAAAAAAAATGCACCTATTTTTTCCATCTCACTCACGCACGTTTGACGGCTGACCGAATGACACGCGGATCAAGCAGATTGGTTCCCGCGCTTCGAAAAAAAATCATCTGCGCAGGTACATTGAGAAGTCATATCGGTTGTGTTTTACTGTAATCGACTGTACAAAATACTTGATTTGCGTTTTATCTAACGTTACGAATATACTTGTACATACCACTATGTTACAGTTTCCGAACGCAAAGGGATTATTTACGGAGACGCGGGGCGTCGCGCGTAGCGTTGGGCGGCGCGGTCTGCACTAAATTCAAACATATGGCGTTGTGTGATAGCGGTTACTGAGAAGCGTTTTTACATGCTTTTGCTTCTAATACAGCGTTACTTGAGGCGGAGCTCGGGGATGACATAGCCGCGTGTTACACTTTAGACACGATAATAACGGTGGTATCCGCCTCTGCGCCCGCGACACCGCTACTCTCAAAGCCCCGCACCACGTGCCTGCATCTTCATAAACAACATCGTGCATTGCCATATGTCCGTATTTTTGCGCGTGTAATGACGCGGGCAGCTGCATGCGCCGCCTCTCTGTAAACGGAAAAATCCCCGGAACGCCTCTGTAAACAAGCCCATCACAGTCGACTTCAAAGGGGAACAATTGTTTTCATTTTGTATGCAGACAAGCCTTCGATTTTCATAATGAAAACGATTGCGATTACGAGTGCGTTAGGCAATGACCTCAAGCCCTTACCAATACTTCAGTATTGATGATTAAATATATCAGTAAAACAAAAAAGCGTTGTCATTTATAATGAGCACATACATACCATACATGCTAATTAACCCTTGTTACAGAATAACTTGTAACATAAATAGCAGGACTCGCTTTCGAAGCCCGGAGAAAAGAAAACGGGTGCCTATCTACTAAACCCGACGCTAGGCAGCTAATGACCTGTTTACCCGAAGACACAGCGTGGTGGTGTATCACGTAGTTTATCACAGGTAACCTGCAAAAGGCCACACCCACACCTTGACGAGACGTCAAATAGATACGCTGTTTTTTTTCGGAGTGGAATACTGTTTTTTTATATTATTACAAGACTCTATTTTTTAACAAAACATGTTCCTCTCGTCGTCTCTCCTGTTAATGTTCAAGAAATATTTAACCAAAGACTACCCGCTAGAAAATTGTGCATGAACATGCCTGGTCGGTCTTTGACGACATTTTCTATGAATAATTTAACACCCTCGCGTGCGTTTAGATTACTTGTTTAATGCGTTCATAGAAAATAGATTAATAAAGGAATATCCAATTTTGTTTACGAATTAACGACATAGATTCCACGTCATGTTTAATCTCCATATTAATTATTTTATCCAACTACCGTAGAATAGATAGTGGGAAAATCAATAGTTCGTTAGCTTTTAGCAAACGTAAGCGTAAGTTATGGTATGGCCTGGGATGATATACTCGTAAACCTATGATGGTAACGTGGAAGGAAAACCGCAAGCCATTACGAACCTCTGTCTTATGTTGATATGCCCTTGCAGGGCGTCACATGAATACCGTTTTATTATTCCATCTTCAAATACTTGTAATGTGACATGCAATAAACCATTTGAATTTGAATTTGACCGCTAGTTAAATTGTAATGTTAAGCAGATCAACTCACGCGCACGCGCCGAGACGATCACATTTGGCAAAGTATTGTATTAGTTATATAAACATAGTAAACAGACTTTCTTTAAATTGTTGTAAACAATTTATTAACCTTATTACATGTAAAAAAGAATTACTTAGTGTTGTATAGGTACTAAAAGTAATGTAGGAAAGTTTTATACTCGAGTAGATATAGTAGATAAAAAGGGGAAGGTGTACTGACCCAGCACGCAACGTAATTTAAGTAATTTTAGACTAAAGTTACAGTAACGTAATTTCAAGCTTAATCAGCTAAATCCTGACTGTTGATTTATTTTTGTGTAATCCTCTTAAAACTGTCTAACAGAACTGTTATTAACTGTGGCCTGTTAATACAGGGGGCCCTAGCTCAGTTCTCAGAACCCCCATGTCGCCTTCTAAGTTTAGGAAAAAGTGTGTATGGATGACTTAATGTAGATTCCACAATCACGCAAAACATATACTTAAACCGTATTTGTGTTAGTAGGTACCTACTTGGCACACAGATATTCCATAATCTAATACATAACGACTAATGCAACTTTGTTGTAAATAATTAATATAATTTTAATCATCAAGTGTGTTGTTATTTACACATCAAGACAAATTTTAGTGGTTAATGATTCATAAATTCATAATGATAATGTTCGTCGATTCTTAAATGAAAACCCGTAGGTGTTACGAGATATAGTTTTAATATGACTTATAAAAAACTATCAGCTGGATTGTACCTTAAAAAATACGAATAACAATTACACATAAATTCATGGAGAAATTGACTGTATTAATAAGTATGTTTATTATCTTTAATAAATTTGGTAGCCACCTTATTTGAAGGCACCAAAGCGTGAAATTGATCGGCATCCATGTTGATTGACATGGAAACAAAGAGGGTAAAATTGGTCTCGACGGGTCGGTGACGGATTCACTAATGAGGTTGTACTACTGACGTTAGACAACTTTTTTATTTATTTTACAGGGTGTGGTTTTTGTATAGATGTCTTAATTAGTAGACACTAAACATGTGTAAGAAATGTGGATACGAATTATTAGATCATTGGAATAACGTGCTAAATGTTATTTTATTATTGTTATGTTAACTATGAGTATTTTTTTTCTCAACGATACGATACGAATACCCTGATACCAGGGTATGTGAAAAGAAAAGTAAAAAAAATCCAGTTACAACCAAATTCGTAGGTACCTCAGTAACTGCGAATTGTGTCACTATTTTTTTATTTCTTCAGTGATTTAATCCAAAAGAATTTACATTCTTAATCTTTACAAGTATAATACGTTTAGCATTTTTAAACCACGAAGTAGCGCCCCCACTATTTTTTACCTTTTATGTTACATTGTCGCAATTGTACATATACAAATTTAGCTGTTTTGTGAAATGGATTGAAAACGCTATTCAAAAAGGTAGGAAAGGATATGATAAGATGAGATATGATTACCACTGTCAAAATCAAAAGATTAATAGCTCCAACAGTTCGCCCATTTCGAATGTACAATAAAAATGTTACATTAATATCATAACACACAAAGTCATACATCGGCAAAAACTTTGTTAGCTTATAAATCAGAAACCAACTTTAAGTAGTTTTGAAATTTGTCAGTAAGGAGTAAATAGTGTGTCCCTCGGACTCCATAATAGTGTTTGTCCAAACGCATCGTTTATAATCCGAATTATTGTTTGTCCTAAACTAGTTTCCAGCTGAGTCGGACCACTTTTTAAGTTTGCCAAAAAAACCTGCCGTTAGGTTAGGTTAGGTTTACAACAACATTAAAATGTTTAAACAGTCAGACGGAAATGGATTTAGGACAAGCGAAAATTCGGACACATGCATATCAGGACAAATGACGATTAGGAATTCCAATATAGACTCCAGTAAATGCTTTATATTCTGAATACTTAATTGGAAAGGAAAAAAGTCGTTTTAAAGTCCGGTTTAGAAGTGAGAACGAGAATCTATGCACACGCCGACACAAAGCGTGTTACGCGCCACGCCAGCCACGCCGGCGCTCCAGCGACTACATCGTAATTTCCCTTCGTCCGGGTAGACAGGGGGGCTATTTTCAGTCATGCAATTTATTTCATCGTGTGGCCGACTTTTTTGGACCGAGTTTTAGCCTGAGCTCTCTTGTACTTAAAATAGTACATAATACGGCCATTGAAATAATGATATATTGCAAAGGAAGAAAAGTGGATTTTCTTTTGTTTTTTATAACGAATGAATTGATCAAGTTAGAAAATTGACTTTATTTCATTTACAATAGTTTCAGGTTTCCTTACGAGGTTAGAAGCGTATGGAGCAGAAACTTTAATGAAATAATCCTAATATACTTTGCTGTGCTGTGTTTATATGTGTATGTTGTTTGTTGTTCTGAAAACCTTTGTTAGCTATCAAAACATTAAATTCGGAATTATAAAAAATTGGGATTTTGATCAATTTGGAATTGACTCTTCCGAATTATGTATTATGTAGTCGGTCAGACGGTCGGTGTGTCGGTGTTATGTGGTGAATTGTGTGTGTGAGACCTATGGGGAGCGTTGGTGACTCTGTAGCTAGGGTGTCGACTCGTTATTGTAAGATACTGAGGAAGAACACCTACACGGTTAACATGTACATGAATTTTCTAATTTAAATACACAATAAATTTGTACATTTATGCTTAAACCTTTCACGTTTCTCAATCTCTCTAAGGTAGCTGGAAAATACCCCTTAAAGGGATGTTTGCCCTTGTATAGTTTTTCTATTATCTTTATCTTTATTGTATTGTTTTTGTTTTTCATTTGTACAGTAAAGATTTTACATACATTCATTCATACATTACCCGAAACTCTTACGGTTTAGAAAAACATTGATCCTACATTGAAAGTGTATCAGAAAAGTCACTGTAAAAAAATCCTGATATTTGAATTACGAAAATGTGACCTCGTAAGTATCAATACTTCGTATATTGATTCCGATTGGGCAAAATATTTCATTGCGCTCGTCCCGTGTTAAAGAATAGTCCCCCAGACTGCTGACATCAGGTCTCATTTGTTCAATTTGCCGAGGCCTGCGTCCAATAGTTCACTTATCTATATCACTGCTTGTATGTACTCGTACATGGTTTTTATGTACATGTTTTTAAAGAAAAGAAAGATTGAATCAATGTTTATTCAGACATGAGGACACTAACAAAAGGACAAACAAGTACCTACTAAACAAAAGAGACCAAACACATAAATATATTATGTTGTAGTCCGTACATATTTCTTTTCAAGAAAATATTTCTGGAAAAGAAACAAATAAAAATAAAAAACGGAAAGGACCCGGAGCTAAAATCAGCTAAATTTTTTTTCACACTAATCAGTATCTTTTTTTTTAAATAACACCTCTGATGTTAAATGGGTTCTGTCTGAGGATCATGGAAATAGACAAACTCCGGTTTGAAAACGCGTTACCAACGCTAAGAACAGATCTATACGAGTACACATTGCAGAAACATCATTATGAATTTCATAATCAACATTGAAAGCAAATGCTCCACGTGTATCGATGAGTAAATATCCAAATAGCGTGTATTAATTCGGTTTAGAAATGTAGCGAGTCAGTTCAAACATGAGTCATAATGTTAACATTGGTTTAGATCTCGAAACGTCAGAAGTCAAACACGAGGGTTGCTACGTCTGCGGCCGAGTTCATGACGTCAGCAAGCACTTTTGTTAGGACGAAAAGATGCGAGGGGGAAAATCGACACAATTACTTTTTTCTAATTACGTATTTAAACGATTTAAACTTTTGTTTGGTATAATTATTTAATTAATCTACCAATAAAGCTTTCTACAGAAAATTAATCTGTTCTCGAACAAAAGAACCTACGGTAATTTAAGATCAAATAACGGAGGTGAAGCTTTTTAATGTTACAAATAGGGTACGAGGGTAAATAAATGATAAAGGTTTTTGAACAATACGAGGGGCCTAATTTTTATGCCGACCATAATTTTTGCCTAGCCAACCTACTTTTTAGTATTTTTATATTAATGTTGGTTGTCCCTTCCACTATGGACTTTTTAGCAATAATTAAAACCATAGCCTCGTAGCGCCCAGAGGTCTTTTACAAGGGCTTCGGTTGATATTATTTTTAACTTTAAAATAACAAATCTATTTTTGCATCGGTAGGTAGTTAAAAGGATATTGCAAACAACAACAACAACGTTGCAACTCACGTTCTACAGAGTAAAAAAAATATTGCCCCCATTTGAGCATTTGAGGCTTTTTATTATTTTGGTCAGACTAAAATCAAATCACTTCAACTGTGGCATTTCGTAAAATAATTGAAATCTCTCAAAGTAAAACATTTACTTACATCAAAATTATTTCAGAGTCTCTTAAGTAACAAACAAGAAGAAAGATTTATTTCATTGTAAAATTCTGTAAAATTAAGGAATTACTTAAACGGAACGGAGTATTGGTAAAAGTTGGGGAGCACCTGCGCCGAGTCGTCAGTGACGCTCACAATGACGCCGCAAACTCTTTGTTGTTTCTTGAGGAAAGTTAAAATAGAACGCTTGCAAATATTGCGTTGTGTTTCTTTTCGTTATCGTGTTTTAATGGCTTTTATATATACAGGGTGACGCCACCAGTAATGGGTGTCCATTTCACTCTTAATTCATATTTCATACGGTATTAAATTGATTGTTGCACGACAAATTAATAACCCTTATCTTCTGTAAAATAAGAATCAAGTGTCCATTATTGGTACCTTGTCCATTACTGGTTCCATCACCCTAGTGACTTCATATAAAACTCTTCCTTTTTAAGTAGCCATAGGTATCCATGTCCATCTTGATGAAAATAAACCTACTAAAGGCCTTTTTTTGCAATCGTAATAAAAAATAATTCAGATTTTAAGGACAAATGGATTGGCAAAAAACCGATTGGCGTGCTTCTCTTGTTACCAGAAAACCCTTCGAAATATTGTAGCAAAAAGTTGTCTATACTAAAAACTAAATCTATCTTAATAAATTTAAATCATATGTAATGAAGAAATTGACGAATTCTAAAACGATTAAAAAAAACCTTTATAGCAATATTTTTTAATTTTTATTGGTGCGTAATTTATTATTGTTTATTTTCTAACTAATTGTAATTGGATTTATAGATTTAATGCAACATTCTTAACTTTATTGTATCTTTTAATTTAAGAGATGTTATTTTTCGGACATTTATTTATTTATGTCACGTTTATTTCTTTACAATATTTAAACTTAACTTTATTGTATAAATTCAGATTTTAAACTTTTAATTTCTAAATTGATATTATTTTTCGGAAATGTATCTCTGATCTAGTTAATAAGACATTGCAGTGCCCTGACAGGGTATGAAGTATCTACTACTTATAATTGTAATGAACTTGATAGAAATAAATTATTCTATGATTCTATGAAGACGAAACATTTACACAAAGTTACATGCAAAAGTAACTCAACTTAAAGCCTAACCAAATACCTAAGAGAGTTTGATTAAACTTTCATTTATTTAAATCCAACTTAAGTTAATTTGGAAACCTAAGTAAGATTGATGTAGGACCAACTTCAGCAGTCTGGGCAAATTGCGAAACAAACAAATCGTCTTAAGTCTGAGTGTGTTATATAAATAACATTTTAACGTAAGTGATGAAAAGAAAATGAAAGATACGAAAATAAATATACCGACGCATGAGACGAGAATCTCTTATTTCTTATAGAGATTTAGAACAGATTTAAAAAAGTGTATCCCAACATTGATATAAAAATACGGCATATTAAATCCCTGCAGCCCTGGTAGAACATGCTGCACATTAGGAATGCCATTAGTGCTTAAAAGCAAGTTAAGTTGCAAACGGCTACTCGAATGTGTTGCTAGTTGCTAGTCTAAATTTACTCCCAGGGGAAACCTGCTCATAGTGCACATTGTTTACCTAGCTCCAGATAAAGGGGTTTCAGGTAAAAGTGTCATTTGTAAAAGTCATACATTTTCAAGGTGACCGGCCATTCGTAAAAGTGCTAAATCATGATAGAAGTATTATAGTATTAAATATTTTTTGTTATGTATTGTAATAATGTTAAGTGCATTGGATCCGAGATATTTAAATATTCATACCTGAGTGTACTTTTAGCACTAAAAACGGAATACTTAAATCTTTAATATCTCCGCTACAATATAATTTGACGAAATTATTTATATACATAACTATGTGTATTTGTAGCTTTTGTAAATAACTATATAAAAATCATCTATGGGCCCTGGAAAAAAAATGAAAATTTTCTTCATACAAACTTACCCAAATGCCCTTTCAGATTATAAATTTGCCAATATCGACCTGAATCATTAGACTCTCCATAGTATAGTGTGATGTTTGGGAAATTAATAGTTTTTTTTTTTAATCATCAGTTGACTGTTACGAAAACGAACCGCGGCATCGTTTTTCCCATTAAAATTATGTGATGATGATCTGTTTATTTATTTATTTGTTTCATCTTTAGAATTAAGGCCCAGCAGAGCTATTGCTTAACGCACTCGCAATCGCAATTGTTTTCATTTTGAAAATCGAAGGCTTGTCTGCATACAAAATGAAAACAATTGTTCCAATTTGAAGCCAATTGCGATTGCGAGTGCGTTGTGGCGAAAGCGACGCAAGTTCAACCAAACCTTCAAAATAAACAATACAGTAGCCAGAGAAATACATAAACGGATGCGAAAGTATTGCTAAGCATCGCAACATGAACAATCTGATTACAATACATAAACTTTAACTGAGTGGAATAGGGACCTTAGAAGTGGTGCTCTAGGACAGTGATTCAATCATAGCATACAAACATTTGCTGAAACTCGATCGAAAAAACAAACCTCAACCCCACTTTACGAGTATCCAAATCCATTTCAATAGCGTGGCTCAGCAAAATGTTTTCAATAAAAACGGACGTTTTCCAGCTTTGAAATATGTAGCTTTTTGTCTACAAAATCCATTAAAAATCATGTTTGTCGGTTGTCAGCAGGGAGCGCTTGCGTTGAGCGCTCTCGCGTTCTCATAAATAATGCACCAACCTTCAAAAAAAAATTTGGTTGTAATCACGGTCTTCTTGCTAATAAACGAAGGTTGAATTTAGCTTAATAATTTAACTGTTGTTAAGTCATTTTTTCCGTTGATCTAAACAGTTTTTTTTTCACGGCTACCTCTCTTGACGGAGATTAATAGCCAGCGTGGGTTTTCACCTCGCGATTGGCCAATACAACACAGGATAAAGGTTTAAAGTATTTAATTTGCAGTTAATTATACTATTATAAAGTTCTTGAAACTTTACCAGATTTTTACAAAAAGGTGTTTAATGATGATTTGTGGTGTCACGGGTTACAGTAATTCGGTAGGAGTAGTTGTATTTTGTCAGTTTATTTCGCAGCACCGTAAAACGGGGTGAGAAGGGATTAAAGGATGAGAG
Organism: Acleris laterana; assembly: GCA_963966035.1. Taxonomy (NCBI): domain Eukaryota; kingdom Metazoa; phylum Arthropoda; class Insecta; order Lepidoptera; family Tortricidae; genus Acleris; species Acleris laterana. The sequence goes on along the minus strand of OZ014442.1, from coordinate 14,892,407 downwards.
AGTGACATAGGAGCATATCTTAAAATTATGAATTTTTCAATAGACGTTACGTTATTGTCCATTTAATAACTGTTCATATTTGTAAGAAGTTACAACTTATTTTTGGTTGTGTCGTTACTTACCTCTAAATCTCTACTCAACCCGTTTTATGATAATATTTTTTTACATTTAAAAGAGAAAAACTCAACGAACACAACCCAATATGTAAGATGGACATAGATCATTAGTTCCGCGTATTATTTTTCGAAGATTCGATTGATATCGATATTCTCCTGAAATAACGATACATATTATGAGACGGACCCAGCTTCAATCTTGTTCCATAACAGCAAAAACCGCTAATTTTCAAGTTTTAAGTCTAATCCGAATTTCCAGCAAAGTTTCATACTGAAATCTAAAACTCCAACGCTAGCAAAAGTCGCACTTAGTGCCTCAAAGCAAAATTGTTATCCTCAAAAGCATAAGCTTAAGACAGCTTATTTTGAAGCTTTGATGTCTGTTTAAAGTTTGCTGAAGCTAGAAATCCAGTGCCCATATTTCCAGAACTTTAGACACCCTAATTAGTAACTTTCGTCTTTATGGTTGCTAATTGTGATATACTAATTGGGAGGATTCTGGAAATATTTCATTACTTAACCAATTATTATTACGAAATAGGCACTTTTTTGCAATTGTTATTCATCCTTTGACGAGGACTTTGTCGAGTTTGTTTTGGTTACGTACAAACCGGCCTCTACACGCGCTGGGATTGCGTAGCGGTTTGATACTGCTACGATTAGTTTATCCAAACGTGGTAGTGCAGTAAGAGTTCAAAAATAACATCACAGCGTAGTCTACTTTTACCCAACTGCGTCAAAAGGAGGGTTCTGTTTTTCGAGTGTATGTGTGTATTTATATTTCTGTGGCTCGCTCTGCAGCTTAAACGGTTTGATGGGTTTTAACGTATGAGGTGTCGTTAGATTCGTCTTGAGTGTGGGAGTGACATAGGCTATAATATCGCTCATTGAATACAAAACGGACACTGTCCAAAATAATTTGCTCTTCCATTAAAAATCGTATTCCAACAGCTTCTATATTTAAAATGCAACACTGACTCATTTTGGATTGTGTCCGTTTTGTATTCAATGAACGATATAATGTTTTAATAGAAGTAATAGAGTGGGGGTCATTTTTTTAACATTGCATTATATTATTATATAGATGACAATATCAAAAAATGCAGTCGGTTTTATAAAGCCTGTTTTTTATCTGACTTGCCCTGTAAAACTGTCTATAAGGTCATCCGGTGCTAATATCAATGGAGTAAGTGTATCTTTAAGTGCTACCTTCTTTCACATTATATTCGCGCTTTTGATAAATTTTACGTTTTCTGCAACTGATTGGAAACGGCATGCTCGGAACTACGCCATAAAAGAAGATTTAAGTATGTAAGGTACGTTAGCCTTATAGCTACAAGAAACTCGGGTCATCTAATACAAAAAAACTTTCGAGCAAAGAGAGGGTAATAGTATCCTAAATCTTGTATGTACAGTCGGCCAAATACAAGGTCTGCCACGCGAACTTTAGCGATATTTTCATTTCATACGCTGTGTGAAAATTGAAAGACCGCTTAATTGTCAGACTGAATATTGTTCCGTATTCATTCTTCATGAGTTACCGAATTGAAATGAATAATTATGATAATGTTAATGGCCAGCGGGGTCACGGACAGACGTCTGTGTTAACATTTCATCCACGTTTTATCATTATTCCCATATTCCGCCCGACATGACCCTCATTACACGCAAGTTTTATGAACAATGCTTGTTAAAAACGGGTCAAGTGCGAGCTGCCTCCGTATTTAAGTTGTTATTTAACTACCTACTGAATAGGTTAGTGCTCTCTTCGTCTTCCATGTTTTGTATGTACGTAGAATTGCATTTTGAATAACTTTCAGGCCGTCTCTGTGATCATTTAAAACGACTTTTTATGCAGGATAAAAAAGTGTAAATAAAATCGCCGGATTTCCCCTTAGATCTACAAGGCCTATTGCTCTTGAAAAGTCTTCCTGCGTTATAACTGTCCTTAAACCGTTTTGCAGGGCTTTTTTTTATTTGTAATTTTATTTGTTGGTTTAACAAATAAATAAGGAATAACAATAGAGTCCTAGCCGGCCCAGAGGTCTCGGTGGCAGAACTACCATATACGACCCAAATCCTTGCTTGCAAAAATACCTGTGATACGGGGGGGGGAAGCGAATGCTAAGTGCGTGGGAGTGGTCTTTAAGTCCGGGCCTGAGCAAAACTTCACACAAATTAGCTTGTTTGCATGAAAATGAATTGATCCAAAAAAATACAAAAAGTTCGTGTTATGTTATGATGTAAATTTCCATCGCCATGCAAGTAATGGTTAACTACCACAGTACTCTATGTAGATGTCCGTGTAATAACGCACATGAACTCTCGTCTCGGTACGTTAACAACGCGAAGTGGCAAAGGCTATTGTGGGATAAAAGGAACCCTGCAAGCCGCCCCCTAATTTCTGGCGCTCCTGTAATTAACATGAGAACGTGACACGCCGTCTAACGACGTCAGCGCTCGCTTACGTATTCCTTCGGCTCTTTCGCGATTGCTGGGACTTGAAGTTGCACTTGTCTTTATAATATTTACTTAACATAAAACATACTTTAAAAAAATAGGATAATCACGGGTTGACCTAGTCCTAAATTAAGCTCTAGGCTTGTACTATGGGTATAAGACAACGATAAACTGTTTAATATAGAGAAATACGAGAACATACACCTTGTAAGGCCCAGTGTGCTAAATTTAGGACATTTTTCAAAGTAATTTTTGACTTTAGTTGACTGACATAAGATTCTTTTTCGAACTAATGAAATTTACCTGGGCCTTACAAGGTAAAATACGTAGAAAACATGCCAGAATCAGCACCTAATACTCGCGAACATCAAACAAATAATTGCACATACCGGGAACCGAACGCGCCGTTCACTTAATCAACGTAATTAAAAACACCACAAGAGTTTTTACTCCAAGACAATTAGCTTTTTGTTCAGCGTCGTCAAAACTAATAATCGTGTTGGTAACTAACTTAATAAACACAATTGAAATAAGCTCTCCTCAGCCTCTTTGCAAGATGGCGTCAATTCAAGGCTGCCGTTACTCCTCGGAAAAACGTCGTGTTAAAAATATATAAATTAGAATACAATGAAAAATAGGAATAAAATAAATAGAGTATAATAGAAATCATTTATTCAACGCATACACACATTTGAAAAAAGAAAAAGATGACAAAATGAAAAAACATTTAACATGGCGTTGAAAAGGGCCCCTCTCAGCTTTGTGCCACAGCGGCGCTGGTTTTCAGAGGGACCCTGAATTAAAAAAACTGTCTAAAACAAAACAAAAACACAACATGCATGCCTGAATGTGGAAGAAGCGGGATGACGACACAAACATCAGCGACAAATGATAGTAATAAAATGAATGTAAATAATATGTAAGATGTGTGATGTATGTGGTGCGAGTGTGTATATGTGTGTGTATGTATAGAATATATATGTATTTATGGTTTTTATTTCTGTTACAGTTAAATGTCCTCTGAGGGTTATGAATTTAATGCAATATGTCTAAAAGATATACATCTCACATTTAATTGATTATGTAATTACATTTGGTATTATGCTACATTTTTCCTCATAGCTTTTTCTGACGTGGTTCAAGTTATGTCATTTAACTATTTAACCTACATCGGCAAGCCTGACTTATGTTACAACTTGATTTTGTCTGCGACTGAGATAAAAGTAACCCTACAGCCGTCTTCGGGTATAATATTTTTCCAAATTTCATATCGATTGGGTAAAGCGTTGAATAGTTTACAAACAAATAAGTATAATCTCGCCATTCATAAAAGGATCAATATTGACTGTCCGGACTAAATTTGTTCTCGTCTGTGTAAATGTATGGACCCCAGCCTAGGAACCAATAGCAATAAACGATATCTAGGTTTTTTTCATATTCTACAACTTCTTATTTAATTGTGGGGACAGTAAATGTGAAATCGCGGTGAGAAATTTCAACACCACGAAGAACGTTTATGTTTGAATTTTCATTTGTTAAGGTTCGCTTATATTGAGCAATAGCCCCAATGCTTTTAGCAATCCATTGACGAGTTGTGTTGACATTGTTGAGCCGGGAGTTATTGCAGCGATTCAATGTACCACTAAAAGCATGAGGGCTATCGACCAATGAAAGTGAGACTTTATATGGTGATTACTTTTTCAACACAAAGATTTGGGTCTCCCCGTAAAAGTTTTAGAACTTAAGATAACCAGAGGCCCTTGCTAAGATGCATTACGCTAACTAGCGTTCCTATTTGTTTCGTTTTTAAACCAATGGCGTCACTGGCAGATCACGTGACTTCTCGTATCACGTCGTTGGCTGGCATGCCCACCCTCCTTTAGCATAAATATTTGTTTCTCTTTTTCCGTATCATATTACCCTGAATTCCGCTCACCCTACGGCAAAATTACCCAACTTACCTTCTAAGTTACGCTTTGTGCTGAAAATTTCAATTTAATTCAATTTAACCATCATAAAGTAACAATGAAAGTAAGCTTTGTATCTCGTTCCCTACTAATTTAGTTTTATTGAATATGGTACGGATTTTTTCGCTGATACAAAATTAGATTTGGCTTTTCTCCGACGTCGACCTAATTTTCCGCATCTTTGAGTTTTTCATTATTAGTTGAACAACCGACTGGTTTTTAACATTTCCTATTATGATTCACATCGCAAGCATTTGCGAGGGTTATAAATATTCATCAGTATTTTACTCGGAGCATTGTTTTTAGGTTTCCGTATCCAGAGGGTGTTGATAGGACCTTATATTATTATGAAGTCTCCGCTGTCGGTCTGTCTTTCAGCGCGCTGTATCTCAGGGTGAATTTCTATTGCCTATATTGAAAAAAACATTTTTTTTTGTGTTTTGACTAAAAACTGGTATTTTCGTTGTTTTTGCCCGACTATAACAATTGCTGTATCTCTTGAACCGTAATTGGTAGACAGTAGTTTTTTTTAGCTACTATAACAACTAATAGTAAAACTAAGAATAAAATTAAAAAATAATGTCGAAATATCCAATAGTGTTTTACTCGATGTAAATTGTAAGGTGGCACGTACTGCGAGTACGTGCCACCTTACAATTTACATCGAGTAAAGTCTCCTCGCTAGTTTTTAAAACTACTTTGCCCGGCTTACACGTTTTTGGGACGAAAGTAGGTTTTGACATACTCGTACCTAATCATAGTTACTCAGATACTTACTTTATTTGTATTGGACAAGATGAAGGCATCCTTGATTACCTTTATTGTCTTCTACTTCAAATTTATATCAACTATAAGTACATTAAAATTAATGGTAAAACATAAAGTATAAATTTAGAATCTGACCTCAACCGACCCATTATTAATAAAGTCTACATTGACCATTTATCTAGATTAATAATCAACTACTTCAATAATTCCCTGAATATTGACCGATGGGATAACTAATAGTTTATATACTTTACCTTGTACTACCGATTGCTTGTAATTTCATCTGCGTAGAAGGCATGTAAAGTTATTTCCAATGGAATTGTTATGTAGATGTTTTATAATCCTGGATGAAATCCACCAGTTTTCTACATTTCATCCAAATAAATTAAATGAATACAACTAAAACATTTTATTAGTTGCATTTTATCACTTTTTATGATTGCAACAAGCTTACGTTAGAACACACATCAGCATGGGTTCTGTTCTACTCGTAAAACAATATCGCTGTTGACAAGTTCTTGTATTGTCAACATTATGATAGGTCTTATTGACTTGACAATGAAAGCATGTCAAAAACCAATCCCATACCTAATTTCAATGCATGCCTACTATATTTCTATCAAACCTACCTTTATCTACAGTGTGTTACCAGCACCCAGGCTTTTTTTAAAGTAGATTAAAATAACGTATACCTGTAACGTAACTATAACTGTGGAGCGGGACTTGAGGGGACGAGTAATGAACACGAATGCTGACAAAAGACTAACTTTATTGAATATAATTACACAATATAATATAAGAACAATATGCTTGATGCGCACTTATGAATAACTCCTTACATCTCCCACGGAGTGAGAAAAGAAAAATACATCCTTAGCTGTATTTTTGTTTATAAGGGTACATAATATAACTTAGTTCTATTTTTATGAACTAACATTGATTTTCCATTAACTTCTATTTCTACGTTAGGTGAAAGATCTTTCAACACTTTATATGGGCCCAAGAAAATACTATCTAACTTATTACCTACTTCATTTTTAACTAAAACTAAATCGTTACATTTGTATGTAATTGGATTTTTCGTCTTGTCATAATTTTCTTTCCTTTTCATTTTTGAATTTATTAAGTTGTTTCTTGCTTCCCTTTGAGCCAACTGAAGTCTATATTTCAATTCTTTAGGATAGCTCTCATGATTGTACAATGGTTCTACAATATCATTTCTCAAATTACTAGGAAGTGAGCATTTCCTACCGAATACAAGCTCAAATGGCGTAAACCGCGTTTCGGTATGTACTGAAGTATTAAAGGAAAAACTCCAAAATGGTAACCAAGAACTCCATGTATCTGGATGTTTTTCTGTTTGAATGCGTAAATAGGCAGCCATATGTTTATGCATATTCTCCAAAGAACCTATACTTTGATGATGGTAGGCAGTAGAGTTTAACTGATCTATATTTAGAAGTTTACTTACCTCTTTGAAGGTCACTGAAAGAAACTCTGCTCCCCTGTCTGTAGCTATTTGCTTTGGAACTCCATACCTGAGTATAAAGTTGTTGACCAATGCTCGTGCTACTTCGTCACTTTTCTTGGAAAACAATGGGTATGCTTCTAGGTATTTAGTTAATTCGCATTGCACTGTCAGTATATAACTATAATTGTTATCATCAATTCCTAATGGACCTACTAAGTCTAAAAATATTTTCTCAAAAGCATAAGTTGCTGTGGTCGTGATAACCATCGGCTCTCTTATTGGATTTGAATACTTATGTTTTTGGCATTTATCACAACTCCTTACAAAATTTCGTATATCTTGTTCCATACCTGGCCAAAAATAATATTTCCTTACATTGTTATACATCCGTCTCATGCCCGCGTGGCCACTAGTGGGCAATAGATGGAAATCATTTAAAATGACCTTGATTTGATCTTTATCGTTTAGCCGTTTAACATCTTTTAAAATGCATAGCTTTAAATTGGTTTTACACCATGGTTTTTTCAATTCTTGTGTTAACTTTTCTATGAAAACGTTATTATTATTATTTTTTAACACATATATTACGTTGACGTTTATTTGTTTACAAAACAAATCTAGTTCTTTCACAAATTCGTCTGGCGAGAGTTGTGATGAAGAATCTAGAAATTTTATATAAATAGTACTTTTCGTAGCATCGTAGTAAAATATTTTATTTTCTATGCCTGTTTTTTGCTTAATTTTTATAGCTAATTCTTGTTGTGATATAAATTTTAATTCTACTAACTCCTTAGGTTTACTATGTGTTTCTACGATTTTTGGTTGATCAGACCAATTATCTGTGGAATCAATAGTCTTCCTAGAAATATTAGTTGCTTTCTTTGACTGTGATCGCGTCACGACATTTATATTGTTATATATCTCTTTTAACTCATGACTTGTTATGTGGACTCTTGACAAAGCATCAGCTGGTGCGTTATCTGATCCTCTCACGTACTCGACGTTGTAATCGTACTCTTCGAGCGCTAATCTAAATTTTAATAAGCGGCTTGATGGATCGCGCATACCAAACAAATAAATTAAAGGTTTATGATCTGTCCGGATAATAAAATTACGTCCATATAAATAGGGTCTGAAATGTTTTGTCGCCCAAACAATTGCGAGAAGCTCTTTTTCTATAGTAGGGTAATTTTTTTCGGCTTTATTCAAGGTTCTGCTTGCAAATGCTATCGGTCTATTATCTCCATTACTTAATACTGCTCCTAATGCATACCCTGAAGCATCAGTTTGTAGTATAAAAGTGTTTTGCTCGGACAAATTTGGATATTGTAGTACAGGCGGTGTTGAAATTCTTTCTTTAAGTAGTTCGAACGATTTTTGGCAATTGTCATCCCACTCAAAGGCTACATTCTTTCGTGATAAATGATTTAATGGTATTGTTATTTCTGCAAAATTGCGAATGAATTTTCTATAATAATTTGCAAATGCTACAAATCTTTTAACTTCGTCGGAATTGTTTGGCGTCGGATAATTTGTAATTGCAGTTATTTTTTCCGGATCGGGTAACACACCATCGCAGGATACGACGTGTCCTAAATACAATATTTCCTTTTTTAAGAAATTACACTTATTTGGATTCAACTTAAGGTTGACTTTACGTAATCTTTCAAAAACTTCCATTAAATTCTTGTTATGGTCATGGAGGTTTTTTCCAAAAACTATTAAATCATCTAAATAAATTAAACATTTTTCATATGTTAACCCGGACATGGCTAAGTTCATCATCCTGGAAAATGAGTTGGGACTTGTTTTTAGACCCATTGGCATGCGAGTCATTTGGTATTGACCGCAAGCAAAAGCAGTGTACTTTCTGCTACCTACGTCTAGGTCACACTGATAGTATCCGTTTGCCAAATCTAAATGTGTAAAATATATACATCCTGACAGTGAGTCAATAATTTCCGTAATATTTGGAAGTGGGAATTTATCGTCTTGAATCCAATTATTTAATTTTCTGTAATCTATAACCACGCGCCATTTTTTGTCATTATGTTTATCTGATTTTTTAGGAACTATCAAAAGTGGACTTGACCACTCACTTGAACACTTTTCTATTATACCTTGTTTTAACATACTGTCTAATTGCGTTTTTACTAGATCAGACTGAGCATGTGGTAACCTATATGGTTTTGTGTAAATGGGATCGGTGTTATTTTTCAATGTTATTGTGTGTTTGTAAATGCCTGTTGTGGTCAATTTATCTCCTGGCAAATAGAAAACATCTGAAAATTTTGCACATAAGTTTTCTATAGATATTTGTTCTTCTTTGTTAAGTTTTTCTAATTTTAAATGTAATAATAATGTTTTTACACGTTCTGCGTTTAGTGAGTTGTTCTTTTCGAAGTAACAAATATCATAATCGCTTGCTTTATGTATGACTAGCTTGAAGTCGTCTAGTCTTATTTCTTTCTCCGTCGCATTTAATATTCTAATCGGCAATTGACCATTAATGGGACTAACAAGTGAACTTGCTAGAAATATACCCTCTTGTAACTCAGACGAACATATTATGCAATCTTCTTGTATATTCGTGTTAACGAAATGTACTGATTCTGTCCTAGGGGGAAGAACAAAATTTCTTTTTCCACCCTGTAATTGTAAAGTTATTAACTCATTCCTATCAGAGGTTAACATTAAAGTTCTACTTTTTAAATTAATTAACGCTTGATATTTTAAAAGAAAATCTTGGCCTATGATGCCATCACATTGACATGGCAATTCATTAAAAATGTAAAACTTATGTCGAAACATGTGGTCACGTTCCGCTAATTCTATGTAAGCATATCCGATGGCTCGAGTACTTCCACCTATTCCGTTTATAATTAATTGTTGTTTATAAATTGGAATATCTAATTTCAAAGCTGTCGCCAACTTCAAAGCGCATATGGATGCTCCGGTGTCAACTAACCATAAACGTGCCTGGTTATTGATGTTGAAATAAACGGTACATGTATTACTACTAGCAAATATGTATTCATTATTCACGAAAAAACTGATTTGGGGTTTTCGTTTCATCTGTTTCAGTCACGTAAATTTGCCTTTTAGCATATCCATTGTTTTTATGAAAAGTACTGGACTTACCTCGACTGCCTTGGCCTCCTCGGTTGTTAGGGGCTTGGTACCAACCTCTGCTAGTGCCTCTAGTCGTATCGTTGTATGAGCGCTGTTGATATTGCGGCGCCCTAGTGCCTTGAGAGTAATACGTTCTGCCTCTGTAAGACCCACGTCCTCGAGCGAATCCCCTGCTGTAATTGTTATAATTGCGACGATTAAAAGAAAATACCTCAGTTGATGTGTTTGCTAGTGCCGTCTCCTCGTCCTTTGCTCCTTGTATAGCATCTTTCAAGGATCCGTAATCGCGTGCTGCGATAATTGTGCTGATTCGACGATTGCGCAATCCATCAGCAAACTTTTTAATTGCTTGTTTTTCGTTAATAGTTGTTAAAATATTAAAAGCGTTTGAATCGCCGTCTGACTGCGCGATCGTCAAGTCAACGAACAAGCTGGATAATTGTTGCCCAAAATTATCCAACGAAGAGTCACCTTGCTTGAGTGTTTGCATTTTATTTTGAATAGCTGTGGCTGATTTCTTAGGTAACAACTGTTTTTGCATATCCGTAATTAATTCTTGTACAGTTTTGTACGACGAGCATAATTTAAGCTTCGCTATTTGAGTAAGTCTATTTTTTAAAACAAAGTTGATGAGGCTTTGTTTCGCGTCTGCTTTTAACGTTGATTCATAGTATTCTATGGAATCGATAAGTTGTTTTATCACAACTTCGTCGTCTGTCATAGACGGTATTAAAGAAAGCGCGATTTTCAAATTGAATTCTGCCATTGTGGCTTTACTATCTACTTCAATACTTCCACCGCTATTTGAACTTGTATAGGTTTTACTACAAAACTCCTCTATTTGCTTATAAAGACCGTTAATATGATCACAATAATTTTTAATATCTAACAAACTTTCATCTCTTAATACCTTACTATCTACTTCATTCTTAATAACTATGCTAATTTGAAGATAATCAGCATATACTAAAGAAGCTTCTTCTAACTTTGTTTTAAGTAACTCGGCTGTTCGCCTTTCGTAATTGAGTTTTACTAAATATTATTGTCCTTCTTAATATTTAAGAAACAACGCGGATTAAAAAGGAAATTAATTAACTTACACATATTTATTCCTTTACTTACGGGGAAAAAAAAAAAAAAAAAAACACGAAATATTTTTCACTCACGACACAATATTTAACTTTTTACGGTTGTATTATTCATATTGGAACGACGCACAACTAATGTAGCGTACAGCAGCACACCTCTGGTTTACTGGTCCACGGAGTCCCCGACGTGGTAGGATCCGATCTGCTTGGGAGCGTCACAGTTGCGGCAGCGGCTGCTCGGAATGCGTCGATCAATGGAACGACGAATATTGTACCGAACAATCATATCTGATGACCATTTATCGTGGCATTTTTTGTAAAGCTTGTAGCAGCCGTACAATAATCCAAGGGCCAAAAATGCACAAATTATTATCATCACAATACTTATCGAAGACAAGTGATACTTCATTTTGTGATAATCAGCATCGTTGCTTGATTTTCCAGCTGCGTTTTGATTGATGAATACATTTTCCTTGTCTACTTTAGAGTTGCACATTGTTGATGACGATAATGTCACAGTAATGTCTGAATCAGTGATCGGATATCTTTTTAAAGTAAGGCCGACAACACGTACGCGGCAGCGGCGGTGCCCGAACCCGACACCTCACGTGGCAAGGTCGCCATGTGGAGCGGGACTTGAGGGGACGAGTAATGAACACGAATGCTGACAAAAGACTAACTTTATTGAATATAATTACACAATATAATATAAGAACAATATGCTTGATGCGCACTTATGAATAACTCCTTACATAACATTAATTTAATTAATAAACAAATTTTCGGGCTTTGTTAACTTTCTAACAAAATTTTAATTGCCAGCAATGTAAAGCGCAACAATTCGACAAGTGTAAATGACAGTCGACGGAAACTTTGATTATTATGAAAAGAAAGAAAGAAAGAAAATCATTTATTCGTGACATGCATAACAAAAAACAGATGACTATTAGTTGTTATGAGTTGCCCCCGTACCACGACATGCCTTGTACTAAGCAACGGCGATACTGATAACGATGAACACGCAGCACATGCACTACATTAAAAATGGACAGTATCTAAGAAAATAAATTGTGAAGTTATTTTAATTCATTTTTAATTGATAATACTTGCAAACAATTGCTGACACAGCATATTATCGGCAGTTCTAATAAATGCCCGCATGCCGGTAACACACTGTATATGGGAATAGTAACACTTAAATGCTCGCCACATGTTGGCATTCATCTACTTAACACAATAGCTTCCTGCCGGAATTCCTTCATCGTAAAGTCCGGTAATTCTCAGCCGACAAGTGCTCCCACTTCAAAGGACTTTGAATTTCACCTAATGGAATGAATACCCGCCCAAGAGTCTTGAATATTTTGACCTTGAACTTCTTCTGCGGTTGAAGGAGGCAATTAGTATGCGAGGTATAAAAAAAATCGGCAATATTGGAATGAAGAAAATGCAAATCATTAGAAAAGCACTTGTGTCAATTACTCATCGATCTTCTGTTAAATGAGTTCGGATTTCATTTAATTCCTAAGTGTGAGAATAATTATCATTCAAATCGGCTAAAGGTGCATTTCCACGGGTAACAAACGAGTCACAAATAAATTATACATTTAATTTCAACTTTTTGAGCAATAATTACCCGTCAACTGTCCGAACTTCTCATATTATTACACAAAATTGTTGCCGGATATAAGCATGTAAGTGCACTTTTAGACTGTTAAAAATACCAAATACTATACATTTTTGCCATGTAATTCGAGAGAATATCAAAATAAAATATAGCCTACCTACAGACGAGTATTTCGGTAAATTAGCAATTGGTAGTTTGTTTAATAAGTATAAATAATTGTAATTTCATCGTTCATTTTATGGATAACTTTATAATAATAAACCACTCATTCCATTCATCACATCACTATAGGTACTCGTAGGTACACGGTAATTATAAAGTAAAATACTTTTAAATAACTGAACCGTTTTCACCGGTCCCTTAATACATGCAACCCCTAATTGTGTAACCTCAGCGTCATAAAACCATTTTACAAAACGTCCACGGGTACAATTCCGAGTAATCTGCTTTATTTACCTGATCTCCCATGTTGGGAAGTGGACTCACCCTTTCTAAATCCGGTAATTACCTTACCTTATTTACATTCGGTCCATGTGTTGGAAGAGGTCTTTAATTTTCAGTGCCAGGGGTTCCATATTTTCATATAATTGGAACTAATATTGAGTCATTGGTACTGAACTTTTACCCTAGAAGTAGCCGTGTATGAAGTCGGTGTGGCTTCGGTATGGGGTTATTTATTTTAAACTCATACTGCGGCACTGAGCTTAGGTTGGAATGTAAAAACTATATTTCAATTTTGTAACGATACAAAATTCGAATAAATACTGGGGTTTTATTCTACTCGGTCTGAACCTAATTGCTTTTCACATGTTATCGTATTAAAAGCAATGCTTGTAGAGTAGAATAAAGCACCTCTTTTACGGTTTGTAAATAATTCTTCATTCTTTATAAAATAATAATAAGTAAATGTCTTTCTTTTGAAACAAAAAGTACTAACAATTCTGCACAACCCTAAACTTTGTTCTTAACGCGCATAAACCGGAACGATTCACATTTCCGAACAAAATCTCCGGGGTGCAATGACCCCGTAATCATCCTTTATTCAGTGTATCTCATCCCCATAGTCCGGCAAATAAATGAGGCGCATTAGATTTAATTAAAATTGTACATTAAAGGTCCCTGGAAAGGCTATTTCATAGAACTGAAGAATTTATGAACTCATCACGCCGTCTGCTTTGTTTCTTTCATGCAGCGCACGTATTGTATTTTGAGAGTTGCAGTCTTTTACACGTAATAATAACGATATTATATTTATTACAGATGGATGCAAGCGGCTCAGGACCGGTCCTTGTGGCAAGCCTTGGGGGAGGTCTATGTCCAACACAATGATAATTTTCTGCTTTTTAATAAGTCGCCACCATACAATTTACACCGCTAACTTCTCTAAATTGCTTCTCAACTTACAACCGCCGCGAAAACTTCCAAATTAACTATAACTTCCTTTAAACTCATACCGTTCTTAGTCAAGTGAATTTATTCCAAAAACCACCTTCTTTGCTGAATATACGGTTTAAATTTACAACCATTGAATATCGCCATACAAGAAAGCGGTCCAAATTGGTTGGAAGAGTTTGCCTGCTTGGGATTCCATCCATGTAATAAGGCCTGAGATATATTAGGGTCAGTTTCGCAGGGGCCGACTAAGTTCTTCTAATTTACAAACGATCCAGCCCTGACCTCCCAATAATAGAATAATCCTAGAAAGCTTTTTTCGATAATTAAACGCCAATCGATAAGTTGATTTGCATCATTATTTTGTCTCCGTTCGTCTCTCGAGGGACGAACTTGTAAGGAAAAAATACTGCAGGAAAATTCAAGGAAACTTTAACGAAACGATAGGCAATTTTCTTTTTTGAATATTTACGCAAGGCTTCATACTAATGCTTTTTAACTAAAGCTTTTTAGCTAAATCTTTTGAAATAACCTTTGCTCTGACTTAGCTTATTGTGGGCAGTATCTTGGCCCGACGACGACCAGGATGTAAAATAATATAATTATTGAATGCCTTGCCATTTTGCTGTCTTTCAAACGCCAAGTACCTACAGACTAGATATAATATAAGCAAATAAAAGGTAAACAAAAAAACTTTAATGATATTTTTTATTTAACGATACAAAATGTATTTACAAATCATTGATGATTGGTACAAAAGATACCTTTTAAATACGCATTTGAACATAGTCTTGGTGCACGTCAGCTGATGCATGGTTGGACTAGGCGGAAGCTGGAACAAAACAACCACAGTGTTGTAGCTGAACTGGATAGTAACAGTGTTGAAGCCGAACCTTGCCAAGCCACGCAGACGGTAAATAAGGACTTGGCTCGGCTAGCAGCTGATTGAAAAATAAACCAGATAAATTCAAGCACGTTTTTAAATTTTCCTGTTAAAACTTTGGACTGGCTTGTTGGTTTATAGTAAAATCTGACAAACATTATGTGATGATTACAACATTACATTTATAGGTACGTATTTATTGTAGTCTTGCTCGATAAACTTTTCACTACGCTCGTCAACGATCAAATGTGTGTTCAATGTTCAACTTTTTTTTTGTTCTATACCAACGGCTGTATAATGTTATACCAAAACCATTGCAATATGCCTCTAATGTTTACACTGCCAGTATTTCAGAGAATAAACAGTTTCAGGAGTTTTAATATAACATCGGTGTTTGTACACGTGCCGGTTCTTCAAAGACTGTATTAAGATTAGGATCTTATACAAAAAAATGCTTGTCTGTTACACATGAATTTTCCTAACGAGTCTTTTGAATAAGAGTTTTCAACGATTTACGGTTAATCAAGTAGATACAGTCGGACTTATATATAAATAAATAACTAATAATAAAAAAAAAAATATCAAGGAACCATCTCACACAAATTGACCTAGTCCAAAACTAAGCTCTAGGCTTGTACTATGGGTACTAAATACTTATAGCATAAAGAAATAAATACTTAAATACATAGACACCAAGACACAAATACTCGTGCTCATCCCACAAATATTCGGCCATACCGGGAATTGAACCCGGGACCGCTAGCTTCGTAGGCTTACTGGGTTACTTACTACCAACTCTAGGCTATCGCGTCGTCAAAAGTACTGCTGCTGCACACTTCAGTACCTTGTCACAGATAAGTCCAGCAATTCGAACATGACGTTAAAGTGACAAAGCACTAAATTGTGCATCTACTTGTAACGCTGACCGTGCATCAGATTTATAGTCACCGGTATAGTTGGCCGTGATTACCTTTCGGTTTAACCAACACTTTGTCACCCATCCGCAAATTATATGTATAGAATACATGTGATCATAATTTAGGTATAAATGCATCGAAATATTGAATTAAACCTTAAGGTGATCGCGGTCCTGCGAGAAATGTCGGACAGCAACTTACATTCGAGTTTTGG